>JAPDOI010000480.1:0-489968 GCA_029168955.1 Aplectana chamaeleonis
CGTAGTATCTGTTCGGCTTCGGCTTCGCCGAACGATGAGCCGGCTTCGCCGACCACCCTCTACGTAGTACTCGTTCGGCTGCGCCGAACGATGGGCCGGCTTTGCCGACCCCCCTCTCTCTACCTACTAATCGGTCCGCTTCGCCCGACGATGGGCCGGCTTCGCCGGCCACCCTCCGCTTCTCTCTACGTAGTATTCGTTCGGCTTCGCCGAACGATGGGCCAGCTTCGCCGACCCCCCTCTCTCTACGTAGTATTCGTTCGGCTTCGCCGAACGATGGGCCAACTTCGCCGGCTTTCCTCTCTCTACGTAGTATTCGTTCGGCTGCGCCGAACGATGGGCCAACTTCGCCGGCCCTCTCTCTACGTAGTAATCGTTCGGCTTCGCCGAACGATGGAGCCGGCTTCGCCGGCCACCCTCCGCCAGCACTCTCTACGTAGTAATCGTTCGGCTTCGCCGAACGATGGGCAACTTCGCCGGCCACTTCCGCCTCTCTACGTAGTATTCGTTCGGCTCCGCCGAACGATGGGCCGGCTTCGCCGACCCCCCTCTCTACGTAGTATTCGTTCGGCTTGGCCGAACGATGGGCCGGCTTCGCAGGTCACCCTCCGCTTAGCACTCTCTACGTAGTATTCGTTCGGCTCCGCCGAACGATGGGCCGGCTTCGCCGGCCTTCATCCCTCTACCTAGTATTTGTTCGGCTTCGCCGAACGATGGGCCAGCTTCGCCGGCCCTCTCTCTACGTAGTATTTGTTCGGCTTCGCCGAACGATGGGCCAGCTTCGCCGGCCTTCCTCTCTCTACCTAGTATTCGTTCGGCTTCGCCGAACGTTGGGCCGGCTTCGCCGACCCCCTTCTCTCGACATAGTGTTCGTTCGGCTCCGCCGAACGATGGGCCGGCATCGCCGGCCTTCCTCCGCTTAGCACTCTCTACGTAGTATTCGTTCGGCTTCGCCGAACGATGGGCCAGCTTCGCCGGCTTCCCTCTCTCTACGTAGTATTCGTTCGGCTCCGCCGAACGATGGGCCGGCTTCGCCGGCCCCCTCTCTCTACGTAGTATTCGTTCGGCTTCGCCGAACGATGGGCCGGCTTCGCCGGCCCCCCTCTCTACGTAGTATTCGTTCGGCTTAGCCGAACGATGGGCCGGCTTCGCCGGCCTTCCTCTCTGTACGTAGTATTCGTTCGGCCCCGCCGAACGATGGGCCGGCTTCGCCGACCCCCCTCTCTCTACGTAGTATTCGTTCGGCTTCGCCCAACGGTGGGCCAACTTCGCCGGCCACCCTCCTTCTCTCTACGTAGTATTCGTTCGGCTCCGCCGAACGATGAGCCAGCTTCGCCGACCCCTCTCTACGTAGTATTCGTTCGGCTTCGCCGAACGATGGGCCGGCCGCCACCCTCCCTCTCTCTACGTAGTAATTCGTTCGGCTTCGCCGAACGATGGCAGCCGGCTTTGCCGGGCTCACCTCCGCCCAGCTTACTCTCTACGTAGTACTCGTTTGGCTGCGCCGAACGATGGGCCGGCTTCGCCGACCCCCCTCTCTCTACGTAGTATTCGTTCGGCTTCGCCGAACGATGGGCCGGCTTCGCCGGCCACCCTCCGCTTAGCACTCTCTACGTAGTATTCGTTCGGCTCCGCCGAACGATGGGCCGGCTTCGCCGACCCCCCTCTCTCTACGTAGTATTCGTTCGACGCCGCCGAACGATGGGCCGGCTTCGCCGGCCTTCCTCTCTCTACGCAGTATTCGTTCGGCTCCACCGAACAATTGGGCCGGCTTCGCCGGCTTTCCTCTCTCTACGTAGTATTCGTTCGGCTCCGCCGAACGATGGGCCGGCTTTGACGACCCCCCTCTCTCTACGTAGTAATCGTTCGGCTTCGCCAAACGATGGGCCGGCTTTGCCGGCCACCTTCCGCTTAGCACTCTCTACGTAGTATTCGTTCGGCTTCGCCGAACGATGGGCCGGCTTCGCCGGCCACCCTCTCTCTACGAAGTATTTGTTCGGCTCCACCTAACGATAGGCCGGCTTCGCCGACCCCCCTCTCTCTACGTAGTATTCGTTCGGCTCCGCCGAACGATGGGCCGGCTTCGCCGACCCCCCTCTACGTAGTACTCGTTCGGCTGCGCCGAACGAAGGGCCGGCTTTGCCGACCCCCCTCTCTCTACGTAGTAATCGTTCGGCTTCGCCGAACGATGAGCCGGCTTCGCCGGCTTTCCTCTCTCTACGTAGTATTCGTTCGGCTCCGCCGAACGATGAGCCGGCTTCGCCGGCTTTCCTCTCTCTACGTAGTATTCGTTCGGCTCCGCCGAACGATGAGCCGGCTTCGCCGGCTTTTCTCTCTCTACGTAGTACTCGTTCGGCTGCGCCGAACGATGGGCCGGCTTCGCCGGCCACCCTACGCTCAGCACTCTCTACGTAGTATTCGTTCGGCTTCGCCGAACGATGGGCCGGCTTTGACGGCCTTCCTCTCTCTACGTAGTATTCGTTCGGCTTCGCCGAACGATGGGCCGGCTTCGCCGGCCTTCTTCCCTCTACGTAGTATTTGTTCGGCTTCACCGAACGATGGGCCGGCTTTGCCTACCCCCCTCTCTCTGCATAGGATTCGTTCGGCTCCGCCGAACGATGGGCCGGCTTCGCCGGTTTTTCTCTCTCTATGTAGTATTCGTTCGGCTTCGCCGAAAGATGGGCCGGTTTCGTCGGCCACCCTCCGCTTAGAATTCGTTCGGCTCCGCCGAACGATGGGCCGGCTTCGCCGACCCCCTCTCTCTACGTAGTATTCGTTCGGCTCCGCCGAACGATGGGCCGGCTTCGCCGACCCCCCTCTCTCTACGTAGTATTCGTTCGGCTTCGCCGAACGATGGGCCGGCTTCGCCGGCTTTCCTCTCTCTACGTAGTATTCGTTCGGCTCCGCCGAACGATGGGCCGGCTTCGCCGACCCCCCTCTCTCTACGTAGTATTCGTTCGGCTCCGCCGAACGATGGGCCGGCTTCGCCGACCCCCCTCTACGTAGTATTCGTTCGGCTCCACCAAACGATGGGCCGGCTTTGCCGGCCACCCTCCGCTTAGCACTCTCTACGTAGTATTCGTTCGGCTTCGCCGAACGATGGGCCGGCTTCGCCGGCCACCCTCCGCTTAGCACTCTCTACGTAGTATTCGTTCGGCTTAGCCGAACGATGGGCCGGCTTTGCCGGCTTTCCTCTCTCTACGTAGTACTCGTTCGGCTTAGCCGAACGATGGGCCGGCTTCGCCGACCCCCCTCTACTTAGTATTCGCTCGGCTCCGCCGAACGATGGGCCGGCTTCGCCGGCCTTCCTCTCTCTACGTAGTATTCGTTCGGCTCCGCCGAACGATGGGCCGGCTTCGCCGACCCCCCTCTCTCTACGTAGTAATCGTTCGGCTTCGCCGAACGATGGGCCGGCTTCGCCGGCCACCCTCCGCTCAGCACTCTCTACGTAGTATTCGTTCGGCTTCGCCGAACGATGGGCCGGCTTCGCCGGCCTTCCTCTCTCTACGTAGTATTCGTTCGGCTTCGCCGAACGATGAGCCGGCTTCGCCGACCCCCCTCTCTACGTAGTATTCGTTCGGCTCCGCCGAACGATGGGCCGGCTTCGCCGGCCTTCCTCTCTCTACGTAGTATTCGTTCGGCGCCGCCGAACAATGGGCCGGCTTCGCCGACCCCCCTCTCTCTACGTAGTAATCGTTCGGCTCCGCCGAACGATAGGCCGGTTTCGCCGGCCTTCCTATTTCTACGTAGTATTCGTTCGGCTTTGCCGAACGATGGGCCGGCTTCGCCGGCTTCCCTCTCTCTACGCAGCATTCGTTCGGCTCCGCCGAACGATGGGCCGGCTTCGCCGACCCTCTCTCTACGTAGTATTCGTTCGGCTCCGCCGAACGATGGGCCAGCTTTCGCCGGCCACCCTCCGCTCTCTCTACGTAGTACTCGTTCGGCTTAGCCGAACGATGGGCCGGCTTCGCCGACCCTCCTCTCTACGTAGTATTCGTTCGGCCCCGCCGAACGATGAGCCGGCTTCGCCGGCCTTCCTCTCTCTACGTAGTATTCGTTCGGCTTAGCCGAACGATGGGCCGGCTTCGCCGGCCCCTCTCTCTCTACGTAGTATTCGTTCGGCTTCGCCGAACGATGGGCCGGCTTCGCCGACCCCCCTCTACCAAGTATTTGTTCGGCTCCGTCTAACGATAGGCCGGCTTCGCCGACCCCCCTCTACGAAGTATTTGTTCGGCTCCACCAAACGATGGGCCGGCTTCGCCGACCCCCCTCTCTCTACGTAGTATTCGTTCGGCTCCGCCGAACGATGGGCCGGCTTCGCCGGCCTTCCTCTCTCTACGTAGTATTCGTTCGGCTTCGCCGAACGATGGGCCGGCTTCGCCGACCCCCTCTCTCTACGTAGTATTCGTTCGGCTTCGCCGAACGATGGGCCGGCTTCGCCGACCCCCCTCTCTCTACGTAGTATTCGTTCGGCTTCGCCGAACGATGGGCCGGCTTCGCCGACCCCCCTCTCTCTACGTAGTATTCGTTCGGCTCCACCAAACGATGGGCCGGCTTCGCCGACCCCCCTCTCTCTACGTAGTATTCGTTCGGCTCCGCCGAACGATGAGCCGGCTTCGCCGGCCTTCCTCTCTCTACGTAGTATTCGTTCGGCTCCGCCGAACGATGGGCCGGCTTCGCCGGTCCCCCTCTCTCTACGTAGTATTCGTTCGGCTCCGCCGAACGATGGGCCGGCTTCGCCGGCCACCCTCCGCTTAGCACTCTCTACGTAGTATTCGTTCGGCTCCGCCGAACGATGGGCCGGCTTCGCCGACCCCCCTCTCTCTACGTAGTATTCGTTCGGCTTCGCCAAACGATGGGCCGGTTTCGCCGACCCCCCTCTCTCTACGTAGTATTCGTTCGGCTCCGCCGAACGATGAGCCGGCTTCGCCGGCTTTTCTCTCTCTACGTAGTACTCGTTCGGCTGCGCCGAACGATGGGCCGGCTTTGCCGGCCACCCTCCGCTTAGCACTCTCTACGTAGTATTCGTTCGGCTTCGCCGAACGATGGGCCGGCTTCGCCGGCCACCCTCCGCTTAGCACTCTCTACGTAGTATTCGTTCGGCTCCGCCGAACGATGGGCCGGCTTCGCCGGCCTTCCTCTCTCTACGTAGTATTCGTTCGGCGCCGCCGAACAATGGGCCGGCTTCGCCGACCCCCCTCTCTCTACGTAGTATTCGTTCGGCTCCGCCGAACGACGAGCCGGCTTCGCCGGCTTTCCTCTCTCTACGTAGTACTCGTTCGGCTGCGCCGAACGATGGGCCGGCTTCGCCGACCCCCCTCTCTCTACGTAGTAATCGTTCGGCTTCGCCGAACGATGGGCCGGCTTCGCCGGCCACCCTCCGCTCAGCACTCTCTACGTAGTATTCGTTCGGCTTCGCCGAACGATGGGCCGGCTTTGATGACCCCCTCTCTCTACGTAGTATTCGTTCGGCTTCGCCGAACGATGAGCCGGCTTCGCCGGCCTTCCTCTCTCTACGTAGTATTCGTTCGGCTTCACCGGCCACCCTCCGCTTAGCACTCTCTACGTAGTAATCGTTCGGCTTCGCCGAACGATGGGCCGGCTTCGCCGGCCACCCTCCGCTTAGCACTCTCTACGTAGTATTCGTTCGGCTCCGCCGAACGATGGGCCGGCTTCGCCGGCCTTCCTCTCTCTACGTAGTATTCGTTCGGCGCCGCCGAACAATTGGGCCGGCTTCGCCGGCTTTCCTCTCTCTACGTAGTACTCGTTCGGCTGCGCCGAACGATGGGCCGGCTTTGACGACCCCCCCTCTCTCTACGTAGTAATCGTTCGGCTTCGCCAAACGATGGGCCGGCTTCGCCGGCCACCCTCCGCTTAGCACTCTCTACGTAGTATTCGTTCGGCTCCACCAAACGATGGGCCGGCTTCGCCGACCCCCCTCTCTCTACGTAGTATTCGTTCGGCTCCGCCGAACGATGAGCCGGCTTCGCCGGCCTTCCTCTCTACGTAGTATTCGTTCGGCTCCGCCGAACGATGAGCCGGCTTTGCCCACCCTTTCTCTCTACGTAGTATTCGTTCGACTTTGCCGAATGATGGGCCGGCTTCGCCGGCCACCCTCCTCTCTCTACGTAGTATTCGTTTCGGCTCCGCCGAACGATGAGCCAGCTTCGCCGACCCCCTCTCTCTACGTAGTATTCGTTAAGCTTAGCCGAACGAAGGGCCGGCTTTGCCGGCCACCCTTCGCTTAGCACTCTCTACTTAGTATTCGCTCGGCTCCGCCGAACGATGGGCCGGCTTCGCCGGTCTTCCTCTCTCTACGTAGTATTCGCTCGGCTCCGCCGAACGATGGGCCGGCTTCGCCGGCCTTCCTCTCTCTACGAAGTATTTGTTCGGCTCCGCCTAACGATAGGCCGGCTTCGCCGACCACCCTCTACGTAGTATTCGTTCGGCTCCACCAAACGATGGGCCAGCTTCGCCGATCCCCCTCTCTCTCCGTAGTATTCGTTCGGCTCCGCCGAACGATGGGCCGGCTTCGCCGGCCTTCCTCTCTCTACGTAGTATTCGTTCGGCTTCGCCAAACGATGGGCCGGTTTCGCCGACCCCCCTCTCTCTACGTAGTATTCGTTCGGCTTCGCCGAACGATGGGCCGGCTTCGCCGGCCACCCTCCGCTTAGCACTCTCTACGTAGTATTCGTTCGGCTTAGCCGAACGATGGGCCGGCTTTGCCGGCCACCCTTCGCTTAGCACTCTCTACGTAGTATTCGTTCGGCTTCGCCGAACGATGGGCCGGTTTTGCTGGCCTCCCTATTTCTACGTAGTATTCGTTCGGCTTTGCCGAACGATGGACCGGCTTCGCCGGCCTTCCTCTCTCTACGTAGTATTCGTTCGGCTCCGCCGAACGATGGGCCGGCTTCGCCGACCCCCTCTCTCTACGTAGTATTCGTTCGGCTTCGCCGAACGATGGGCCGGCTTCGCCGACCCCCCTCTCTCTACGTAGTATTCGTTCGGCTCCGCCGAACGATGGGCCGGCTTCGCCGGCCCCCCTCTCTCTACGTAGTATTCGTTCGGCTTCGCCGAACGATGGGCCGGCTTCGCCGGCCACCTCCCTCCCTACGTAGTATTCGTTCGGCTTCGCCGAACGATGGGCCGGCTTCGCCGGCCACCCTCCGCTTAGCACTCTCTACGTAGTATTCGTTCGGCTTCGCCGAACGATGGGCCGGCTTTGCCGACCCCCCCTCTCTCTACGTAGTATTCGTTCGGCTTCGCCGAACGATGGGCCGGCTTCGCCGGCCTTTCTCTCTCTACGTAGTATTCGTTCGGCTCCGCCGAACAATTGGGCCGGCTTCGCCGGCTTTCCTCTCTCTACGTAGTACTCGTTCGGCTGCGCCGAACGATGGCCCGGCTTCGCCGACCACTTCTCTCTACGTAGTACTCGTTCGGCTTAGCCGAACGATGGGCCAGCTTTGCCGGCCACCCTCCGCTTAGCACTCTCTACGTAGTATTCGTTCGGCTTCGCCGAACGATGGGCCGGCTTCGCCGACCCCCCTCTCTCTACGTAGTATTCTTTCGGCTCCGCCGAACGATGAGCCGGCTTCGCCGGCCTTCCTCTCTATGCGTAGTAATCGTTCGACGCCGCCGAACGATGGGCCGGTTTCGCCGGCCTTCCTCTCTCTACGCAGTATTCGATCGGCTTAGCCGAACGATGGGCCGCCTACGCCGACCCCCCTCTACGAAGTATTTGTTCGGCTGCGCCGAACGATGGGCCGGCTTCGCCGGCCACCCTACGCTCAGCACTCTCTACGTAGTATTCGTTCGGCTCCGCCGAACGATGGGCCGGCTTCGCCGACCCCCTCTCTCTACATAGGATTCGTTCGGCTCCGCCGAACGATGGGCCGGCTTCGCCGGCTTTCCTCTCTCTACGTAGTATTCGTTCGGCTTCGCCGAACGATGGGCCTGCTTCGCCAAACCCCCTCTCTCTACATAGTATTCGTTCGGCTCCGCCGAACGATGGGCCGGCTTTGCCGACCCCCCCCCCTCTCTCTACGTAGTATTCGTTCGGCTTCGCCGAACGATGGGCCGGCTTCGCCGGCTTTCCTCTCTCTACGTAGTACTCGTTCGGCTCCGCCGAACGATGAGCCGGCTTCGCCGGCCTTCCTCTCTCTACGAAGTATTCGTTCGGCTCCGCCGAACGATGGGCCGGCTTCGCCGACCCCCCTCTACGTAGTATTCGTTCGGCTCCACCAAACGATGGGCCGGCTTCGCCGACCCCCCTCTCTCTACGTAGTATTCGTTCGGCTTCGCCGAACGATGGGCCGGCTTCGCCGGCCACCCTCCGCTTAGCACTCTCTACGTAGTATTCGTTCGGCTGCGCCGAACGATGGCCCGGCTTCGCCGACCACTTCTCTCTACGTAGTATTCGTTCGGCTTAGCCGAACGATGGGCCGGCTTCGCCGACCCCCCTCTCTCTACGTAGTATTCGTACGGCTTCGCAGAACGATGGGCCGGCTTCGCCGACCCCCCTCTCTCTACGTAGTATTCGTTCGGCTTCGCAGAACGATGGGCCGGCTTCGCCGACCCTCCTCTCTCTAGGTTGTATTCGTTCGGCTTCGCCAAACGATGGGCCGGCTTCGCCGGCTTTCCTCTCTCTACGTAGTATTCGTTCGGCTCCGCCGAACGATGAGCCGGCTTCGCCGGCCTTCCTCTCTCTACGAAGTATTTGTTCGGCTCCGCCGAACGATGGGCCGGCTTCGCCGACCCCCCTCTACGTAGTATTCGTTCGGCTCCACCAAACGATGGGCCGGCTTTGCCGGCCACCCTCCGCTTAGCACTCTCTACGTAGTATTCGTTCGGCTTCGCCGAACGATGGGCCGGCTTTGCCGGCCACCCTTCGCTTAGCACTCTCTACGTAGTATTCGCTCGGCTCCGCCGAACGATGGGCCGGCTTCGCCGGCCTTCCTCTCTCTACGTAGTATTCGTTCGGCTCCGCCGAACGATGGGCCGGCTTCGCCGGCCTTTCTCTCTCTACGTAGTATTCGTTCGGCTCCGCCGAACAATTGGGCCGGCTTCGCCGGCTTTCCTCTCTCTACGTAGTACTCGTTCGGCTGCGCCGAACGATGGGCCGGCTTCGCCGACCCCCCTCTCTCTACGTAGTAATCGTTCGGCTTCGCCAAACGATGGGCCGGCTTCGCCGGCCACCCTCCGCTTAGCACTCTCTACGTAGTATTCGTTCGGCTTCGCCGAACGATGGGCCGGCTTTGATGACCCCCCTCTCTCTACGTAGTATTCGTTCGGCTTCGCCGAAAGATGGGCCGGTTTCGCCGGCCTTCCTCTTTCTACGTAGTATTCGTTCGACGCCGCCGAACGATGGGCCGGCTTCGCCGGCCTTCCTCTCTCTACGCAGTATTCGATCGGCTTAGCCGAACGATGGGCCGCCTTCGCCGACCCCCCCCCTCTCTCTACGTAGTATTCGTTCGGCTTCGCCGAACGATAGGCCGGCTTCGCCGGCCTTTCTCTCTCTACGCAGTATTCGTTCGGCTCCGCCGAACAATTGGGCCGGCTTCGCCGGCTTTCCTCTCTCTACGTAGTACTCGTTCGGCTGCGCCGAACGATGGCCCGGCTTCGCCGACCACTTCTCTCTACGTAGTATTCGTTCGGCTTAGCCGAACGATGGGCCGGCTTTGCCGGCCACCCTCCGCTTAGCACTCTCTACGTAGTATTCGTTCGGCTTCGCCGAACGATGGGCCGGCTTCGCCGACCCCCCTCTCTCTACGTAGTATTCGTTCGGCTCCACCAAACGATGGGCCGGCTTTGCCGGCCACCCTCCGCTTAGCACTCTCTACGTAGTAATCGTTCGGCTTTGCCGAACGATGGGCCGGCTTCGCCGGCCTTCCTCTCTCTACGCAGTATTCGTTCGGCTTAGCCGAACGATGGGCCGGCTTCGCCGACCCCCCTCTACGAAGTATTTGTTCGGCTCCGCCTAACGATAGGCCGGCTTCGCCGACCACCCTCTACGTAGTATTCGTTCGGCTCCACCAAACGATGGGCCGGCTTCGCCGACCCCCCTCTCTCTACGTAGTATTCGTTCGGCTCCGCCGAACGATGAGCCGGCTTCGCCGGCCTTCCTCTCTCTACGAAGTATTTGTACGGCTCGGCCGAACGATGGGCCGGCTTTGCCGGCCACCCTTCGCTTAGCACTCTCTACGTAGTATTCGCTCGGCTTCGCCGAACGATGGGCCGGCTTTGCCGACCCCCCCCCTCTCTACGTAGTATTCGTTCGGGTGCGCCGAACGATGGGCCGGCTTCGCCGGTCTTTCTCTCTCTACGTAGTATTCGTTCGGCTCCGCCGAACGATGGGCCAGCTTCGCCGACACCCCTCTCTCTACGTAGTATTCGTTCGGCGCCGCCGAACGATGGGCCGGCTTCGCCGACCCCCCTCTCTCTACGTAGTACTCGTTCGGCTCCACCAAACGTTGGGCCGGCTTCGCCGACCCCCCTCTCTCTACGTAGTATTCGTTCGGCTCCACCAAACGATGGGCCGGCTTTGCCGGCCACCCTCCGCTTAGCACTCTCTACGTAGTATTCGTTCGGCTTAGCCGAACGATGGGCCGGCTTTGCCGGCCACCCTTCGCTTAGCACTCTCTACGTAGTATTCGCTCGGCTCCGCCGAACGATGGGCCGGCTTTGCCGACTCCCCTCTCTCTACGAAGTATTTGTTCGGCTCCACCTAACGATAGGCCGGCTTCGCCGACCCCCCTCTCTCTACGTAGTATTCGTTCGGCTCCGCCGAACGATGAGCCGGCTTCGCCGGCTTTCCTCTCTCTACGTAGTACTCGTTCGGCTGCGCCGAACGATGGGCCGGCTTCGCCGACCCCCCTCTCTCTACGTAGTAATCGTTCGGCTTCGCCAAACGATGGGCCGGCTTCGCCGGCCTTCCTCTCTCTACGTAGTATTCGTTCGGCATTGCCGAACGATGGCCCGGCTTCGCCGACCACTTCTCTCTACGTAGTATTCGTTCGGCTTAGCCGAACGATGGGCCGGCTTCGCCGGCCACCCTCCGCTTAGCACTCTCTACGTAGTATTCGTTCGGCTCCGCCGAACGATGGGCCGGCTTCGCCGACCCCCCTCTCTCTACGTAGTATTCGTTCGACGCCGCCGAACGATGGGCCGGCTTCGCCGGCCTTCCTCTCTCTACGCAGTATTCGTTCGGCTTAGCCGAACGATGGGCCGGCTTCGCCGACCCCCCTCTACGAAGTATTTGTTCGGCTCCGCCTAACGATAGGCCGGCTTCGCCGACCACCCTCTACGTAGTATTCGTTCGGCTCCACCAAACGATGGGCCGGCTTCGCCGACCCCCCTCTCTCTACGTAGTATTCGTTCGGCTCCGCCGAACGATGAGCCGGCTTCGCCGGCCTTCCTCTCTCTACGAAGTATTTGTTCGGCTCCGCCGAACGATGGGCCGGCTTTGCCGGCCACCCTCCGCTTAGCACTCTCTACGTAGTATTCGTTCGGCTTCGCCGAACGATGGGCCGGCTTTGCCGGCCACCCTCCGCTTAGCACTCTCTACGTAGTATTCGCTCGGCTCCGCCGAACGATGGGCCGGCTTTGCCGACCCCCCCTCTCTCTACGTAGTATTCGTTCGGCTTCGCCGAACGATGGGCCGACTTCGCCGGCCTTTCTCTCTCTACGTAGTATTCGTTCGGCTCCGCCGAACAATGAGCCGGCTTCGCCGACCCCCCTCTCTCTACGTAGTATTCGTTCGGCTCCGCCGAACGATGAGCCGGCTTCGCCGGCTTTCCTCTCTCTACGTAGTAATCGTTCGGCTTCGCCAAACGATGGGCCGGCTTCGCCGGCCACCCTCCGCTTAGCACTCTCTACGTAGTATTCGTTCGGCTTCGCCGAACGATGGGCCGGCTTTGATGACCCCCCTCTCTCTACGTAGTATTCGTTCGGCTTCGCCGAACGATGGGCCGGTTTCGCCGGCCTTCCTCTTTCTACGTAGTATTCGTTCGGCTTTGCCGAACGATGGCCCGGCTTCGCCGACCACTTCTCTCTACGTAGTATTCGTTCGGCTTAGCCGAACGATGGGCCGGCTTCGCCGGCCACCCTCCGCTTAGCACTCTCTACGTAGTATTCGTTCGGCTCCGCCGAACGATGGGCCGGCTTCGCCGGCCTTCCTCTCTCTACGTAGTATTCGTTCGGCTTCGCCGAACGATGGGCCGGCTTCGCCGGCCTTACTCCCTCTACCTAGTATTCATTCGGCTCCGCCGAACGATGGGCCGGCTTCGCCGGCCACCCTCCCCTACTCGTTCGACTTCGCCGAACGAAGGGCTGGCCACGCGCGCAACCCGTTTTTCGAAATCTATGTTCAGGGTTAAGGTAGAAATAAATTCTAAGTTGCATTGAAAAGAGCGCAAAAAGTTGGACACAATGCCCAAAAATGGTTTAGAATGGTTTCCTAGGATTTGAGAAAAAAATCGAAAAACCGCAAGCTTTCTCTGTTAGTCTCCTTTTTTTCAGACGGCGTTCACAATCTTGTTGGTAATTGTTGGCACACTTAAAATTGAGCTAGAAAGCTCATTTTTGGATAGGAGGCTGGAAACGGATGCAGGTCGATCCTACTCCAATTTGAACTTGACAACATAACTTTGAAGGGTACCTCAAAATCATTTGTTTACATACTAAATGCTGCCGAGATGTCGTACGTTAACGCCGTGGCAGTGTGGAGGAAAGAAGATCACCTCTATGCAATTCGACGTCACCCGCTCCACGAAGAGGGTTTTTGTCATGGGAGAGGTGCTGGCCGGCCGCGTCTCTCCTTCGGATTCAGTTGCTAACGGCCGGCGTGGAAAGGAATCCTGGACCCGCTCAGAAAAAGTACCTATGTGCCACATGCGACAGAAATGCCAATTGGAATGGGACCAGCGTCCAATGCTTTGGATGCCAAAGGTGGGTGCACTTCTCTTGCTCGGGTCTCAGTTCTGTGAAGCATCATAACTCTTCTTTTCGCTGTGTTATATGCTCTTCACCTACCTCTACCCGTCCTCATCCTAATATTCCGGGCTATACTGCCTTCCATGCTTCAAGGTCAGCTCTTGGCGGAGGAGTTTCAACCTTTGTTTTATCTTCTCTCCTCCCACCTCATAGCCAACCCGCCCACGGATGGTACTCTCGAGTACCTTCCAATTCATCTCCCTCTTAAAACACCCCTTTCTCTTTTCAACATATATATTCCACCCACTACCTCATGTTCCCCATCTTACGATCCTGTTCCTCTACTTAAGCAGCTAAACGACTGCTCCCTCTCATCCTCAGTTGTACTCGCGAGCGATTTTAATGCTCACACCTTTTGCTCGTCACTTGATTCTGACGCTAGAGGAAATGACGTCGAAGAATGGGCCGTGGAGTGTGACTTGGTCATCTTAAACGATGATCAGCCCACTCGTCTCCCTACCAACGGCCGATCTTCCAGCCCAGACATTTCTCCTGTCTCGTCCAACCTCTCTAACTCTTGCTCATGGTCCACCTCAACCACTTTACCAAGTGACCATGTCCCCGTCTTTATCCATATCGATCTCTCCAACTCTCTCGCTCCCTATTCTGGTGTTCGTCAACGCTCTTATCTTAATTTAGGCCGAGCAGACTGGAGCCTGTTCAGTGAAGTTGCGCTTCGCCTGCCGGCAAATTACCCGTAGAATGACGACGTGCACCAGAAAGAGTGTCATTTATCTGACGCGATCCGCAGAGCCATGAAAGCGGCTATTCCTCTCGGTCGCGTCAAGACTTTCTATCCAAATGTCACAAGGGAGATCTTCGATAAGATCAGGACAAGAGATGTCAGGAGAGCGGTCAACCATCTGGACCCCATCGTTGCTGAACTTGACGATGAGATCAGAAAGGATTTAGACAGGCACAAGAAAGAAGAGTGGGAAAAGTTCACCGGGCAGTTGGACTTCAAGACGGACAGTGCAGCTACTTGGAAGGTATTACGGAAGCTCTCGGGTGGGAGCTTGCCTGCTACCGTCTCCACAATCGAATGAGACAACGGTGTATTCAAATCAGGAAAAGAAGCCGCTTATGCGCTCGGGAGAAGTTTTTTCATCACCAGTGCAAAGCGTGGTCCGCAGAATAGAGTCACTGTACGAGAGCTGTGCCGCCTCCCGCTTATGAGCACGGCCGAAGCGTTCACTACGACGCAAGTTGAGAAAGTCATAAAGGATATGCGGAAATCAAAAGATGTCGGTCCAGACGGGATATGTCCTGCTGTCTTGAAGAAGATACCGAATGAAATCCTTCCGCTTCTCACTGATTTGATCAATACCTCGTTCAGATCGTGCACCATCCCACAGAACTGGAAGACAGCTAACGTTGTTCCGCTGCCCAAGCCGGGGAAACCTCAGGCTTCAGTCAAGGGATACAGACTTATTAGCTTGCTGTCCACGTTCGCGAATGTAGCCGAAAAACTGATCGTAGAGGACTTGGCGGAGCACAATGAGAAGCAAGTGATTCAGCGTGGATTCAGAATGCTGCATTCCACCACGACAGTTCTGCTGGAAATTACAAGCTTTGCCATCGATGGGTTCAATGCCCAGAAGCTACAAAGGACTGTGGCTGTTGCCTTAGATCTCACCAAGGCATTCGACACAGTAAACCATGGAGTTCTGTCAAGCAACTTACTCGAATCATCAATACCACCGTGGCAGAAACGCTGGATATCGGCATTCATCAAGGGCAGACGAGCCAGAGTTATGTTCCAGAACCATGTCTCCAATAGTATTCCTATTGCAGCTGGAGTTCCGCAGGGCGGCGTTTTATCGCCTGCCCTCTTCAGTCCGTACCTCGAAGACATGCCCGCCCCTCCCCAGGAGATATCGAGGTGGTCGCCTATGCCGATGATATGACAATAATGTGTCGAGATCGGGATATACATGTGGTCGCCTCCAAGATCAATGAGTACCTGGTCACACTGAAAAGCTTTTTCGACCGCAAAATGCTAAAGATCTCTGCATCCAAATCGTCGGTATCCGTACTCACAACGGATCCTTCGGAGCACAGCTCTCACCAACATATCGAGTGGGACGGAGATCGATTGCCTGCTGCTCGCTTTCCCAAACTGCTCGGTCTGGTGCTCGATCCATCGCTCAAGTTTTATAAGAACACCGAGCAGAAGCAGGCCGTCGTCAAAGCGAAGCTCAATGTGCTCAGAGCCCTGAGCGGTTCATCATGGGGCAGTAGCAAAGAAACTGTTATCACGACATACAAGGCAATACTTCAGCCCGCTCTGGAGTACGCTGCACCGGTGCGGCAGCACTTGGTATCAGAGGCCTCCTGGACCAAGATGCAGCGTATACAGAATGCCGCACTTTGTATAGCTACCGGATGTGCAAGAAGTTCCCCAGTCGATCACTTGCGTGCGGAGACACGATTATTACCAGTAAAAGAACACTGTCAGCTCCAGGCCCAACAATTTTTCATCAATATCATAAAGCAACCCAACCACCCCTCATGGAGAGTGCTGAACCCCGTCAGGGAGAAACGCATCAGAAAGCCATTCGCCGATGCTCCAAGCAAAGTTAATCTGCAAAGATGGCACGATTCACAGCAAGAACGACTCCGTCTGTTGCGCGAGGAGCACACACAGTTCGTACGGTGTCATCTGGAAAAGGCGGCAGTAAATCCCATCCTGTGAGTGGTGCCGCCCCGGGTCTGCACATCCGAGTCTCAACTCTGAAGGAGGGTCAGATGCACCCTGGCATCGCTGCGCTGTGGTCGCTCTACTATGCTTATGGCATATGTTAGCAAGATAGACAGCAGCAAGTCGGACGTTTTCCCAGACTGTGGATGCCACGGCCACGATACGGCACATTTGTTTGATTGTCCGGAGAGACCAACCACGCTGACCACAATGGACCTGTGGACGAATCCATTATTGGTCGCCCAGTTCCTCAACCTATGACAGTCCCCTCGACGTGGCTGCAAAGAAGAGAAGAAGAAGACATACTTAATCAGCCATGTAGCACGGAAACTCCTCGGGCATGCTACGGCTGTGGAGACCGGGGTTAGTGGGTGGATCTGCAGCCAATGAACACAGGTCGGAGGTAAGTACTGAACTTGTCAGAATTCTTACTCATGACACGTCATCGATCGATAATCAACATTATCGATTTTAGCGCTTTTCGCCCAAATTGCGGCGAGGAGTGGTGATTGTTGATGGGGTTGGTTTTCCTGGCTGAGAAATTATGCACATCAGTCATCGATAAATACCAGTCAATAATATCGATTTTTAGCCTGTTGCACAAAAATCCGCAATGATTTTTGATGATATTTTCAGGTGCATCTGCTGCAACTGACGCCACCGAAGGAGCTTCTCAAGATGTGTACAATTTTTGAAACTTGTTGCCTACAAGCGTAGAAATGCCGCTCATTGCCGCATTTTGTGCAACTTGTGAAAATTCGGAAAGAATTTCCCAAACAAGTAACTAAGTTCACTAAATTACTTGTTTGGGAAATTCTTTCCGAATTTTCACATGTTGCACAAAATGGGGCAATGAGCTGCATTTTTATGGTTGTAGGCAACAAGCTTCAAAAATTGTGCTCACCTTGAAAAGCTCCTTCGGTGGCGTCAGTTGCAGCACATGCACCTGAAAATATTACGATATAACAAATAACAAAAAAACAAAAACTAATATCCTAAATTTCAAAAAAAGAGAGAAAAATTAAAGGACGCGCGCGAAAATTGGCTGCGGGCAACGCGTGGGCTTAGCAGATACCCAGCTAAGCGTTCCACGCGGGACCCGCTTTCATTTTCGGGAACCACGAAAAATTTGTAAGTTATGTGTATAGGATATGTGTATAGGATTCGTTCTGCTGCAGCGAACGATGGGCCGGCTTAGCGGGCAGCTCTTTATGTAGTATCCGTTCGGCTTCGTCGAACAATGGGCCGGCTTCGCCGGCCACCCTCCACGTAGTATTCGCGCGGCGCCGTCGAATGATGGGTTGGCTTGGCGGGCAACTCTCCGTGTAGTACTCGTTGCGCCGAACGATGGGCCAGCTTACCGGGCAACTCTCCACGTAGTATTCGTTCGGCTTCGCCGAACGATGGGCCGGCTTCGCCGGCAACCCTCCACGTAGTATTCGTTCGGCTTCGCCGTACGATGGGTCGGCTTCGCCGGCCACCGTCCACGTAGTATTCGCGCGGCGTCGTCGAATGATGGGCTGGCTTGGCGGGCAACTCTCCGTGTAGTACTCGTTGCGCCGAACGATGGGCCAGCTTAGCGGGCAACTTTCCACGTAGTATTCGTTCGGCTTCGCCAAACGATCTGCCGGCTTCGCCGTCCACCCACCACGTCGTATTCGCTTGGCGTCATCGAATGATGGGCTGGCTTGGCGGGCAACTCTTCGTGTAGTACTCGTTCGGCTTCGCTGAACGATCAGCCAGCTTCGCCTGCCACTCCGTGTAGTGCTCGTGTGGCTTCGCAAAGCGATGGGCTTCGCTGGCCACTCTCCGTGTAGTATTCGTTTTGCTTCGCTAAAACGATAGGACATCGTTCATATAGTATACCTTTGGCATCGCCGCCCCCAATAAAGCTCTGCGGGAGGTGGGAGATGCCCAACTTCAACGGCAGGCGACTTTATTCCAGCATATCTAGAAGACCCCTGTTTCTTAAGCTTTCTCCAACTGTCCGATCAATAAAAGAACAAATACTGATTGTGAGTTGAACTTCTAAAAGATTAGTAATTTTAATGTGAGTCCTCCGAACTGGTCTGAATGGAAAATTGCTTGTTCTTGTGGTTCCCTTCCCCAAAAACAGTGAATGTTGGTGAAATGGGTTGCCATCGCATCGAGGGGGGACCGTTGCACTTGGCCACGCCCATTTTTCTGGGCTACAGCTCGATTTGAGCACTAACCCAGGGTTTCCCTGTTCTATCCTAGCGGGGGGCACTATGGCTAGTTGCACTTGGCCTCGCCCATTTTACCGTGCCGCACTCAATTTGAGCACCTTTCCGGGGATTCCCTCCCCTGCCAAAATCAGGAGTCGTTGCGGCACGAAAAAAATGGGAGTGGCTAAGTGCTATACTACAGTGCCCCCCACCACGCTGCGACAGCACACCTGTTTTATTTCTCCCTGTTGTTTCTCCCCCGTTCCGCCACTTTCTCCCAGTTAATTATTGCAGGAGGCTATCGTTGCGAGGGGGGGGGGGGAAACTTGGCCACCACACTTCGTCACACCCATTTTCCGCGCCGCAAAGACTCCTGATTTTGGAGGGGGGAGGAAAACCCCGGGTTAGCGCTCAAAGTGCGCGGCGGCATGAAAAAGTGGGCGTGGCGAAGCGGGATGGCGGCCAAGTGCCTTCCCCCCTCGCTTCGAGAGCACCAGGCGGTGGCCAAGTGCCCCCCCCGCTGCGATGGAACCTTAAAGGCAATGTTCACGATGATTTTCGTTCCCGAGTTTACCACCCAAAACAATTCGTTGGCCACAAGGTGTAACCAAAGTTACGAAGAAACGGCGAGAAACGCACAAATTCATCTTACTTCAGTGATATTATTCTCCGGCCTGGACTATTTGTCCGGTTGGATGAACATGTTCATGGTGGTTGTCACCGGGGAAAAATGGGACTAATCAAAAATGGATGAATATTTTGGGTGAGACAGTTATAAGGCGTCGGCAGAGTGGAAAATCTGCGAGCGAGCGAGTTTGCGAGAAATGATGAAGGTGGGGAGCACTACGCAGTTTGACCGCGCACGCGACCGCACCGCATAGGCTGCGACGGAGGGAGGGGGCGCAGAGTGTCTTGCCCGTCGCGGAAATCGCAATTTCGCGGCGAAGCTCGCTGCGAAATTGCGAGACGATTGTGATTTTCAAGCGATTTTGCGAGTTGCTGCCAATTTCCGCGCTCCATTGCTAATACATGTGCTCCATTACCATCCTCTATTTAAATGTCCACGAGTTCGACCCCTTTCTCTCTCCCTTGTTCTCATTCTTTCTTTCTGCTATATTTTCAGAGTGCTAAACTATTTTGGGGGTTGGCACTCAGGATTCAAGGAGAAATGGATGATACTGATCTCAGAAATCGATCTAACTTGACGAATTTTTTATAGGAAATTACGAATGATAACGCTATCAAATATCTAATAACGAAAGAGTTTTTCATTTTCATGAATTAATCTTTTCATTTCTATGGGTAAATCCTGAGTGCCCCACGCCAATTAGTTTTGCACCTAGTTTCAGCTCCGGTTTCTTTTCTGGGGTGCGTTCCAAGATTTATACCAACCATAGTAATTAATGATTGTATATGAGGCCTCATGAATTGGATATAGATGAATTTCAGTCTATCTGAATTTCAGTCTATCATTTGGTGAATATTCTGTTAGAAAGCATTTCAGTGGAGCTTAATTGTTCATCAGATCTCATTTCATTGTCTTGCGTTTGTTTTTCACATACATTTTCCTCCCATCCTGCGACATAACGAGACGAAAGTAGATGATTGGCTTCCGCGCTCCAATCGATCAACATTCGCGCTCTAATCCAAATCACATTCTGCGGGGATGGGTGGTGGCCATCGTGTATCAACACCCCTGAGGAGGCGGGACCAAACGGGGGAGGAGCGAGGTTCCTGGTTGGACGCAACACGGGCAAGCCCCGGCTGTTGCGTCCAATCAGGAACCTCGCCCCTCCCCCGTTTCTCCCGCCTCCTCAGGGGTGCTGATACACGATGGCCACCACTCTGCGGGGATGCCTACGACTCCGCCGCAGAATTTTCAAGGCCACGCCCACATTCGCTCGCTCGCAGACTTTCCAGTATGCCGAAGCCTTTAGTTAGGGCCCGAAGGAAAGAACGGATCAACACAAAATTGAGAATCGCAAAAGACGGGTTCATAAAAGATTTCATTGCCACAACAAACAGTTCAACTGAGAATAAAGAAGCGGGTGAGAGTAAAGGGTATCATGCCTTTCTGGTGCGTTTTTTCAGTTTCTTCGTCATTTCAGTCCTACTCGGGGGCCAAACAATCGATTCAGCGATTAGTCTCGAAATCGAAGATTATCGTGAACAGTGCCTTCAAAATACAATAACAATAAAAACACCATAACAAAAAACAAACGAACAATACCGAAAAAAACCAAAAAAAAAAATTCAAAGAAAAAACACTAGGAGTGGAGAAGGTCATATTTACTCATACCTACCTTCCCCAAGAAGCGTGATTTAGTCAAAGTTTTGGCAATTTTCTCAGACCCCCCCCCCTCTCGGAAGCGGGGCCAGGGCTGTTTTACGTTTCCCAGCTCAACCCATCCGAGGGGAGGGTACACTCAAGAACTCAGCCAGGACCCCTCGAAATAAGAACATCCAACCGTCAAAGAAACTTTGAATGTATCGCATCGATGTCTGTCGCCTGCCTCACCCCACCCCCCCCCAATCTCCCCAATTTGGATAGCGTTCGTTTCCCAAGTTTTATCAGCCCTTTTTTCACCACTACCAACAGAATTTCAACTGTTACTCTGCTTCTAAGTGGCGCGATGACTGCTTCATTTGCTCCGCATGACGTACAGTTGTCTTTGCCATCAACGACGAAATAAGGTGCGTATGTCTGTGGAGGGCAAACGTTTACGGGAAACTCTGCCCGCGCTTATAGTTAGAGTAAAAGCGCTATGTTCGCCTATATTGAGGGTTTTCTAACTCTTCAAAGAAAGAAAGTACTTCCAAGGGGTAGAGTGGAACGTTTAACACCACTGGAAAAAAGCATTTCGTTCTAGAATTGTTTATTCTGCGCAAGCGTCAGTTCTCACAAAGCGCCTTTCAGATCGAGGGAATCGGTGCCCATGATTTTGAAAGCTGTTTTAAGGGGTCACCGTAATCGAGAGTTCCAAGGCAGGAATACTAGGGCGCCGACAACAGGTGGATAAGTTATCATATCATAAACCGCTCCCTGTTGACAACACGAATCGCGCGCATTGTCAGAATGAGACCTGTCCGTTGTCCAGTGTCGGGCTGTTGACATTTCGATGTGTCGTGTTTAACAGCCTATCTAGCAGCAGTTCACATCCTGCAGGACTGTTCCATTTGGCTTAGGAACTACTTTACACCTACACGCGTCGCCGTCGGCACACTGACACGCGTAGCGGGCGGCGCACCGGCACATCCAGCCTCCACTGGGGCCCCACCGGATGGGCAGTGCCTCCGGACTCTGGACGGGGCCAATGACCGGAAACCCATATGCCTTATATGCAGTGCCGCTGTCCTTTATTCGCGCTCACTCATCGCGCAAAGCGGACTCGTTTCGGATGATATCAGCGACGAATGGCGGCGACCGCGAGTAAACCTGCGTCTTAAGGTAGCACTACAGAAGCTAATTAACAGCAAAGACCATTTGAGCATAGCCCGAGGTGAGTGAAATAAAGCACCCTGAGAGGGTGCACCTGCTTTGAGCATGTTTGCGACTCGATGCAACGGGGGTCGTAAAAATTCAGAAAATGTTTGATGGGAATCGAAAATTTGGAGGGGCTCTGAAACATTTTTTTCGAAAAAAGGATGTTGTCGCTCTCTGATATTGAATTCGCAGCGCGAGAGCAGCTGTGTCATCAGAGGCTGCCATGAGGAATTCAACGTTATGGTTGGTATGCGGCAGTTTGGGCAAAGTAACAGATTTCAGTCAAAATTTCTATTCAGGGGTTATTCAGTGTGCGACTATGAATATGATGCCTATTTTTGAGAGGGAAATGTTAAATTTTTTCCAAAATTTCGTTTAACAGGGGGGAAGAGGGGGGGGGGGTGGTAGCTCCGCCTGAAATTGGCGCAACGGCCCCCTCAACTTAAGGATGCACATAATACAACTTATAAGAACTGGGAGTTTCGCTTGCTCAAACCTACATCTTATAAAATTAAGGGCGCAAAACGGCAGGCGGTCCTTAAAGGCAGTGTTCGCGATCAGAACAACTTCGGGTTTTTTGCATAATCCTAAGCTTTGGACCCGACCAATCACATCAGTGAAGAAAGAACTGCGAAAAAGGGGCAGGAAGTACGTCAAATTCGCGTGCTGCAGTCGACCCAGTGCTGCGCTCAGCCCACTTAAAGGCAGTGTCCACGATAAAGTCAGTCTCCGAGTTTTCACCGGAAATCGAGAGATCCGAGACCAACTTCACCAATAATGTTGAAAAATCGGCTTGGAACAAGCACAGAAGAGCCTTACACGGCCCTAAACTTGAGTGTTCCGCGCACGCAACGCCTACTCCTTCCAACCCCCTCTGATCCGTAAATAACTGGAAAACCCATTTTAAGGAAACATCGTACATTCAGGGGGCTATAGTCCTCCCCAATTAACTAAACTTACCCCATTTGATGATCGGTTACCTTCTCAAACTGGAATTTTGAGTTGAACAACTTCATCGGTAGCTGTCGAGGGAGTGGGCGTTGCGTGAGCGGAACACTCTAATTAGGGCCGTATAGGACTCGTTCGTGCTCGTTCTTAGCCGTTTTTTCAACATTTCTGGTTAAATAGGGCTCGAACCTCTTGATTTCCGGTGAATACTCGGAGACTGATTCTATCGTGAACACTGCCTTTAAAGGCAGTGTTCACGATAAATTTCACTTCCGATTTCTCCACCGTTTACGGAAGGTCTGGTGCCCTATATAGCAAGGCTTGCTTAAAAAGAACACGAAAAACGCGTTTTTGAGCCAAAATATGCCCTCACTTGTTTACGTTGATTTTTGAGCGTGGAGGAATTGACCGCTAGAAGGATGATACCTACTAGTGCAATGAAGCAAACAGCTCACTTATCAGCACTTCCTTGACTTGATCATTCCTGTAATCTGAGTCGTCATTTGTTCCTTTCGAGGGGCGGATCTGGGGCACGGGGCGTGTCTGGGGCACCAAAACGCTTGCTTGCAGCCGTTATTTTTCCGCTCCTGGCTCGTTTTCTACCGTTCTTTTGACACTGGGAGCCTTGGATACTTCTCGCCTATCATTTCACTGTGGAAAGTCAACGAGGATGATCATCGTGAACGCTGCCTTTAAAGGCAGTGGTCGCGATCAAATATGCTTGTCGTCTTTTTCTCTCCAAATCCTTCTCTGGGTCTCGAGCAGTAGGACATATAGGAAAAAATCGCGAAAAAACCACTGTTTTGGGCCAAATTTGAAGGCTGAACTTTCTTGTCTTTTGATGGTGGACGAGCCCACTCCACATCATCGGCATCGATGACCTCTTATATCAAGAACATCAGCTGGCTTGAAATTGAATTTCAATCAATGAAGCTTCGGATTTATGTACATATCTAGTCAAAAACATTGTCTGGAGTGCTTTCTTTCATTGCTCAACTGTTTTTATTAGGTAAATTTGCATTTATTTCGTCCTCTGACTGTCGATGATTTTTGACTGCTCGGCATGAGACTGCGATCTTTTTCGTCATCGCTGTGCACGTGTGCACGAACTAGCATCTTTGGGCCTTAGAAACTCTAATTCTAGCCCGTTTTTCACCGCTCTTCCTTCATAGTTTTTCAGCTGTTTTTGACCAAAGCTGATTTTTGTAGTTTTTTCTATAACATTTTCCATCGTGACCACTGCCTTTAAGGAACAGCTGTCGCTGCAGAAAGGAATAGTTGTCCATGGAGAATAAATCCGACAACTTTCCACGCTGACGCCAAATATTGCGCATTTGTCTTTTGGCAGCTTGTACGCTCAGCTGTTTCTTGCGTCCTACTACTTTTTCTCAATTGTTCTGCCTGGCTGTAATCATTTCAAGTTCTTCGGATCTGATGTCTAACACTGTCAAGTCAAGATAAACACGTGTGAAACAGTGCTGAACTTTTTGCAGAGCATTTCAACCTAACATTCTTCTATAATTTTTTAGAATCTTTTTGAATTCCCATCATTTAAATTCTTTGATGATCGAATCAGGCATTTTGTAGTAAAACTGTGTAAAATGTGTCAGGCTGTACATCTAGACGCGATTGGGAACGAGTTATAAAAATCCCGATTTTGCCGATAAATGTTCAATTTGTTCTGAAGCGTATGCTTTTTGCACACATATCAATCATCTCTTGTTGAGATCGATCTATTATCTCCTCGTTGATTCTCGAGAAATTGGCTGATTTGGTTTAGTAGAACTTTCAAATCTACCAACTTTCAGTGATCGGACAAGTTTCCACATGGATAATTTCAAATCGGATCGATTCTATGTCTACGTAATCAACATTTTCAGAAGGTGAGCTCATATTTTTTAAATGTTTTTACCTAATTTACTCTAGATGGCTATAATGTTTTTTTTTTGAAATTCCAACTTTTCTGCCGTGGAGCGTGTTATCGTATCATCGTATCGAGCGCCAGCACTGCACCTATGTGAGATTTGATGCTAAGATTAGCCACTGGGAGTATGTTTTCTGGTGCCATCGCAGCGGAGGGGGAGGGGGCACTGTTGTATAGTAGAGTGTTGGAACGAATATTTTTTGAATATTCGAATAAACGAATAATTCGGATAATCCACTACTTCGAATATTCGATTATTCGAATAAACCGAATATTCCACTTCTTTGAATATTCGATTATTCGAATAGCTCGAATAATCCACTTCTTTGAATATTTGAATACTCGAATTATTCGAATATTCGAATAATATTCGACTAAACGAATATTCGGGCAACACTCTATTGCGTGCTGTCCCATCCAATCCACTCAGGCAAACTGGGGAATCGAAAACAGGTTGATAAGTTGTCATTTCATGAACTGCCCTCTCTTGACAACTCAAATCGCTCGCATTGCAAGCCTGAAACCTGCCCGTTGCCCAGCGACGTCCGCCTGTTGTCGAGCTGTTGACATTTCGACGTGTCGCGTTTAGCCGCCTATTTAGCAGCGGTTCACATCCTGCAAGACTTTTATCTGGCTTAGGAGCTACTTTGCACCGACACGCGTCGCGGTCGGCGCATCAACACGCGTCGTGGTCGGCGCATCAACACGCGGCGCGGTCGGCGCATCGACACGCATCGCGGTCAGCACACCGACACTTGGCGTGGTCCGTACACCCACGCGTCGCGACTGGGTCGCCCAACTTCCACTGAGGCCGCCCCTGGATGGGCAGAGCTTCCAGATGCTGGGCGGGGCCAATGTACCGCATACGTGGATAATTGAACCGGCTGCACTCTTGTCACTTAAATTCAGCACACACGCTCGTGAACGTGGTTGGGATACTAAGTACGGAAATTGAATGGTATGGCTCAGAACACAACGCCTACGCATTCTGAAGCGTCAAAAACGACCCAAAGTGACGCTACACGACTGAGAAGTCGGCCCCGCACCTGTATCTACCCGCCCCCTGAATTTGCGTCCTGCGAAACAGGGGTGCTGGTCAATTTACACCGTCGGCGACGTTTGTGGTTTACCTATTGTACCTATTGTATCACCCACAAACGTCACCGATGGTGACAATTACCCAGCACCCCTGTTTTGAAGGAGAACGCAAACACAAAGGGCGGGTAGATACAGGGGCGCTGCCAACTTCTCAGTCGCGTAGCGTCATTTTAAGTCGTTTTCGACGCTTCAAAATGCGTAGGCGTTGTGTTCTGAGCCATACCATTATCTTTCTGTAGTCATCTCATTCACGTTTACGAGCTTGTACTATGAGTTTTGGCAGAGAAATAGCCGCGAAACAGACGCAAAATGCCTTTTTCCCGAGTAATAGCCGCTAAATAATGCTCGCCGTCAAATAGCCGCTAAATTGCCGCCAAATATGTGGTCTGCTTCGATCTAGTTTGGTTTAGCTGAGTTCAGTTCAGTTGACTTATGTGCTGTTTATGCGATGGCGAACTTCCTAGTGCTGCTTAGCCGTGCCCTACTCCGGAATTTCAGCGACAATTCGAAAAAACTCGGCATTTCGTAGTTAGTAGTTGTGATCGACACCATATCTCGCTTCCCAGCTCCATGAGACGTCTGGGCGACAACAGACGGATCTGGCACGAACTTGAAACTACATCCAGCTGGTTGTTCTTGGTGGCTGGAAACCATCAATTTCCAAGTCCAGCATTATGGAAGGAGAAAACTTAGGCTTTTCCGTCAGAGTTTAGGTGAAGTACACCGAGAGTGCAGACAAATAGCATCACTTCGAGCCAGTTTGATGAAAATACACATGAAATGGGCTCATTCTAGCCATCATCGTGAGAAATTGCCATTTTGATCAAGTGTTGCTATACTTATGCGTCGCTCGAGATTTAAACTTTTCTCCATAAAAGGTTTATCGCAAAATTATTCCAAATGAGACTCCAAAAATCAGAACGACTGCAAAAATTGCCGGTTAGCTTTCGGTGCTTAACACCTTCGTTAGACCTGAGAGCAAGCATGTCAATTTCAAAAAAATTAATGCACAAATGAGCTTTGTTACGAACCAATATTACTTTTCTCTATAACTGAAAATGGAATAGGCATTTCTAGTGTTTTGACAAAATCCTACGAGCGATTTAATATATTGTTAATACTTGCTATAACTATATATTTATGAGGTACTAAACAATTGTGAGAAATTAGGAGTAATTACGCTAAGATGTTTGAAATGTAAAATCAGGGCAAAATGGAGTGCTATCTTGTCGAATATTCAATCTATTCGTGACTAGTATTCGAATTAACCGAATATTTCACTTCTTTGAATATTTGAGTATTCGAATAAACGAATATTCCACTTCTTTGAATAATCGATAATTCGAATAACCCGAATACCACTTCTTCTTTAAATAAACCACTTCTTTAAATATTCGAATATTCGAATATTATTCGAATAAACGAATATTCGGGCAACACTCTATAGGAAATCCCGAATGGGTGCTCAAATTCGGTTTAGCATGGTAAAATGGATATGACCTAGGCAACGTACCGTAGTGCCCCCCGCTAAGATAGCACCTTTTTTTCATTAGCATTCAGGTCTGGATATATTTTTTAGTGTGAAACTCAGAATTATGCTGAATTTTCAAGAGTATGATTTCTAATGAACAACTCGTCTGCGCCGTATTTTCACACCCATCAAACTTTGCACCAACCCGGGGTTTCCATCCCCTTCCAAAATCAGGAGGGCTAAGTGCCTAAAAAAGGTATCCTACACAGAAAGTCAAGTGCTATCATAGCGGGGGGGAGGGGCACTGTGGCAAAAGAATCCAGCACAGAAAGTCAGATGCTATCTTTGGAAAATCGACAGATAAACTCCAAATTCGTGTTCACCACCTTAGATTACGCCTACATACAAGTTTTGAGCAATATTCGAGAAAATTTTTGAAACACCCAAAAAAATGCCTGATGTACCCTTGCCTTTTCGCGAAGCTTGAAAAACGCTCATAACTTCTTGGAATCTGCGGCTCGGAGCCAGATACTCTACTATTGAGCCACAAGAGATACTAACAATACTGTCGTTTTCGCAGATGCTTTTACCACTAACAATAACACGCTTACCTTGTCACACATCCATATTTCGTTATCCTTATTTCGTTGTCCTTCATCCGCTGCCCCTTCTGTGAATAGTCTTTATGTTCCCAACACTATGTGCCAGTTTATCATTGGTGCTCAAATTGACAAAAAAAAAACAAAGAAACAATAAATAAGTTTCTTATCGCTGTTATCGATTGTAAATTCATGTGGTCTACTATTCGTTAATGATCCCATGTGATATCAGGGTGATTAAAAAGGCTTTTAAACGCTAAAACAAAATCAAAGACGGTGTATTCACATAGAATACAAAATCCCAATGCCACACAGGTGCGGCATCGAACCTTCAGAATCAAATGTTCAAGAGTCCACATCGCTATCCACTACACCAAGCCGGCACACTGCTATACAGGACCAAGAGGAACTGACAGTGCATACCGTTTCCTTGGGTGCGTTTACCGCTTTAAACACTTCCCTTGTTAGTAAGAGGGAGTTCGTAAAAATTTGCAGCATATTTCGAAAATTTTGGTCGTCAATGTGGGTGGGGGGTCGTGTCTCCTCTGAGATCGGTCACAACGCCCCGCTGGACCCTGATTCGAACCTCTCACGGAAAGCTAAAATTTTAGCGCTGTCTCCGAGTTCTCTTGAGTGGTTAGAACCTGGGAATGGCGAAAACCTCAAATACCTGCGTAAATCTTAATCTAGAACAGTACCTGTTGTGGCATTACCTTTGACCGAAAAGTTCGTTCCAATTTTACCGAGCAGGGGTGTGCGGAATTTTCTGTTTTCTGCCCATTTTTGGCCATTTTTTTCTATTTTCTGTAAAAATAGATGAAAATTGGACAGAAAACAGAAAAAACGTGAATCGCGATTTTTCAAAGAATTGCCCTAGAAAAATTGGCCGAATTCATCGAAGCTAAGCCAATAAGTTGAGGGTATACTTCACCTAGGCTCTCTGCAGTTCCCACATGCTATACACTTATCTCGCTGCTGTGGTTATCCATTAGGGCACATGTGGCGTGGTGGGAGGAAGCGCTGCTGTTCGCTGTACACGGTCGGGTTAGGTCCTCGCTTAGGTGAGTCGACCGAGCTATTCCTCCGGAACCCTTTAATTGGTAACAGATTTATTTAAGGAGGTGAAGGCACTTACTGGGAAGTCGACTGATTCCCTATAAGCCACTAAGTAGGCGCGAGAACAATTCAAGCCTCTAAGAATACGACGTCGAATGCGCTGCGCACCCCAACAGAGATTCAGAGAGCCGATTCCTTGTCTTCATCTTTCAGTGGACATCCTTGCCCAAAGGTTCACCGTTGACGGATCTCTTAGATGGTACGCGATGCAGTAAAATGAAGGCAAAACTGCAGAGTTACTGTAAATTAACAGTAATTAGCCATTAATACTACTTAACGCCCACTATTCATACCCGCACTGGCGCCTAGCTTGAATATGAATAATTTCTGCGCGTTGGCAGAGACTAAGAGTTCTCCAGCGCACCCGCTTCGGTGGAGCGGGGTAATGTTAGCCCCAACTGTGTCATGAGCGCAAACTCTGAACGCGTGTTTTAACTCAGTGCACCACAGGCTGGTACAGAATTCAGTTAAGATGAAGCGCCGAGAAATTGGTGATGGGGCTATGAGGCAGATGATGAATTTGCCACAGCGGTACGAGAGGCTCTCAACGAACCAGCGAATGGCGCGTCAGGTCATTTATACTCTATCGGCACAGCCGCGCTGTACGCGCGTGTTTTTCGGCTCTAAGGAGTTGCACAGTGTTCAAACCAGCAGTTATCCCGCAATCAGTTTCAAAATATGTACACTAGGGAAGGGAAAGTTCGCTAAGACTGCCTTTAAGGTGCGTCCGAATGAGAATGGCGGCCCATGCAGCCGGCGTGCTTGCAAGCGGCCGTCGCGTTCGCCGCTCTCGGACGAGCATGCGAAAAGTCCCCACCGCCATCGACTACGAACGGAGACGGCACCGGCTGGCAGCAAGCACTGCGCCGATCAATCAGCTCTGCAGACGGTGGGAGAGGGGACGGCCGTCGTTGAAATCCAACACTCGTCCGAGGGCGGCACATGCGACTGCCGCCTGCCAAGCACGCCGGCCGCGTGGGCCGCAATTCTCATTCGGGCGCACTTTACGTACCCCTTCCACAGACATATTGAGCTTCTGATAGTGTAATCGAGACTTCATTGCCTGGGGAAAGGAAGACTAGAAGGACATTTTTCATTTCCGCGCACTCAAAATAGGCCTTTCTTGGGCGTTTATAATTCTTGCTGTGACCGTGAAGTTTTGAAAATTCAACGAAAGAAGAATAGGTCACCTAAAAGTTCATTAAAAAATGTTCAAAGTTGTGAAAATTTTCGTACAGTGCACGCAGAACACTTTATTGATTTTTGAAAATTTTCTGTTTTCTGTTTTCTTCCCATTTTCGGAGATTTTTTCTGTTTTCTGTGAAACTAGATTTTCTGTTTCGAAGAATATTTTTTCCGCACATTCCTGTTACCGATGTGGAGCTGGAAAGATATACATCTTCACGGGCAGGGTCAAGTCGCTTCTTGGGCCGGATATCGGCAGAGCCGCGATCTTCCTGGGTGATCATCCCCCCTCCCCATTCTAAAAAAAAACACAAAAAGAAAACTCAACTCTCATTCTTGACTCATAACAAGCCCGGACATGGGTTGTGATTCGTTAGTGTATCCGAATTATCCTTAAAATTCTAGTTTTTTCGCGAAAGCTCCAGATGCATTTGTGTTTGAAAAGAAAAAAGGAAAGGCACCGTTTCTATTAGGTTGTCAGAAGTTTCCAGCCATCTGACTTTGTAATTTTTTGACCATTTTAAAGCATGAATTGTTTTCTTTTTGATAATATGTTCTAATTGGAAAATGCTAGAATTTATTTTATATGCTGGAATCGCCGTTGTGTGGGACCAAAGTTCAACTGCAACCTAGGGTCAAGCGGGACTGCGAAATTTCGCAACGGGAGGCGGGAAGAGGCTGCGAAAATTTCGGATCAAAGGTGGAAGTTTACTGAAAATATCCCAAAAATTCTCGATATTTCGGTCACCAAGTGGAAGGATCGTAGGGTTTCTCAAGTTTTAGACGTGTGAGCTACTGATCGTATCTTCAGCGTCTGACAGTTTTAGTGACCAAACATAAACGGTCTAATTCAGCGTCCATACGTGGCGAGAGCGGGCGCACCCGCTGTTGTGCGCCTCTCGACGCTCCTCAACGCTGCCTGCAAATTAACACAGGCACACAGGCAAGCACCCCTGCCTCGTGTTGATTCGATTGAAGACGTTTGATCGGGTGATCAATTGCTGAAATCGTCGCAACGGCTGATGATTTCCCACGGTTTTCGACTTCCGTGGTGGGATTATGGAAAACAAGGGCAGTAGTTTTGCTACAGGTCTAATCCCACCTGCCTTAGTGATGGAGCAGTAAGCTTGAAACTTGCTGCTTGCTTCATGGCGCTGGCGCAAGCGCGCGAGAGCGAGCGGGCGAGGGCGCGCGAGAAGGAGCGCCTGTGAGCGGCTAGCGAATCGTGTGCCAACGATGACCATCGATTTTGCGTAATCGCACGCTCTCGCCACGTATGTACGGAGCCTAAGGAGAACTCACAAGTGAACATGCGTGGCTTAGCATTTTTCCACCGTCGTCGTGCACCCTCTTCGCCGCATGCCTCACGTCCTGCGCCCACTAGCAGATCTAGATGAGAATGCCGTTACTGTCCTCGAACTAGCGTGAAGTGTATATTATGCGACCACATTTAAAGTGTTTAGAGTTGCAAGTACCCATGTAGTAAACTTGAGTGCCGTAACTAGCTCAATTCCTCCAAGTAATAAAGTGTAACACTGGAAGCTAAACTGCTAAGCTGGTTTTCAACTGCGTGAAATCATTCAGTCTTTGTAAAATACATAGAAAATGCATTCATATTTCATAAAAAAAATAACAAACGAACAGTTAAAACGTTTTTTTCTTAAAAAACCAAAAGAAACGAAGAAATATTGAATAAAACTAAGCACATCGGCTCAGACACGCACTCTAAGCCTAATTGATTGGGACTGAATTGATCCAGGTTATTAATGTTATTCATAAGACGTTATCGTAAACAATTACTCGTTGAAAATTTGATTATAAAAAGTTCTAAACGATGTTTTCTGATATGTTTTCAGCAACGAGATCTCGTCCCTGGCGGATGGCGAAAAGGGAAATTCACCCATTTTCACTCAATATAAAGGCGAAACATTATTTAAAAATTATTACGCCAACGAATGATCCAACTCACAAATTATCCTGGAAGGCAAATTGTTCAAGGGTTGAAGTTCTGGCTTGTTAAACACAAGAATTCACTATTTTTTCACAGTTGAAGAATTGGCAGTAAAAATGAGGAGTTTAAAAATCTGGAACGTCAAAAAATAGGCTCATCCGTAGATGTTCCACCTTCTTCGTTTTTGTTTGGTGAATTGTACGCAGAAATGTATGTTTTTCCTCTTACAAAGGTTTCATCGTTTTTGCGGTTGGGAACCTTCAGTTCTGTAATCGATGCTATACAGCAAAGTAAAACACTGACTGAGGTTCCAAACTCTTCGAGAAGATTACCAGCGAGATCTCTGTACAAGAGCGCACGGCCAGTGGAGGCTACCACCATGCCCGCAGAGCCATCGTATTGATGTCTAGACGGCGGACTACCCTGCTCCTCTCGCTGCGGGCAGAGACTGAGTGGACAGCCGTGTTCACTTGTGAGTTGCCCCGTAACTAAACATAAACAGCCCGGGGTAGGGGTCGCACAAAATTTGGATTTTGAAAAAAAAATCGAAACGGTCCGCTTGACCCTGCTACAACCCCACCCTTCGTGACCAAATTCTGGAACTTTTCGCGACTCAGGCGATTCTCGGCCGCCTGACAGTTCGGCTCGTTGTCCTAATCTACGGTTCGGCTTCTGTTGCTGTCCGAGCCACTGTTGTCGCTTTCCGGGCCACTGCTGTCCGGGCTCCTATAGACCGCCCGGACAGCGACTGCAGTGACGCGGAGATTGCGAGAACGAGCCGAACTGTCACGAGGCTCCCATTCTTTTTCGGTGCGGCTCGGGAGTCGAGAATTGCCTGGAGTTCAATTCTGAACCAGAGTTTTTTCGATCTCCGCACCAAATTCTCTATTCTGCCCCAAATTTATTACGACCCTTTCTCCTCCCGTTGTGTCGTGACACAACCTCGATTGACTATTATGAGCGAGGAGAAAGTGTGATGGGCATTCTCCATGTGCTCAAAAAACCCCTTGACAAGCTCTGTTTTAATCGTGGAGAAGTGGAGGTGGTACTCTCACATGGATGAGGAGCACATCTTGGGGGGGTCGTAATTCTTATTTGGATCAACATTTCAGTGTGGATTTTCGACTTAGCCGTCCCTATTAACACATTTCACCGCCGTAAGCAATCTTGAGATCCTTGTATATTTGCCGAACCTATTCATCGGGGATAGTACCAAGAGCTGTCGTAATTTTTTCACGTCCTAAAGTGTTTTTTACAGAGTTCGCGCTCTCTACCACGAGCATTCCTATTGCTAAGGCTACGGAGACGCCAACTTTCTCATTTTCACTGATGAATTATATATTATTATTGATGAGTAACATTAACTTTATACACGACGTTTGTTGTTAATTGATGGTGCTATGAAGAGAGGAGCAATTGAGAAAGTGGAACTACCCCAATTCGAGTTGATCTACATGCGTACACTTCGAGACGGTGCGGCGTCATAGTTGGCACTACTTTTATGTAATACGTTATAGTAGTTGGGAATACTCATCCAGTGGAGCTGCAGGCAAACAATAATACTACTCCAGTAGGTCATGTCGGACGCGGTAAGTACATCACCCTGGCGCTGGTAGTCACCTGCTCCGAAGCTCACTGCTATATGAAAGCCTTTTCTCCTACTACGTGTGTTGAAAAGTAATTCGAGTAGTTGTGTCGCCGCACACCCAGTTAGATTTGGCTGGAGGTTTCGGGCTTGCTGCGTTGAAAGTGGGTACACATAACGATCGAAAATCATATTTAATATACTGCCGTCGTCTTGCTGCGCGGGAAGTATGAACCAAGCTTCAGATATTGGGCGATGAAAGCTGCGACACGACCGCTAGCGCCGTTCGCAGCTGCTTATCTGGTATATCAAAAAGATATTGTTCTCCCTCTATCGATTGGAAGACTATTTCAATATTCGTGTATCTGTTCTAATATGCTTGATCTCATGCCGTCAAGGCTGGGATGATTAAGGCCAATGGTATACAGTTCACCTCCGCACTGCCGTTCAGTCCGCAAAGTGCACGCTGATTGCGAAATCGTGCTGCGGCGCGGTTGCGAGTATCCTCAGACAGGGATGTAGGATCACCCGGGCGGTGGGATCACTCGGGTACCAAAGGCCAAAACCGCCCGGGTGATCCCACATCCCTGTCTGAGGATACTCGCAACCGCGCCGCAGCACGATTTCGCAATCAGCGTGCACTTTGCGGACTGAACGGCAGTGCGGAGGTGACTTGTACATTTGCGACACTCGGTTGCGTCGCTCTGCACAGCGACAGCGACCGCCTCCCGCCTTTTAAATCTGACGCAGTGCGCTGCACAGCGACAGCTACAGTGGTAGCGACAGGCATGGGCACATTTGCAGTATGTCAGCCCTCTTGGACACGTCGCTGCGACGAACATGCGACAATTGTTCCTACGACTGCCGCTGCCGTTGCTCTGATGCTGGTTCCGCAACGATTTGTGCTAAATATCATGACCGTCGCTCATGACAGACAATGTATACCATTGACCTAAGCCGGGCGGCGCTGAGTTGAAGCGGGTGTGGCGCGGCCGTGCAGCGCGGCTTGTATTAGATTGCCCCGCAAAAGATGATTCTGCTAGCCTTCTGCCCATACTTCTAGCATATTTCGACTTCTTCATTTTTAAATTTACAGGAATATGAGCAGTAGGCTGGCAAAAACACTTGAATAACAGTGACGGGAAATCTTATACACGCAGCCGCACCGCGCCCGCTTCAACTCAGCGCCGCCCGGCTAAGTCATCGCAGCCTCTACGGTACATAGCTCACCCTCGGAAGGGCGAAGTGGTCCCGAGAGGAATTCGGACTGCGAAACACGGGGTATCTCCTGCTCTGTCGTGTACTGAAACTGCAACTCATGGTTTAATTACCCAAGTTTGAGGTACCTTGCTGTTCTCCGGCCTACCACTCGTATACTTGATGGTTGGATATCAAATGCGCTATTGAATCGCACGTATCTCGTCAAGCAGCCGACGTTTATATATACTGCTCTTGGTCTATTGTCAACGTCTACTAACTGCGAGTACCTCTGTGGCGGGGTGCGAAATCATATACTCGACTTTTCAACAAGCCACCATCACAGGTCTATTAGCTTCAACTCATCTGTTTCGTAAGTATGCCTAACCGTGTTCGCCGCTCTCCTGTTCAGACGCGAGCATCAACAAGTCGCGGCGGAGAAGTTGGATCCACAAGCACCGTTGGATTTTGCTAGTGCTGTTGTGGAATTGATGAAGGATGCAACGCTTCCAACGCATTTGAAGCTTGTGATAAGCGAATTCTCGTCTATGAGGGAGAAGTTTGATTTAATCATGTCGAAAAATCTTGAACTTGTAGATGAGAATAGGTCGTTAGCCGCTAAGAATGCCCAGCTACTTCAGGATAATGCCGTATTACAAGCTGAAATTGTAGCTCTCAAGTCTGAGCTTTCCCACAACTTAACTGTGCGCTCGTCCTCTCCTGTTAGGCGTACTAATAACTGTGATTGCACGTTTGAGGAACGTGAGAGGAAGCGGTCGGTAGTGATCTCTGGTATTGATAAATCTTCCGATGTCATGTCATCGGTTAGGGTATTACAAGATGAGAATTGTATTGCTAAGATATTAGATCATTTGGAGGTTGAGTGCAGGCCCACATCCATTTATCGGATGGGTAAGCCGAATTCTGGTAGGTCACGCTTGATTAGGTTGGTCTTGCCTACAAAGTTTCACGCTAATCTAGTCTGTTGTCGAGCCCACTGGCTCAAATCCTTCTCCTCCAGGGGGGTCTTTATAAGGCCCTCTCTTTCAAAGGAGGAGAGGGACAGGGTCAGGGCCCAACGGCAGCGTCCCAACTCTAGTTCCGGCAATATCGTTGCTCCTGTGAATGTAAATCATGCCAGCACCTCGAACATTGTAACTGATCCTCCTGCATCTTCCCTGGGTGACCCAGCCCCTACGAGCTCGGGAAACTGCTAAACTCTCCCCGGATAAATTTGTGCCGCCTCACATGTATTGCCACTAACATTCGCTCACTAGTAAAGAACGTTGACGCGGTGAAATTCTTGCTTCAAAAATTCGACACGGACATTATCTCTTTAACTGAAACATGGTTGAACGGTGGGGTTGGGTCGGTTCCTCTACTGGGTGACTGGTGCTTGCATTACGAAGTTCTGAGGTCGGACCGTCTTTGCAAAAAGGGTGGAGGAGTTATTTTTCTGGCTAGGAAACTTTTTTGTCCAGTTCTTGTGTTCCAGGATTCTGTCCCTGATGCATATGAAATCCTTTGCACGGATTTGGAAATCGACTTGAAACCCATACGGTTTCTGGTTGTGTACAGGACACCATCTTGTACTTCGAATTTGTCTGAGCAACTGTTCCGTACCATCGGCGACCTTATTTCTTGTAGCTGGCCTTCTATCATCACAGGCGATTTTAACCTCCCGGATATCAATTGGAATGAACCATCTGCTTTTGCCAATGTGAGTTCCATCTCAAAAAGTTTTTTAACTGTGTGCTCGAGTCATAGCCTTGAGCAATTTGTTAGGGCGTCGACCCGTGGTGGTCATGTTCTTGACCTAGTTCTGTGTAATGATAACTGTATGGTCAATTCAGTAAGCATTTCTCCGCCGTTGGGGTCCAGTGATCACTCTACCGTTCATTTTGCACTTAACCTTCCAAGGTGTAATGCTCCCGTTGTGTATAGAAGGAATTTTAGGAAAGCAAATCTCGTTTCTATTCGCAACCATTTACTTCATGTAGACTGGTTCGGTTCCTTGGGCACTGTTGTCAGTGTGGACGAGAAGTACGAGCTTTTTCTTTCTACCATCCATCATTGCATTGATACTTTCGTTCCCCTCGAACCGTGTTACCGTAATAAACGAAGACTCCCACCGCATTTAACCAACCTTGAGCGGTTGAGATCGGAGGCGTGGCATTTGGCTAAAACTCAGGACTGTGCTGAGTTCTGGGAACGGTTCAAAAAAGTTAGTGAACGTTTTGCTAATAAATTGAAGAAGTATAATAACCATACTGAGAAAAAAGCTGTCGAGTCAAGTGATAAACATTCCTTCTTCAGATTTATCAACTCTAAACTCCGGGAAAAACCAGGTGTTGGAGTTCTCAAAAACCCCAATGGGGCATTGGTGAGGAATGCTAGTCATAGAGCTGAGTTGTTGGCGGACGTATTTCAAAAGTCGTTTTCTGACGTCTCTTCTATGGACAGTCTACCTGTCTCCAATTCTTTCGCTGTTATGGCTGATTCATGTTGGTTTTACAAAGATGAAATTATCAGGGAACTTCTTGCCTGGCCCTCATCCAACTCTATCACTCCCGACGCCATACCACTCAGCTTTGTCAAGCAGATCGCTCTTGATATTGCAGGTCCCTGGGTTCATTTTCAATCTGAGCTTCATGTCTGGTGAAGTCCCCATCAAATGGAGGCAATCATTTGTTACCCCCATTCCAAAAAAGCCCCCTTTCACAGACCCTGCTAATTTCAGACCAATCAGTATAACATCTATTTTCTCACGGCTGTTCGAAACAATTCTGAAGAAGAGAATCGTTTGTCACTTGGAAGCGAATCAGGTTATCTCTCCCTTCCAACATGGTTTTCAGGGAGGGAAGTCCACTGTGACGGCAACCATAGAAGCACTAAACAAGTGGACGGCTTTCCTACATGTTGGGAAGAGTGTTGATGTTGTGTATTTTGATTTTGCTAAGACTTTTGATAAGGTTCCTCATGACAAATTATTGCAAAAACTCTCAATGGTTGGTATCCATCCGCGAATAGTTTCATGGGTACGTTCGTTCCTAACTGACAGGACGTTCTCGGTCTGTGTTGACTCTTCTCACTCAACTCCAAGGCCAGTCCTGAGTGGTGTACCACAAGGCGGAGTATTGTCGCCCATACTTTTCAACATATACACTCACGAAATCGCCAGTCTTGTCACTTCCTGTGGCACTGGTTTCAGTGCATTTGCGGATGATATCAAGATCTATCGGGACGTTTCCCAACCGGAGAACTGTATCCTGCTACAACAGTCTATTGACATTGTTAGTACTTGGTCTCGCGATTGGAATCTCCCGTTGGCAAAAGAAAAAACGAAGGTTCTCCACTTGGGTAATAGCAATGCTAACAGTAAATATACTGTCAGTGGCTGTCAGATCCAAGAAGTTGGCCAAATAACTGATTTAGGGTTCACTATTACTACAAGTCTGAGTTTTGATAAGCACTGTGAATCTATCTCGAATAAAGCAACTTTTGCCATGAATAATACTTTCAGGGGTTTGTCAACTTGCAATCCCTCTGTGCTTATCAGAGCTTACACCACGTATGTAAGGCCTCTACTCGAGTACGGTACCCCGGTATTCAACCCCGCCAAACTCAAGAACATTAATAGATTGGAAAATATACAGAACAATTTTACTAGAAGAGTTCTTATCAGACAGTATGGCTTCATTTATGGGCAATCGCCCTCCGCTGCTGAAAGAAATGCACGCTTTGGCCTTGAGCCTTTGGCTCTCAGAAGGAAGAAGAATGATTTATTTCTGTTCCATCATATCCTTTTCGATGGCAAGTTTGGTCTTAGGCCTGGGGATTTCGTGAGAACGAGAGATTCGGTAACCCGGGGGGGGGGGTCCGATTAAATTCCACCGTCTCAGGCAAACCATCGCTCCGAGCGGTACCGGAGAGCTACTCAAGCGGCGCTGTCTCTCCGCTCCGAGCGAAAATTAGCCATCTACTCGGGCCACAGCAGCCGCTCTCCGGGCCACAGCAGTATCGCTCGGAACGATCTTCGGTCCCAACTGGCACTGCGGTCTCTGTTCGGGCGATTTTCAAAAATTTCTTAATTGCTATTTTTTTCTTTAATTCCGCCTCTTCTGGAGAGGATTAAGCCTGTTAAGAGGATGAGGTACCTGTTACAGCCTGCGGGTCAGGAGGTTAATCCTGCAACAGGCCGTAACAAGGATACCATCCCAGCATGGTCCGCAATGAGGAAGCCTTCCCCACCGCGGGCCATGGGGGATCCCCTCGGCTGCCAAAAATTGTCATCCTGAGAGTGATCCGAGGTCACCTCTCAAGAGTGGCCTCGAAAGGCCAACTACCCGTCTACACGAGGCGAGCCGCCTTTTATACCCGCAGAATTGGTTGTTCTTTGAGTGATAACGTGGCTCGCACGTTATCACTCAAAGAACAACCAATCCCGCGTCTCTATATCTCTGGCGATGGCACCGCTGTGGCCCCGAGAGCGACCGGAGAGCGACCGAGGGGCGAACTGGCACCGGACAGGAAACGCGGTGCCAGTTGGCCCCTCGGCCGCTATCCGGGCGATGACGTCATAATTGGGAGGAGCCGGTCCCGCTCGGAGCGATGGTTCGCCTGAGGTACCGTGTCAAATCTTGAGTGTCGGCGCTGCTTTTTCACTAATAGAATTGTTCCGGTATTGGAAGATCTCAGTAGGAACGATACTATTCCTATAAACTTCGGCGCCTATAAGAACTTAGTGCACATGAAACTGGCTTCCGGGGAGCGGCGGAGTGACCCTCCGTAGTGCTGGGTTGCTCGTTTCCCTGTGCTATTCTTCGGACTGATCCTTCGTTGTTCTCGTTTCATTGGTTTACAGTACCTTTGCTTTGAATATTCCGTTTGAGGTTGATTGTTCGTTTTCCTGTTTTCTTTTTTTTTCCACACGAGTGTAAACTTGTGTAAATAAATATATATATCCCGAACTTCTCTTCCTGCAATTTTTCTTGAGAGGTTTTCTCCAAACCTACATATGCTGTCTCCATTAATCCGTCGCATTTTCATCATACCTCTTTGCCTCTACCGAGGGCAACGAGATTCAACAGCCAGTGTGCAGCTTCTATCAGATTGCCCCGCCACTTCGAGCCTGTTGCCCATATTCCCAACATATTTCGACTTTTTCGTCCTCAAATTAACACGAATACGAGTAGAAGGCTGGCGAAATAACTTGAATAACAGTGGCGGGGCAATCTGACACACGCTGCGCGGCCGTGCCGCACCCGCTCCCATTCAGCGCCGCCCGGCTTACAATCGCAGGCTCGACGGTATGTATGTGGAACGCAGCCTCTATGCCTTCAGCAGAGAAGCCAATCCGACAAACAAACCGCAAATAGCAGTTTGGTGCTGGCCCAAGTCCTATTCCTTTGTCAGTTCTTGGTCTCAAAATAGAGCTCACTATAGCGGAAAACAATGAATTGCATGAAAATGCTTGGAGCAGGCCATCCACGTTGACGGATCGTTACTGTCGTCTTCGGAGCCAAATTCCGGTCCGCATTTGCGGACTAGGGCAGTTGCATTACATAACACGATGATAATCGTGCTAGAGAAATGTTAATCACGTCGAAACACGTGTTCCCAGAACGCGTGCGCGATTATCATCATGTCGCGTGATACAACAGCCATTGCCCGCAACTGCGGACCGCATTCGACCGCAACATTAGCTAAAGTTGACCTTCCTCTCTAAGGTAAGGACATTTTCATTGAACCCAATCACTGATTCGAAAGAAGCTATTGATAAGCCGATTGTGGATAATGCAGATCACGCCTCAGTGGAGGTAAAGCCTCCGTTACTGAAATCGAATAAGAATCTGTTGTTATAAGCCTTAACTTTTTTTCTATGGAGGAAGCCACGAAGCTAGCCCAATTGTGTACTCTCAATGCGTGACCAGACTAGTAGCTTTTTTCTTCGTGTACACTGCAGTTTGGATGGGAAAGTACCATCCTAAATCGTGAGTCGCTGGAAAATTGGACTCCTCGAAGGTTAACGTGCTGAAATTCTTGCCTAGCCTCAATGTGAGCTACGCTCGACCTTTATCTTCGATACTACTACTTCCATGGGAAATTTGACCATACATTCTAATATCAGCAAAAAAACCGCTGACTGCTACGAAAACCAGCAACAACTGCTCGGGTAGGCAAAGTATTTATCGAAACCGATTTGAATTGAGAGTCATTTACAGCATTCAAAACCATTCTAAAAGTAATTAATTGAGTATAAGTGTCAAATCTACTGAATCATGAGTTTTTTTGTAACTTTTTTCGCTACTCGACGAAGATCGGTATAAAACGGCGCTACCCCTTTTTAGCACATCACCGCATTTTTTCGAAACCACATTCACCACAAAACAGTTCCTCAAAACTATACAAATCAATTGAATTAAATAAAAGATCAAAAACCGCTACTGTTGTAACGCCAAACAAATAGCGCATAAATGAACAGATAATTAGTTCACAGAGCGTCGCTTATGGGTTTCGATTATCTATTGTTCAAGAAGGGAGTTGTGATACAGAATTAGAGGGGAATTCCTTGAGATCGTTGTCCTTCACCAATATCACCTAGCTGGTCGCGGATGGCATTGATTAAACGCTATCTTCGATTCGACTCCGGCAATCTGGGGTGGTAGTAATTGGGGTGTTAGACGCGAACAAACCGCCACCTCCAAGCCGCCAACATACCGCGACATAGATGCCGTAAAGCCGCCAAATTAACGCGAACAAACCGCCGTTCCTGGCCGGCAATGAACCGCGCCATAGATGCCACGGTTTATTGCCGGTTTACGAGAGCTGCCTCACGTGAGAAGCTGAATTGAACTCTTCCTGAATGATAAAAATACAGTAAATTCCAGACTCAAAGGGCAGCAAGGAATATAGCAGATAGTAAGTTGAGAAGCTTGGAAACTGGGGGTTCAGCACCGATGCTTTTTCTCAGTTGTTTTGGTAGCCTTATGTCGTTCAAATACATTGCACAGCATATCGAAAACGGTGGAAAATTACATTTCGGTAGTATTCATCATACTCTCGACCATCTCAAAATTCCGTGAGACAAGCGATTTGCAAGATTTTTGAAGTAGGCGTGCCAACTACTTTTCTTACTCTCAAAAAAAAAACAGAGTTCACCATTTCCCATGTACTGGGCCAGTGTGGCAAGCTTGCTAGCTGCCGTTGGTTTCTGCCGCTGGGCACATAACAAACACCCGCCGTCGCCACATAAAGATGGCAGCCAGCCTGAGGTACATGGTGCCCCATTGCCAGCTAAGGCCAAGACTTGGAACGACCTATTTTTCTAAGCAAACTCGGGGCAAAACACAGAGGTATACCGGATTTGAACTACGGTGGTAGCGTCGACGACGCACCCAACCACTGTGCCAGTTGCGCGGCTATTCTTCGCGGAACATTTCCCTCTAACATCTATGGAAAAAGAATAATTTCTCGAGCAGAGGATCCGGTAGAAATCACTAATTCGCCCACATCCGATTAATCCATTTTTGCTTACACATACTTTATGCGTGACCGCATAAGTATTATCTACACTTCGACACGACCGACGTTTACGGTGGAAAGACGGGGGATAGGAAGGATTATACAAGTAAAAGCCATTTATTTTTTCCATGAGGAAGAGCATTCAAAAGGAACTTAATAAAATTTCGCATGCTCGAAACACGAGCAGAACGCAATTTTTTTTTCTTGGAAATCCTGATTCTCGTAATTTTTTATGGGCTCCGTGAGTTTTCAGAACTACTCTCGAAAACACATGCTAGGTTAATCATTTTCCTCAATGGCGAAATATGTGTGATCTTACAAGATTTAGCATTTCTTGTAACTTTTTTAAAGTTCAGAAAAAATCCCAAACAAAATTTTTTTCAAAAACAAAAAAGTTCTTCAAAGGAAATTTCAAGCGAACAAAAATTTTAAAGTTCCTAGATAAATTAATCAAAAAGCGTTTTTGGTAAGGTAACGCTAGGTGCGAAAAAGACCTTCCGAAACTCGTCGAGTGATGCATAAACTCAAAGGACGTCCTGCATTCAACTGAAATGGGTAGTTAAAAACCTTCAAGATTGATGATAAAGTAGATAGTCTATTTTCGTTCTTGAGAAAGAATTCGAGGCAAGGTAGGAAATAAAACACTCCTTGTTTCTCTACCAATGCCCCAAAGCAAAGCGTCGCGAACCCTCAAAGAAAAGGGGCCAACGATGGCTTTGATCTGGCAATGAATGATGAGTTTTCGAATCTTACAGAAAAAGGAGAACGAAGATAGCTGGCTTTAAAAACAAGTTCGCATTTCCTTGCCACACAACTCGCCCGATACGCCCCAACTAATACAGAATAAACATAACTAAAGCATAAAATTACTGAAAAATCAGTTGCTCCAAGATTGTTCACTTCCTGGCGCTAAAAAATTTTGGATAACCCCTTCGAAACGCGAACAAGCGAATAATTTCCCGCATACTCGTCATAGCCTGTGCTAAGCAAAGAATTATGATAAGGAAACTAACCTGATGACAGCGAAGCGGAAGAATTTCGGAAAGGAATGAGCGAAAAAAGGAGGAAATGTCGGCGCTCGCCGAAAAGTAAACAGCTGATCGGGAGGGTTTGATCAGTGCTACCCTAGAAGACAGCCAACCTGTTTCAGCAATGACCTACGCTTTGTTTTTGATACACCATCGCCGGTTTCCCTTGTGGTAGACGTTACAAGATTATTCCTTCTATCACCTTTCAGTTAAAAAAATTGCATGCCGTTCTAGAGTCCAAATGGCTGACTCTGTTATCATGGCTGGGATTCATGAAAGGCAAACCACGGTTACGGCTGGGCTAGCGGAGGAAACCAGCATTCACGAAAAATCCGGCTTGGTTACGGCTGGGCCACGATTGGGCTACGCGTAACCGCACCTCGGAGCTGCGGTTAACCGCGGTTAGCAGCGGTTTTGTGGCTTATTTTTAGTCGTCGAATTGATGGTGTGTTGTATTAGTGCACAACACTGAGGAAACACACCTTTTGCGAATACGCATAAAAACTTGATATCTTTGAGGCAAGCTGAAAATACAGGAATGCCGCCGTTATTGACTGCCACATTATAGGCCCTCTAGCCATAACGTGTTCCTCTCGATAACAACGAAAATTCTCAGAATCATCAACCTCATCTGTAAGTTTTGTGTATGTTGCTAATGGCTAACTAAAATCTTCATGCCTTTCCTCCCTGCTCTCGCCCTCTTCTTTATTTTATAGCACGTTGTTGTTCTTTTTGCCTCCACTTTTTGTTCCTAATTCTTGTCTTCCGTGCGCTGACCATTTTCCGAGCAGCCACAGGCTCTTCGCTGGGTTTCTTTCCCATTTCGACTACGAATTCCCTCATTTTTTCCTCAGAATTTTTTCCCAGCACTTTTCGTACACGTTTTCGTTATTTTTCTGTTGGAAAACCCTAACTTGGTTTGGTACTGTGATGCATGATCTGGTTTTTTCGCATTTACACCGTTTTCTTCTACTTTTTTTTTCCGAAGCGCCCACTTGGATTTCTAATGTTAATGTTTTTACATGGTTCTATGATCAACCTGGGTTTTCTCGATGTTTTTAGTTCAAACTTCTGTTTTTCCCTTGCATTTTGAGCTTTTTTCCATAAGATTTTTCTAAGGAGTCGTTTTAGTTCTCTCTTGTTGTGAGCGACAGTAAGCTTGTGTGAGAATGACAAAGAGAAAAAAAAACAAAAAAGGGATTCTTAGACAAAAAAAAGAGATGGAAAAACTCTGAACTCAAACGACAAACGGAGAACTTGAAGCCAAAAACTCATTGAGAGGACGATGATGATCCCTGCAGCAACACCTAAGCCATGTGAAACACACAAAAAAATTAGAGGGGCGTTTCGAAAAAAAAAGAAGTTGAAAAGGCTAGTAATGCGAGAAAAAAGCTAAATTGGGGGTTAAAATTTCACCAGCAGGTTTGCGGCTCATCGTGAGAGAGCAGCATCACTTTATGTACTTTTAAAAAACCAAGAAGAATTTTTTGAAAAAAGGAAAAAATGAAAAGCTTAAAAATGGGAAAAACATTTCCAAGTTGAGGAAAATCCCTTTAAATGCCTGCGATCCATTGAAGAAGGTTAAGCACAAGGTAGACAAAAATAGGAATTTAAAAAGCAAGCAAAATTAGCAATCATGTGCAATAAAAACAGTGACGGGTTAGGGAAATTCCGACCCGAGTGCCAATATTGATTTTCTCCAATCGAGATTCTCGGCGTCAATTGAGTGGCAAGTACGTGGCCGCGGAATGGTTAGCCACCCAACCGCGATGGGGCGGTTGTGAATGCCGGTTCGCGGTTTGGCTACCGCTGGGGTTGCTGCCCTAACCAAACCCAAACCTAGCCGGCTGCGTTCATGAATCCCAGCCCATGTTTCCTTTACCCACTGCATTAGTTGAACCTGCACCTGCCCCTCAGCATAGATGGTCAAAACTGCTTCGATCGCGTCCTGCTAACCGCATCAAGAAACTCCTCGGGAGGAGTTTTACGTTAGCCGCCAGTTCCTCTCGCATTTCAGCACTATTTCCGTGCTCTTTGCGAGACGATGTTAAACGCGAAATTACCGCGAGGACGCCACATGTCAGAAATTTTGAGAAAAAAACAGCCCTGAAAACGTTTGGAAATCGCTAATTTCAGTGACAGTGATTAGAATTGTCTCTTTTTCGAAGCGTTTTCGCTGGCAGTGTATCAAATGCCTAATACTAAGGGATGTTAGGTTGAAACTAAAGCGATTTCTCTTCTAAAGGCATCGTCCACGATGAAATATGGTTGTCGAGTTTTCCGTTGAACATGGGAGGTCAAAGTCCTACTGAGACATTCGTGCCAGAAAGAGCAGCGAAAAATGCCTAGGAACCGCTTTTCTATACCAAAACAGGATCGCTTTTGTGACGTTTTATTTCTGACATAAGAAGAATTGACCGGTCCGGAGAAGTGAACTCTTCAATGTAATAAACGTGTTAAACGTGATAAATTCTTTTGATAACCGGTTGTTTTCCTTTCTTCCTTGTAACAAAGGATCGACCCGAAGGCCGGCCTCCGAACCCAGGAAGCCGTTTTGAGGTGGCGAAAACTTCATTTGGAGGCAATTTCAGAACTCCAAAGTTTGTGAATGGCTTTGTGAAGACCCACTAGTCCGATTAAACGCCAAAACTGGAAAACGGTTTTCATCGTGTACGATGCTTTTAATTATCAAGAGTCTTCCTTAGAATCTGGTGTGGCTAAACTTGCGTTTAACGCCAATTTGACGCCTGGTAACTCGCGTTTAAGACCCCAATTACTACCACTCGTCCACGGGCCGCAAAACAAAGGGAGTTCACTCGTCCACCCCCAGAGAATCACCGATTTAGACTAGTTTTTTTCAGGCAAAAGTTAGAGGTTTTCCGTCGTTTTTTCACTGTAGATGCAACATTGTGCATCCAGCTAGGGATTTGATGACAAAAACTTAGCTACCCAAAATCATCGCGAACACTGCCTTTAAAAGTCAAAAGTGTTTTTTTGCCCAAATTGTGTCCGAGGCAGGCTTGAGCAGGTTCGCGACTCGGCGCAACCGGAGTCGTAAAGATTTTGGAAAATGTTTGATGAGAGGCGAAAGATCGGGGGAGGGGGGGGGCGATTCGGGGTGAAATATTCAGAGAAAAAGGAATTTCTACAAACCCCTTGATAAGCCTAAATGAGGTAGTAATGGTGGCCCTCTCATAGTAAAGTATCCCGAGAATAGCTATGTCTGCGGAGGTCGTCAAGAAATTCTACGCTACAGTATATGTAGTTGTGCTCGAATATTGGCAATCGAATAAATTATTCGATTATTTATTCGAAGATCGAGTAATTGAAAAATCCCGATTTTCGATTTTTATTCGAAATCGACTATCGAAAAAACCCCATATTTGATTATTACTCGAAATCGACTATCGAAAATACCAGATATTTGCCAATTATTCTGAATCGACTATCGACACTGACAATTATTCGAACATAATCGATCTTCGAATATATTGGAATAATCTAACACAGCCATTACCGAATCCCACACCGAAATTTCCCGAAGGGCCAGTGTACCAGCACTACTGTGGGCCAGAACTGTGCGTAACCAGAATTTTGAATTTCGTGAATTGTGATTTTCAAAAAAAATATTTTTTCTGATTTGTTAACGGTGTTTCGTAACTGATGAGTAATAAGCTCAAACACAGCCCCAAACCTCATTAAAAATTAAGACGCCTCAACTTTCCAGTGATGATTTGTGTTTCAAAACAGATCTTTTTCGAAGGGTACTTGAAAAAAGCCCTTATCGGAGCGAATCCGTGGTGCGCTGCCAACACCCGCTGTGGCAGCACACGACACGATGACAATACTGGGTCCCTGCCCACGTAGTCCCGGCACAATCAACCTTCGTCCCAGAAGATTTCATCGAATCAGGTGCTGTAACAGTGTTTGTTCACAACTGTGGACCAGGATTTCTTTCTGATAGGGACAATACTGGTCGAAAGTGCGAATCCTGTTCTATCCAACGCCTTTCTTGGGTTCTCAGCTAAAATTGGCGGTTTCCGAAATTGAAACTGAAATCTGATGGTAATCCAGGGTAACGACTGAGCGTCCACTATTTTTCAGCAGCCAAAACTAAAGCCGCGAAAATTGATAGGGAAACTGAACCCACGACATATGCGCTAGATCAAAATATGCACGGGATTTCTCAATAGGGCGAGATTTGTATATTTTTACTAGCTTTTGACAAGGCTTCTATGGCTGTCGACGACAGCTAATTTGGATTTTGTTCTTTTTTCATCGATTTTTGAAAACGAAATAGAAAAATGATAGTGATGATTAGGTGGCAAAATAAGTATTACTCAGAAGGGTGAAGTAATTATCAAATAGCAGCAAGCTTTGCGGTTCATACTTGTTAGGGTAGAAAATGTCGATGTAACAAATTCACGAAAAACGAAAAAAAGCTAGGAATCACGCTCTATAGAGGAATTTCGCGAACACTATTACCAACTCAGACAGTAACACTGATGGAATCGTTAGGGCGTGGCGGGCCGAAAAACTCCCATCTCGCTATACGACCGCTATCGCTCTAGGAAGAAGCGCGTCATTTCGATATGTATCGCGCCTCTTCACTGTGAACACCCAGCGAAGACGCGACGTCGCGTGATCGAGACATAGGCCGCGAATGAACTCTGGACGCCACCTAACGAAAAAAAAATTGACTCCGCTGCATAAGGGGTATGGTATACTTTGTCGCTGTAATGAGCGACAGGCATGCAATCTAACACAAATCGCGGCGGGACCCGCATCGGAGCAACGGCAACGGTCGTCGTAGGATCAGATGTCGCGTGTGGGTAGCAGCGACGTGTCGCGGAGGGCTGACATACTGCAAATGTGCTATAGCCAGTCGTTACCACTGTCGCTGTCGCTGTGCAGTGCTTTGCGACCGCGACAGATTTGAATGGAGGGAGCCGGTCGCTGTCGCTGCGCAGAGCGACGCGACCGTGTGTCGCAAAAGTATACCATATCCTTAATCGGAAACCAAATCGAGGTGCAACGGTAATATATATTTATATATTTATATTTATATTTATTTTGCATTCATGGTACGCAATCGACAAGAAAGCAACGAACAAAAAAGTCGACTGCGACTTTTCCGACTCAACCAAAAACAACCACGCAAATGAGGAGAAACACAAAACAATCAGTAAACAAAGAATTAACAGAGCTCCACGTGCTTGCCAAAAAGCAGAAAAAAAACGCAGCCACCACGACCAAATAACAGATCAGTATTTTTTTGAAACTGTGTTCAGTATCAGCAATTTCCTTTCCAGTGATATGTTGAAAAAACGTGTTCTGGATGCAAATGATTTCACAAAAAGTGTGTAGGCTTAGAACACAGAGGATACGATCAGCCTGGGCAACGCAACTAGCCGAAGCTATTCTGGGGCGGGCCAATAGAGGTGCCTCTTTGATCTGGTACGAACCTCAGGCGTAAGACCCAGACCCAAGCAGGCAATGGTAAACCATTCCCCTTGTTGACCTGTACCTCCAGCTCTAGACTGTGGTTTTTGCAGTGCACAAACACGAAGTCTACCGGGCATTTAATCGCTGGAGCCGATATTCATTTTCAAAGAAATTTCTGAGTTAGGAAGTGGTTGCTCTATCGAAATTGATAGTTGAAAAAAAAAACATCTTAGCAAACTGGGGGCAAGCACATAAAGAGAAGGCCTATAAATGGAACACTAGTTACACATCAGGCACGCCTATCAATTCCATAAAATCAAGCTTTATGAGAGCCTTTTTAAAAACAGAAGTGCTTGGTTTCTGCAAAAGTTCAATTGGCAGCTTGTTCAACCACGCAGATGTTCGATGAAAGAATGAGTTGCTGTATTTGTTGCTCTTGAGAACACTACGTCGTCTATGTCTGGAAGTATCGATATTAATACTAGGTCTTCTCAGAGAAGAGGGCCTGAAATGCCAAAAATTGGAGGCAGGGAGGCGAAATTCTCCTCTGAGTATTTTGAACGCCATGACAATGTCGGCATAGGTCCGCCTGTACAAAAGACTTCTTGAACCAAGCTCTCTCAAGCGAATTCTGTATGATGGCATGTTTCGAGGATAGCTGGGATCAGGAAAGGCACGGAAATAAACGATCCTTGTGAAAGTCATCTGGACCTTTTCTATCTTGTTTATGAGCTTTCTAGTGTAGGGGTTCCAAACTTGGCTACAATACTCCAAAATAGGTAACACATATGTTTTATAAAGTTTTATCAGAACGGTAGTATCACTAGTTTTAACCGTTCTGAGCAGCTATAAAGGCAGCGCATGGCTTTGGAAACGATATTGTCTATATGTGTTTCCCAATCAAGAGTGTTGGTTACGATGACTCCAAGATCGCGGATTTGAGTAAGTGTCTCTGGCAAAGCAACCCCATCAAGAGATTCGCTTCGTAAATTCGAAGAGTTTTGGCCAAGAGAAACCAGATACGTTTTACTTGAGTTGAGCTTTAATCCGCAGTTACTAGCCCAGATAGACATACGCTCAATCGCACTACACATTCCTGATTGGATAATATGTCTGTTACTGTCGCCGGAAATTGTATAAACCTTGATATCGTCCGCATATGCACATATGTGAATATCTTGGTTTATTTTCAGGAAGGCCGGGAGATCTGAGGTGTATATGTTGAACAGAAGAGGTGAAAGTACTCCGCCTTGAGGGACTCCAGATGTACAAAAATGCGTTCTAGAGAAAGTGCCATTACAGTTAACAACAAAAGTTCGCTCAAAAAGGAAAGATGTCAGCCAGCTCAATAGATTTTCCCTGAACCCTATACTTTCGCATTTTCTGAGTAAGCTACCGTGATCGACGGTGTCAAATGCTTTGCTAAAATCAAAGTAAACAGCATCAACAGCTTGTGACGAGGTTAGTGCACCAATCCAAGAGTGATTACATTCTAGAAGTTGCAGGCAAGTAGAAGAGTTTTTAACAAAACCAAACTGTTCAGGAGGGATAACATTAAATTTGTCTAGCCAATCTTGAAAACAGACTTTCAAAGTTTTTTCCATGACTTTGCAAGGCGTTGGTGTAATGCTTATAGGTCGAAATTCATTAGGTGATGAAGCAGAAGAGCTTTTAGGTATTGCAGTAACTATCGATCTCTTCCACAAAGCGGGAACCTGGCCAGTAATAAGCGAGATGTTGAAAATGTGACACAGAGGGATTGAGATTTTCTCAGCGAACATTTTATAGAAAATTGCAGGAATTCTGTCCGAAGGGATCGAAAAAGAGGCCTTAACTTTACGCAAGTACCTACGGACCAGTGAAGGATTAATCACTGGTAAGGGGCAATCAGGGATAACATATGTCAGGAAGTTTGCGTTAGATTGACATGGAGGTGTGAAAACACTTGCGAAAAAGTCAGCCAGTGCATTGGCTTTATCTTCCGCAGTAGTGAGGACACCTCCATCTGAACCATATGAGCACGTCGAATTGTTCTTTTTACCCACACGTTTACTGACGTAGGCATAGAGCTTCTTCATGTTGGAACTATTGGAAAGTTTTCGTTTTTTATAATCAAGATAACGTTTCAGGTGATAACTCAGATTCTTATTAACCGTTTTGTATTCCTCAGATTCAAGCGGATCATCTAGAGCATTGAATAATCTCTCTTTATAACGGTAAAGGTTGCTAACGTGTTTTGGATAACTTTCTTGAACACGCGCAATTTTTCGTGTTGGAACAAACTTATCAACTAACTCATGCAACACGAGCAGAAAACGGTCGTAAACATCATCAATAGATTCGTAGTTATCAAAAACTGAGAACCAGTCAATCTCATCGAGCTTAGCATTTATTTCTCTAGAATTCGCCGCCAAGAAGTCTTTTTTCGTACCAATTACAGAATTTCTAAACGATTTCTTGATTTTGAAGGTAACTATGTTGTGGTCAGAAGCACCAAGAGGTGGACTGATAACAACATCGGAACTCAAAGTATTTGATGACAGAACTATGTCAAGTACAGATGTACCACACGTGGGTTCTCGAACGTGTTGCTTAAGCCCAACAGAGGAAAACAGGGATAAGAAATATAATGTGAATCATCGCTACCAGCGTAGCTGATTACGAACAAACTAATGTTCTTACTCAAAATCTCCTTCCAACATTCGATCCATCAATTTTGAAGGTGTTCGTATGCTTACGCAACGCAGTGTATATTGAACCGGTCAGTTTTCACACTTTCCGGTACCATAATTGTCGAGTTCAATCAATTTGGATAAAAACTTGCGCCTCAGGGCTTCAGAGGGTGCTGCAACGATTGGCATCAGTAGTCTCTCTGCTAACAAGTGAAGTATAAGAAGCGTAGGTCAGAACGGTAGAAATCTAATGTCATGTCGGAATGTTTACGCATTACATGGTGAAATAGTGTTGGGTACCCGCCGCGAAAGATAGATCTGAAGCAGTTATAAGCTCCGAAAGTTTACCGACCATCGACCTTCTGGTCTATGAATTGTTAAGCGGTCGTGTCAACAGCATCGACGGCGCAAAGGGAGGAAGGGCAGTATGGGGCATGTGACCAGGGTTCGAATTTCCCCCAAAACTGTTTTTTTGCAAATTCAAAGAACTTTCATATTTTGATCAAAAATTATATCACAAATGTCATCTTATTCTTTTGCTGCGCGATATTGCCATATCGACAGTGAAATAGACTCGGGTACAAGGGATTCGAGGTTTTGTTTTCCATCAAAGCTTCCCCATTGTTTAGGGGAACTTATATGATTGGGAAGTATTACCCCACATATTTTGAACAAGTTACGAGAACCATTAAGTAACAAAAGTAACAAAAGCTTGGTGCAGTCGGCTTCTGAGACCACCCGTAGTCTTACCGTCATGCCCCTCATTTTCCCATCAGGCAAGGTCGGAGAAATGCTCATCGTCCAATAACCAGAGCCGGGTGGTCGCTTCCCATTGAAAGGTGTATTCTCTGAGAAAATCTGTGGTGACGGCACCGCAATGCGGCCGTGTAGGTGCCCTATAGGCACCTACATGGGGTCATTGCGGTGCCTTCATTACAAATTGCCCTGCCTGCACGCAAACAGCGAAGTAGGCTCCGCAATCGCAGCTCGTTGAAGAGCCGATTGCCGCGTCGGTTGAGCGTTGACACCGCGTAGGTGTTTTTCGAGACACCTACGCGACCTCGCTGCGAAGCCTCCGAGGTGAGCCAAATATAATTGCCGTCCCCATAGTGGATATCGAATAGTTGTTTGTTAAGCAACGCACCGATACAGCTGATGATACAGCTTTCCAGCATTTGCCTGTCACCCATCTTACGTTTTCTCCGGAGTCCTTTGCTTAAGAATAGTACTCGAACGATATGGTATTTTAGCTTTTCAAACCCATACGTAATCCAAATAAAATTTCATGCTAATCAAACGGAAATTGCAAACACCTACATAGCTTTGATACTCTAATGCAGAAGTCCTCACCCATTTTAATCGGGCGATAATTCAATTTATGTAGTCTTCATGACAACTGCGTTAAAAATTAGACAGAATCTTACGAGAACCGTTAACGCTATGCAAATGACTACAGATTTTACCGTTATGGTTTTCGCTGCTATGTCAGAGTGCGAGCCTCTGAATCGTTTTGTTCCCTGTTCTTTTCAACACTCTTTTCATGATAGAACATTCGTTGATATAAAGGGATATCTGTAATCAGCATCAAGAGCCCTTTTAGGAGACACATTGCTTACTCTGGAACAAGATATTTTGGAAAAGTTAGCTTTACCACAATCAACACGGGAAATGCGCTTTCAATTTCGAAGCAGCTATGAGTGATGTGTCCATCGCCACGTCTATATGCCCTGTTTGAGAGTAAGCCATGTGCCATTTTAGAAAAAAAACACTCGACGTTATTTCCGAAAGCGTCTTTATATTCCCCAGCGAAGACCGAGAACGTAAGAAAGTGTGGTTTTCGAGTAATTCGACCAGTCGACCGTTCAAAAAAGCACGGCTTTTGAAACAACAAAAAATGAAAACAAAGTCTCTAACTCGGATGAAGCGATTTTTTGTGAGAAATCGTCAAAAAACAGCGTATTAGAATTGGGTTCGGATAATTTATCGAACAATAGTCACATTATTCGTTTTATACGCGAGTACTCGAACATTCTATTCACCTGGGAACTAAAATTGTCGGATTTCTCGAGAATTCGATCAATTTATGAAATCCAAATATCCGCTGGATCCTTAAGGATTCATTTAGAAACATTTAAGTGTTCGGTTGTCCAATTAATTCGATCATTGTAAAAAAAACTTTAAAAAAACTATTTGCTCATTTCGGGTCACGGGCTAATATTCTGCGATTGAAAACAATGTGCAGAAATATCTATAGAAAATTTGAAAAGCCGAATCGAATAGGAAGAGTGCTTCTCCGAATATAAATACCAAACGGATAGAGTAAGGTTTTCAGATTAGTTCACTCATTCGGAAATTTTGAAAAGTTTTAATTTGGAATTTTGATTCAATCGGGCAATTCAAAAAGAGGTAATTGAATTACACTCCCCCCTTCATAACTTTCAAACGGCGATATTTTAAAGATTCGTTCATCCGAAACTTTCTGACAGTTTCTATTGAAATTTTAAATTTTTCGGGAGCAGTTGTTTTTTGAAAATGCAATATTCTTTCGTTTATTTGAAAATTAGTGTCGAATGACCATGTCTACTCGTCCCTCTACCTAAGGGATGAATGCCGAAATTCAGGTGGACTGCGAGAAACACCCAAAAATTCAGGAAATGTAACACTCGGCATTGTTTCTTAGATCGTGGTTGCTGCAGTTTTGAAACCGAAATCTCGAAGAATACAAAAAGCGTAATACGCGGAGACGCATGAGCACAAACAGGCGTTCAAGATTATATTAGTTAATGTCGCAACATAAAAAAGACTTAACGCTCGAGATGGAAATTCAGTATAAAGCCAATTTTACTACACTGGCAGTGTATGCTATGGTCAAAATGTGGATAACATTAAAAAAAAACGAATTCGAAGAGCACCGGAATAGATATCGGCGAGTCTAGTTGGAAATTAGATCGATACTGCAGTATGACTGATGTGTGCCAGTTCGGAGGTGTGTCGAACGCGGAGCCGACGGGACACTGAAAGCCTGCACACTCATCGCGGTGCCGACGCTGTTTCACCGAGGAGCCGTGTTGTCTACGCTACCTCTTTATCGGACTGCGGAGCCGACATAAGGCTATCGCGGGGCGACTGCGTCACACACCACTTTTCCACGACTACGGAGCCGCCAATCAACTGCCGATACCCCATCGCGATACCAGCGAGAATCTCGGGGCTATCGCGAAACCAGCGGTACCGATTTTCTCAGAGTTCAAGGCTAAGAAACTTCACGTCGGCAGCGGAACATCCCATAACATGACGACGTTAACAGCATTTGCATTTTTCGAGAATGTTTTCATCCAGCAAATGCCGGAGAATTGTGTTCTCTTTCTCGACTCAAGGAGTGATTTTTCCAATCAAAGCGCGATACAGGCTCTTGAGCCGGCGGGGAAAAACTTGCAGACTTTGACAAAACCGCCTGGCGTAACAAGCTTGGTAAAGCTGGGAGACATCGGCTTTTTCAGCTAATAGAAAGCACTGCTTGAGGGATTTCACTCTACTATTGCTCTTCAAAATTTTGAATTTTTAGGTCTTTTAAAATAATATATGGTTTCCGGCTTGGACGATGCCTTTAAGGCCGGCTACGTTCATATCCGTCCGAGTCCTTTCGAAACTCCAACTGATCTCCAGTTTCCAGTAGCACTCGGCCCCTGTGAAGAGATAGGTTGCCAGGGGCCTATCGCGTTCATTCGCTGTCCCTATTGCGGAATTTGCTTATGTGCGATGCATTATGTGCCTATTTACCATTGGTGAAAGAAATGGTTATGTATTTCGCGTCCCATAAAGTGATAATGTTGATAAAAATATGTGATATTAATACTTCCATATCATATAAGTTCTCCGAAACAATGGAAATCGTTGATGGAGAACAAAACCTTAAATCTTTTGTACTCGAGTCTATTTTACTTCCGTTATGGCTATATCGCGCACCAAAAGGAGAAAACGACATTTGTGATATAATTTCTGATCAAAATATGAAAGTTCCATGAATTTGCCAAAAAGCAGCTCTTGGGGAGATTAGAAAACCCTGGTCACATGCCCACCACTGCCGACGAGGAGGTAGATGGCTGGCAAACTTTCGGAGCTTATAACTCCTTCGGATCTATCTTTCGCGGCGAGTACCCTACACTATCTCACCATGTAATGCGTGAAGATTCCCAAATGACATTAGATGTCTACCGTTCAGACCTACGCTTCTTATACTTCCCTTGTAAGCTAAAGTTCAGCCAAGAATAGCGAAATTCCGAGTTTGTCGTTCAGTCCTGATGCGCAGTGTATATCGATTTTCAGTCGATGTGAATGATAAGCACCGTGCCACATTTCCGGTCGCGAGATGTATGAACACTGCCTTAGACTGCATATTCCTAGCTGAGTAGTACTGAATATTGAGCACATATCCTCTGGTTCAGAGACAAATTTACTCTGTTCCATCGCGCGCTTGTGCGGAGCGAGGTTAGAGACAGCGATAAAGTGTGCGAAGAAGGATACACAGCATAGGAGTCGTTTATACTTCCGCTGCTGAGCGGCGCGGCGAAGTGCAATTCTACGATATCAATCGTGCTCCGCCGCGTGATCGATACTGCAGAAATGCACTGTGCCGCGCCGCTCGGCGGCGCGAGTATAAATGACCCCATACGCGCACAGACGCACGCAATGAACGGAAATAAGACTCTGTCCGAAACAGAAGACATGTATCGAGACATCGTTGACCATCATATAACCCAGAAATCTCTTTATAATAACATACTAATGGAACACGGAAAGCATACATGTACTAGATGGCACGACACAAACTATCAAATAGTTCGAAAACTCAGTAACACTCAAATATACATATTAAATCTAAAACAAATGAAGGACGAAACAGAGATTAACGGAAATGTCATGAAAGCTTTGCATGAATAATTAGTGGGAAGCCGACAAAACCTTTTCAAATGGTTCGTTCCAAATGGCTGGCATCGAATGTCTTCCTGTAATCGCCATTGAGAAAAAATCACAAACTAAAGTCAAGCTTTGGCTTATAGAGCTGACTATCATACTTAGCTGAATAGAACATCTACAGATATTTTTGGTTTGGGGATCACATAATTATTTAGAATCGGGTACAAAACCGAAGATAACATCACAGGAACTGAAAACGCAAGAAATACCGTGAATCAGCAACACTAAGAGGCCGTACTTAGTCTGGTTAATTGTATTGAAAAATAATGATAATTATAACCGATCTCAAGAACAAGACTAGGACCAATGGAGACACATATGTTTAATCGTTGAAAACACAAAAATGGTGCAAGACACAGAAATTTCGTATTGCGCCACCCTTTTCATCGCAGTGATATTCGCGGCGGGACTGAAGTCCGTAAATTGCACTGCCTTACTCACCCAATAATCGCATTGCTTAACCCCGGGGATAATTCTTGATATTTTACTTGGGCGCGCCAGGTAACAACCTTGCCAGACGCGGGATCTCAGTTTTCCCAATAAGCGAAAAACTACAGGAAACAAAGTGGGCCCCACTCAATATTTCAAACGAAACCAAGCGTTCCGTCCCCAAAGGGGGATAAAGACAAAGAAAACACGGAAAAAGCCTAATCGCATCATGTACAATAGCAGCGCTCTTGGTTTCATTTCCAGGGCCAAGCGTGTGGTTTGGCTTTAGGTCATTGTTTTACCCCACGACAAGCCTGTCGCGGTCGCAGAACACTGCGGCGTCGCTGTCGCTGATGGACAACCGTCGCTGTCGCTCAGGGCCAAGAAACACCAGGCATGCTACTGGATTGAACCCCCGGCCGCTGTCGTTGGCACCCGTCGCTGTGCACTGCTTTGTGACGGAAAGCCGCGATTGCAACAGATTACCGCACGGTTTTCACGTTTCGGGCACAACATCCCCATTCGAGCCTGCGACCGCGACAGAAGCTGCAAACTGTTCCTGCGGCAGCATTTTTCTACTGTGTGGCCCTGGTCCCGGCAAGATTCGGAACACGATATGTATGACAGACACTATGTCACGTCGTCCGTCGCGGGAAGTATACACTAGGCCTATAACAATGGTCTTAGAAGTGTTGAGAGCGGGGTTTCCTTGCTCCTTCAAGTTTCTCGCTTATTGGAGAAGACTAAGATCACGCAATTGGCAGGGTTTGCGATGCCCCAAACAAAATTTTACAAATTAGCCCTGAGCTTGCATTGTGCCTTAAAGACACAGAACACCCTAAAAATTAATTTTCAGATTTCATGCTTATCTTGGACAGAGGGCTGTAGTAAACCCCCTCAAAATGAAGTTAAGATGATCCTAAACGATCGTATGAAGAAATGTTGGAATGATCTGTAAGATTATCTTGATGATATGGTGAAGGATATGAATCTCATCTGTAAGCGCATCATTCAGACGATGAACATTTTTAAGATGATGCTAATTTCATCAGGTTAGCTGAACTTCTACAGATCATCTGGACAGAGAAAAGCGAGAGAGCACGCACTCCCGCAGAAGCTCGTCCTATCTTTAAGAGTAACCCCGGAGCGCCTCTTACTCTTCAGATGAAATACCAGTTATCATTATCAGCTATCACAAAACAACAAACATCTCATTTCATTCATTGAGAAAGAAAGCATGGATTTGGTCGATTAGAGAATGACCACCTGCAGAATGAGGTCCGGCTTTTCTTATTCTCACACGTATAATCATGTGTTATCATATCATGAATATGCGAGGACGACCGCTTTAGGGCAAATCACCGCTAATGAAATGAATACGGGCCTAAGATCAGCGACCAGTTGTGACTGATAGCCATAATTATGAATCAATACGGAATTAAGATAATCTGAAACTTGTCTGGAAGAATATCGGACCATCTTATCGAAATAATATCTGATCATCTGATAGGGGTGGTTTACTACAGCCCAGAGTCACCGGCTGATCACAGTGGTATCTCTAGAATCTTCCAGGACCCCCTATGAACAGAGCTATGACTCCTCAAGGATGCCTATATTTTGAGGGCGAAAAACTGTTGGACGAGTTGTCTCAAGCCTCTATTTCTCTTCAGTCGCAAGTGTTGTGCGAGAGCGAGCCAGGATAAGGAGAGAGTCCGGCAATGGACTGAAGAACGCCAACTCGTTGAGAACTCATTCATCCATCTAGCCGCTATCAAGTTCGAAATTCTGGTAGGGAGTGTGGCCTGTGGTGATGAGCGAAGGGGGTCGGGCCAGTGGTGGTCGCCTATATCTCGCTTATTTGAAGGAATTGACATCTTGCATTTAGCACGTGTTATACAGGGGGGACCCACAACGCAATCAAATGTAAATCACAAAATTCATGTCTGAGGGTGTTCTGTGCCTTTAAACTCTCCTAGCACCCCTACACCATGTTAAGTGTTCGATAAATATTTACTTCCAATCAATCCCAGTCTTGTGTTGTGATGTACCTAATACTCCACAAAAAGAAATAAAACAAACAAACATAACTGTGCAAATTTTCAGTTATACAGAGAACACAGGGGATCAGGGAGAAAGCATATGTAGTAAGACACTCCGAGGAGAATCAGCTGTGATTCCAATGAAAGAGACTGATCACAAACTTGACCACAAAGTGGTCGGATGAAAGACATAGCAGAGTACTTGCAGGCAGAATTTCGAAAGAACAAGAAAAACAAGATAATATGATGAGGAAGAAAACGAAGAATTCAGTGCAACGATGGACGCTAGTCAACGGGTCGACGGAAATATCCTTGGAAAACGGCCCGTAATGAGCGCGCAGAGATCAGAGATGGTTTCCGACGGCCAGCACTCAACTTTGAGCCCTGTACTGCGAAAAGCGGCAGCACTCCGAAAGTAAGTTCGACTCCGGAAGCTAACTAGGACACGCAACCGAAATACTTCTATATGACACTACAGCACAAGTGAGGATAGTGTGGGAGACGAAAGACGTTTGCATCACATAAAATCACGAAGGCCACACTGAAAGAACGGGCGAAAGACGCTGATGAGGTATCTCCTGGCCCAACAAGACGATACCTGAAAATGGGTAAGATTTGCTGGAAGAAAAGTTGTGATGGATACGAAAGAATTTCTCACCGAAATATGCAGGATGCGAACTGAATATCCGCGCAAATATTCTAATCTTGTGGGGCCGCTACGTAAGGTTCCCCGAGCGTCTCGTATAATCTGTTCTTTTCAGGGAGTCTTTTTCAAAGGTACCAATTCACTACTTGTTGCAAAATCGTTTTTGAAACGAATAATGGCGAGCAAAAAAAAAGATCCCAGCTGTCACGGAAGAACTTGCCGTGTAGTCAGCTCCGGTAATCGTAAAGTCTTTTTGCAAGATTCAGTCTAACGAGTGGACGAGGTGCAACCATTGCAGCGGGCCGTGTGGCGTTCGCGACACCACCGGCCAGCAGGGTTTCGATCGCGCGCGACGATCTACCACCACAGCTCCGATTATTCACTAGACTAGAGTTTGCAAAGAGGCCATACCTCCCCCCGCATTTGAAAGTACTCAGAAATTCGTGGGGAAGTTCCCGAGAACGACAGCAGAACTTCCCTCGATACAACTGGGGAACTTCCCCCGAATCGACGGGAGGCGGAGGGGACCTCCGGCTAGCAGGTCTTCCCTTGTTCTCCCGATCGCCAGTCTTCCCCAAGCTGTCGCAACCCAACAATCATTGGTCATTGATTTATCAGAAGTCGGCTGGCCGAAACTCGTCGTTTTCAACAATTTCCTGTTCTTCGAAAGCAGGAATAGGGCCAAAAAATTCACCATTGTCGAAAGGTTACGGAGAAGCTTGTTATCTTCCCTGGTAATCTGGACAGAGATACCTTACACCAACCTTGAGTGGCAGGTCTGCTCCCTCAACTTGCGAAGTGCGAGACCACCTCGCGACTAGCTCGTTTGCATCATCGTATACATTGCGGCTTTGTTTTCTCGTTCATCATGCTCGGGGGGGGAGGCCATGGGAACAACCGTGAAGCGAACTTCCCTTGTTCTCCCCCGAGTCGACTGTTTCGAACGTCTTGTCGTTGTGTATAATTCGAGGAGAAAGGGGCGAGACGTTACCTTCCGGGGGGACGTCTCGCTCCTCTCCCCTCGACCAAGTGATAACGACCAAATCAGGTCTAATGTCCTCGAGAACTTCCCCACAAATATCTGAGTAGGGAACTGCTCCGTGAAGTAAATTTGGAGCAGAGGATGCCTGATTGGGAACGTCAACTTGTTTAGATGTTTTTAGATCCTGCATTCAAGAACATGAGTGTAAAACACCGTGAAGCAAAATGGGGAATCGGTGGAGAATCCTCGACGGCACTCAACTACGAAATTTGGACAGGTTCCGATTTTGGACAACGACAATTACCTTTGGTGTTCTTCAATTAGAGAGTCCGGGGACTTCAGCGATAGTGCGATTTTGCGCAGACAACCTCTCCTCCAAATTTACCCTATCGTGGCAGCTCTCTAGGTTCTCGTGCAGGACGCAAGAACGATTACTGAAACCGACAACGCAGGAACTTTGAATGCGAAAACTTGGGAACTCTTTCGGTTTCTGTTCACTATATGTTGGTTCAAAAACGTTTTCTCGTCCCGAAAATTGCTACATTATGAGGGACAGAAGTTCTATGAAACGAACAGACCATATGAGCTGTTTGGGAACCCGCATATAGTACCAGTACCACAAGAATAGAAACCTATTAGAGATTGCTTTTAACTCCTAAGATGATTCTGCCAAACCGTGTGTGAGCAGTACATGAACAGTCCGCGTTTGAAAAATCCTTAATGACACCGGCGATTTTGAAAAAAAGTGTGTTCTCACAGCCTCGTGGACAAATAAGGGTATGTACCCATCAACAAATTTTCAGGGTGTTCAAGAATTGTTTCGCGGATTTGGTCTAAAACTACTAATTCGGGGTTTTGAAGAGTGTTGAACTGGAATCTGGGCTGGGATTCATGGACGCACACCATGGGCTACAGTTGGGTTTGCCTCCAAGAATTGCGTGCTATTTCCACAGCAAACCCAAATGTAGCCCACGATTTGCAGTTCATGAATCCCAGCCCTGGGGGACCATTTGTCGCTATTCTCATGGTTTTTGTAAAGTAGGCACAATGAATTTTAGCTGCCGTAGCCTACCTTTATTTTTGGAAAGCCGCCTAATAAACTTTGAAGTCGCGTTCGACGCCCGGATATCCCCCACACGAGAAATTTTAAGCATTTTCTAACACGACCAAATTACTGCGTACCCACCGCAGCATACCGTAATCCAAAGCAAACCGATGAACTGACCACAAATTTGTGTCAAGTGGTTCAATTTAACCCTTACAGAAACGTTTCGGTGCATTTCTATCGTATGATTCTGGAAATCGCCAAATGTCGAGTTCAGACAGAAAAATTACCCAAGCGAGAAGTTCTGAACCAAATCAGCCGACATCACTGGAAAATCGGAAAATGGACCTCAGATTTGTGATCAGCACTCAAACAATCTCTACAAAAATGGTTTGAGCCAAATCCCAAAAATTTTTTTGAAAACCCAAAAAATTGCCTTTGGGTATCCTTTTTTTCGCAAAAATATGAAGATGCCTTTTTTGGAATCCCACAACGACTTTCGGATTTTTCTTAGCCCAGATAATTTATGTACAGCCAAACACCTTCAACTTACTGCACACAATTTTGTAAAACCTCGAGGGAAGTCTAAAGTAAGCCCTAATTAGTGCTGGTGTTTAATACGTACCCTATAATAAATAAAGTTGATTTCCAAATCACGTTCAGTTGGTCATTATGGCCTTACCAGAGACTTGAATTACCCTTGCCCCGATGTTCTTAAGAACCATGCTTTAGATGGTGTAGGTACAAAAAATCAAATTTCCATTATCAGTGCTCAAAATTTCTGAATAAGCTTACTTACCTAGAAACTCGAAGCAAAAACTCAAAACTACCAGAAACTGCATAGCAGCATAAGAGTGGGATTCTGACAGTTTTAAAGTGCTGCTTGAAGTTTCTGAAAGAGTGAGCTTGTTTTCTTCAATGTGTTGATCCGTCAGATATGTTTATTTATTTGCCCATTGTTATTCTCCTGAAAAAATTGAAGTTATTTTAAACACGTATTATTGATACACAGGACCAAAAACATCCACGACATGGTTCGCTAAGACATCGGAGGATGTGTGAAACAAGCCAAAGTTAGGCCTTCGTTTTTCTTCTGCAGTGTTTTCTATAGAATACTGTCAATTTCGAGAAATCGAAAGCTCTAACGCAGATAAGGGTTTCCTGTCAAGCACGAATAACCAAGTACTAACCCCACAACAACTAAGCTTCTAACTGATATCGGAGCACAAGATCCCCACCCTGCGTCAGTAGTAAACTATGTACTTAATCAAGTATTGCATTCAGGGAAAAATTCCAGCTACTAAGCGCAGCCAGCAAAAGGAAATCGAACGCGCAGCGGAAATCGACGTCACATCATGCTTGAAATGTAAGGAAAAGACCAGAATGATTACGTGTGGCAAATGGACGACATCTGCGACCAGCATGGCGATACTTGGTCAAGTGTGTACGCTGAAAGATTCATAATTAGATGACCGCTTGGAAAAAACTTCAATATATTCTTTCACACAATCAGACAAACAAACCTTATCTAACATAGACGAAGAAATTCACTGCGAGATGATAGGTCAGTATGCGTGATAACATCTAAAAAACAATGAAATCACATCTTGACGAGCTTGCACAATTGTATAGCACAAAATTTAAGCGTTGTGCCAAGGATTACGCGATGTGATGCTTCTTTACACCAATAAATGGAATGAGTGGAACTTATCAGGTATTGCCCGAAAAGTTGGATCAGCAAGCTGGCGATATGTACATCTTTAATCCTATCAAATGTCGCATTATGAGGTAGCACCAACTTTTGGCTCCTAAGATGGGCGAGGTTCTGCCTCTGGAGACTTTGCTGCAACGCTGCACTTAACCCTGTGTGGACCATACAATTCCTCGATTAACCAGTGGCGTCGGCGCACAAACATGTGGAACCAGATGTTCACTTTCCTCAATACATAGTATGAGAAGGAATGCGGGTACTTGCTCTGAGAACGGAAGATCAAGGCTCTGAGGAATTGAAAATGTACATATAGCCTAGCTCCGTGATTTTGAGCCGGTTGAAGTGAGGCATATCGGGGTTATCCTGTCAAAAACTCTTTACCACTGTTATACATATTTTGTTATGACCGACCGCCCCGCTGCTTGCTACGCCCGGACTCATTCGAGCGAACTAGGCTTTACAGTCCACGGCAACGGAAAAGGCGGTAGTGCGGTTGCATATTCTAGCTGAGCCGACTGTGAACATAGCTGGCTCGATTCCAAGTTAACCATCAATCGACAATGAACAACTGATAATTTTTCTCTGGGTTATGATTATTTCTGTTTCTTTGATTTATTCGTGTCATAATGCCTGCGTTTACTTCTAGTTTTCACTTCGGTTGTACTGGTGTTGTGTGTGTGTGTGTGTGTGTGTGTGTGTGCGTGCGTGCGTGCCTGTGTGTGTGTGTGCGTGTGTGTGTGTGTTTGTGTTTGTGTGTGTGTGTGTGTGTGTGTGTGTGTGTGTGTGTGTGTGTGTGTGTGTGTGTGTGTGTGTGTGTGTGTGTGTGTGTGTGTGTGTGTGTGTGTGTGTGTGTGTGTGTGTGTGTGTGTGTGTGTGTGTGTGTGTGTGTGTGTGTGTGTGTGTGTGTGTGTGTGTGTGTGTGTGTGTGTGTGTGTGTGTGTGTGTGTGTGTGTGTGTGTGTGTGTGTGTGTGTGTGTGTGTGTGTGTGTGTGTGTGTGTGTGTGTGTGTGTGTGTGTGAAGGAGGAGGAAAACTTACCGTTTTCAATGTTTCCAATGCTTTTTCTCCGAAATTCATGAAAAATTAGGAGTTTGTGGTCTAACGCGGGGTCTGTGGCAAATTTGGTAAAAAGCACCAGACACCTTTAAAAACCGTGGGTTCTCCCCAACACACGATACCAATACAGATAAAGTCTTCACTATAGATACGCGCCGGAATAGCACCAAAAAAAAAGAAAAAACAGGGAAAAAAGTATAAATAGAGAAAGTATCAGCTTTTCCCGTATCAGCTAATGGTAAACTAGGAACCGAGCCACCTATGGCTACACTAAGCTTAGTGGAAATGCGCAGCCAAAAGAAATACTTTTCCGTTGCCATGAACTGTACACATAGAGTTCACTTAAAGATAGTGTTCTCGATAAATCTCTGGGGTGGTAGTAATTGGGGTGTTAAACGCGAGTTTAACCACATCAGATTGTAATGATAACTCATGATAGTTAAGAGAGAACTCGCTCTAGTTTCACCCTAACATCCCCAGTGGTAGGCCCCTTATACACTTTCAACGAAAACGCCTCGAAAAAGCGACAATTGTAACCTTTGTTACGAAAAATAGCCTTTTCAAAACGTTTTCAGTACGAGTTTAATTAATGCAGAGGGTTAAGGAAGTCTGGTAGCACTGTTAGCCATTTTGATTCAGGACGTCAGCCTATCTTTAAAACTGAAAGGTGTTTCAGGGGATAGTCTTTTAACGGCTTTCGCCAGGGAAACGGGCGATGAGGGATCAAAAACAGAGCAGGGATCATTGCTGAAACACGTTGGCCGTCTTCTTTGGTGGCACTAATCAATCCCTCCCAATCAGCTGTTAATTTTTCGACGAGCGCTGACACTTCTATCCTTTTTCCTATTTGCCTTCTGAAATTCTTCCGCTTTGCTATTATCAGGTTAGTTTCATTTTCATAATTCATTGCATAGCACAGGCTATGAGGAGTATGTAGTAAATTATTTGTTTGCTCGCGTTTCGAATAGGGTTTCCACAACTTTTTTAGTGCAAAAAAGTGGAAATTTCCCAAGCCACTGATTTTCAAGTGATTTGATGCTTTAGTAATGTTGAATCAGCATCAGTCGGGGCGTATCGGGCGAGTTTTGTGAGAAAGACATGCGAACTTATTTCTAAAACCAACTGTATTTGTTCTCATTTTTCTGCAAGATTCGAATACTCCTCTTTCATTGCCAGATCAGTGCCATCGTGGCCTCTTATCTTTTTTGAGGGTCCATTTTTTACCTTGAAATATGTGTACAAAACCTTTTTCTTGTACGATGCGCATATGAGTGTGTAACAGTGTTTCTATATATTTTCAGCACTTACTGCGGGCGGGGGATTGGTTTCATTTTGAGAAGACGGCAAACACTTCACAGATTCAACTGCATCAATGACCGAAACCACACCACTACCCTAATCTCGGACGCCAGACTTCAGTTGCACGCTTCAAAAAAATAAGACTTAAATTCTTTTTCAAGAACGAGAATAGACTATCTACTTTATCATCATTCTTATAAGTTTTTAACTATCCATTTCAGTTGAATGCAGGACATTCTTTGAATTTATGCATTACTCGACGAGTTTCGGAATGTCTTTTTCGCACCTAGCGTTATCTTCCCAAGAACACGTTGTAAATAATTCATCCAGAAATTTTCAAATTTTCGATCGCTCGAAATTTCCTTTGGAGAAATTTTTTGTTTTTCAAAAAAACTTTTGTTTGAAAAAGTTAAAAAAAAAGTTAACAAAGTTACTACAAATGCAAACTTTTGTCAGATCACACGCATTTGATCGGTTGAGGCTAATGATTAACCTAACATGTCTTTTCGAGAGTGGTCCTGAAAACTCACGGAGCTCATAAAAAATTACGAGAATTAGGATTTCAAAGGAAAATTTAAAAAAATTGCGTTCTGATCGTGTTTCGAACAAGCGAAATATTACGAAGTTCCCTTTGAATGCTCTTCCTAATGAATAAAATAAATAGCATTACTTGTATAATCTTTCCGATCCCTCGTCTTTCCACCGTAAACGTCGTTCGTGTCCAAGTGTAGGAAATACCTATGCGGACGAAGGTCACGCATAATGTATGTGTAAGCAGAGGAGTATAAGCAGAGCTTTCGTTCAACCGGCAACAAACCGTGGCACCTATGTCGCTTTTCGTTGCCGGCCAGGAGGTGGCGGTTTGTTCGCGTTAATTTGGCGGCTCTACTGCATTTATGTCGCGGTATGTTGGCGGCTTGGAGGTGGCGGTTTATTCGCGGTTAACACACCATTTACTACCACCCCTGATGTTCAGCTTTTTTCAGATTATGACAGGTCAAAGGCTTACTGTGAAGGCAAAGTCAGGAAGAACTGCAAATATTGACGAGAGACCACTTTTTTCCACCTAAGCAGGTCCTCTTGTGTGACGTCACATTTTTGAGAATGTAAGGATTGACCGATGTGAAGGAACGAAGTCTTTCCATGTGATAACGTGATTCACCTTATCCACTGCCGATTATCGAAGCAAATAAAATTGCCGACCGGCTGTTTACGTGTTCAAACTTCTTCAGAAAGGATTAGTTCGGGGCGGGGTGGCCCAATGAGTTGACTGGCCCACGCGATTTTCACCTACTTCCCGATGGTTTTTCGTGATTCACTCTTCACAGTTTTCATCGCTAGGTCCCAAAGCCCACGTTTCTATGCAAAAACTAGAATTTTTCTATCGTGAACACTGCCTTTAATCAATTTAGTCTGGTGAATAGACGGGGCTGCGACGGTAGATCGCCGCGCGCGATCGAAACCCCGTTGGTCGGCGATGCCGCCAACACCGCACGGCCAGTAGCCTGACCCTTGCGAAAGATAAATATAACGCGGAAACTATATATAGGTATATCGGTACAGATGCGAGAGTGAAGCCGACAGTCGGCATTTCTGTAATTTGAAAAAAATAGCGTAGCGAAAAATGAGAAAGGGAAACTTAAAAGGTAACTGAAATGAGGTTGTTTACAGTAACTCGATCGCAAGATAGCTCGCTAGCATTCCACGTTATTCCATCATTTAGGCACCCATCAGACTTGGCCGATCGGCTTAGTCCCACCCGGTCGATCCGCATCAAAAACGTGGCAGAGGGGTGCACAATATGTACCGGTTGAGTCGATTTGAGCTTACCCGGGGGATTTTTATCATTTTCAAGCGAACTCCTCGTACGAAAACGCACCCTCTGCGTCGATGAGTCCCGGAATCATATGTTTCGCATGCCTTTTGGCTGGATAGGAGTAGGTCGGGGTCAGACGAGCTCAGACGGTTTTTTGGCCGACTGTGACGGGGAGCCTTCTCTCTCGTGCATCAGTACCCAAATATCCTCACGTACATACATCCGGATACAGAAATTCGATAATTTGATGAAAAGCGAGCAAAGTGAGCGTACAAGTCAAATTGGCCAATATGCTGAAGGTAATATGTTGAATATTTTTGTGTTAAGGGGATTCATTTTCACTAATCAGGTGCAGGTTACTATTGCAGCTAGGAATAGAAAGGAAAACGTCAGCTGCAAGACACAAGGCTATAGAAAAACAAAGACTGATAATTATTAGCAGACCTAAAATAATGGTTCATGTACTCCCGTACGAGGTCAGCAGTAACGCAAGCAACGCAGCAATATCACGAAAATTTAAGGAGAGAGAGGGATTGGGAGAATGGACGGCGGTGGGAAAGGCCGTGGCGGCGACCGGCACGCTGTAAACTAACAGGGCAGCACAATGCATCATGAATTCGAGAACTGAGATGTCACACATTACGTCAATTAGCATGAAAATTCAGGCCACTAAAAACTCTCCAATTGCTTACTATAATCGCTATAGCCAGTTCTCATGCTGTATGTTTCACATACGCGAGTTCCAGAATTGCGGAAAGTCGATAAATGGCGGCTGTAATCCGGACCAAGGTGCAAAATCATGGGGATGTTATGGAATAGAATTCCTTACAATTTTCTGAATAGGCGGAAATCTTATGATGATCCGAAAATTATTGCATGAATCTTGAGGCTCCTAGGAGTTGCCCCCCCCCCCCTCAGCATCCAGGTTACACTTCAGAGCGAAAAAGTGTCGTATTGTATGTACATACCTCTGTCTCGAACTTGCCACAAAGGACACACTAGGAAAGAAACACGAACATCAACATTTTACTCTGGGCACTTATTCAACATCAGAACTCGCCCTCATTACTACGAAGGAATAATACCCGCGCTCTTCAATGCGAAAACCGCAGAGCAACAGAGACTAAACCGACGCAACGTGTCTGGTAACGGCGCGCACACCAACTACCACAAACGCTCACCTTGTTTGCAATCCTCTGAAATGGTAACCTGCTAGCCCTATGTTTGGAAACACAATTTCCTGCGCCAAATGCTGCACTGAATTTTTGTGCACGAGTGCACAGTCGTGAGAATCTACACTCTCCATTAAAGGTACAGTTCAACCTAAGGGGTTAAATTTATTATTATAGTCCACCCACCGTTGATGGCAATCCTGTCAAGCGCGAGATCACAATTCGCACGAATAAGTGAGTAACTATAGGGAAAAAGTCGACCCCGTCCACATTACCCCAAAAGCCTAACCGCGCACGCCGCCCTGGAAAGGGAACCAAGAGCTCTGCTCTAGTACATTTCACCTTTGAGCATCATCGCCACACAAACCAATTTTTTCGTTTGCAAAGATTTTGATTCACTATTCGGGGCGAAACGCTTGATAATGATTTTAGGATATTGAGGGCGGGTTTTTTCCTGTAGTTTCTCACTTATTTGATCGAATTGAGATCTCGCGCTTGGTAAGGATGCTACACACGGTGGGCGGACTATAATATCAAATTTTACCCATGAGGTTACACTTTGCCTTTAGTGACGCACTATTCATGTCACACTGCTCGTCCAAATGTCATTTTTTCATGGTAATTAGATAGCAGCGACAGCTCCTAACACGAGCCGCGTGTTGTAGGATACGAGACGAACTATAAGTCGCGTTTTTCGTCTTGACAGATCGTGGCATACGGTGACGATTGCCATCACCATAATAAAGGGTTTACTACGAGCCCAGACGACTAGGGAGCGCGTGAACTGTGACAAACCAGTCGATCTCAATACAAACCCATTTCAACGCATTCTTCATAAAAATGCTAGAAAATGCGGCTCTGGAAAGCTTCTGCTTCAAGAAACGAAAAATGTGTGTGATCCATCCTGCTCGAGTCCCAACAAATATGGTCATTCATCAAATGAAGGTGATGACACCCGGTCATTTCCGGTAGCATCACAATTCACGAGCACCGCCCTAGGCTAAGCCATTGCATTTTGTTCCTTAGAAGGACTGTAGGTGGGCGTGTATATCGAATTTGAAATATAGAGGTGAGCTTAGTCGTGAAGAGGCCGTTTTGCTAGACATTTTTCTTTATAAAACAGCTCATTCATTCCGATTGAAATTTTTCGCACAAGTGTCGAATGGGTCCTCGGAACGAGAGGCAACAACTGGGGATGGAATAAGGTTGGAACGGTGCTGTATAACGATATACACCTCACAACCAAACTAATGTTATATAGTATGGTGTAAAGGTATAAGGGCATTAATTAAAACATTGCTGCTTGGATCAGGATGGTCAATATTAAAGAGTACATTTAAAGGCAGTGTTCCCGATAGAAATCATTTCTATGTTTTTCCGCCTATCTTGAGAACGGCCCCATGCTGATTCCAATAAAGTCTCTGAAATCGTACAGGACCTCCTGGGAACGGAGTTATGGTCCCTCAAAAATAGAGCTAAGGAGACATTGTGGACGAGTAGTCCGAAGCTTGTAAATCCCGTCTTTTGCAGCCGATGTATGCGAGCTGACCTGAGTAAAAAGAGAAGTTGAGAATGAAGGGAAGAGCGGGGCTAATGATTCGAAATCAACGCTCATCTGACAATCTCGAGCATTCATTTGTTCACATCGGTGGGCGGGCATTGCGCTTTTGGAGTTTGCCTTGCGCTCAAAGTTGGCACTTCGTTCTCTTTTGGGGCTTTTCCTGGCTCGTTTTCATGCGTTCTTTCGACGACAACGTTACAATGTGCCCCTCCACTATCCATTCCTAGTGGAAAATGAAACACATTTTTTATCGTGAACACTGTCTTTAAAGGCATCGTACGCGCTGAAAACCACTCACCGTTTTTTGAGTTTGAATCATTGGTTGGGCCCCTGAGAACGTTTGTAGAGTTTGTCGGGTCACCGACGCATTATTGTGAAGATATGGGTGATCGAATGCCTCGAATTCCACCAAAAGAGACCGGCCTTCTGACAGCCATGTGACATAAAACGAAAAATAAAGGAGGTTTTCAACAAGCGATATCGCGTAAATGTGTGGAAGTTGATGTATCATTTGCTGATAGGCTACCTTCTTTTCTCATCTTAGGCCACATGGCTGTCCGAAGGCCGGCCTCTTTTTGCGGAATACCAGGCATCCGATCTCCCATATCTTTCCAAAAAAGCACCGATGACCCGACAAACTCTACCCACGTTCTCAGGCGGGCCTTACCATTGATTCAAATCCAAAAAATGGTAGGCGGTTTTCAGCGCGTACGACGCCTTTAAGTGAAATTGCTTCATGAAATCAGTGGTCGAATACTGGCACGGTGCCTGGTGTGTTCCGGGTGAGTACCGGGTAAATTAAATAATACCGGGTACCGGACACTGACTCGATTACCTGTAACCGTAAACCAACGTCCTTGCTCAAGTTATCAAGCAGTTATCGAGCGCTTTCCTATCTAACAGTTCCATCAAATTCTGAGCTGCGATTTGCATTAAGTTTTTGCAAATGTGAGTAACATAAGGTCGAACTCACCTAGAAAGCAGTAACGATATTCTGTTTGTGCCACAAGTACGAGAAGTCGACCACTATTATCTACGAAATCGGCTCGAACTAGGCGATCGAAACACTACGAAAAAAAAACTGAAAAGAATCTGTCTAAGCTTAGTCAACTTCATTACGATTCCGTGGAGACATACCTTTTGATTGTTTGTACAGTAACCAAATACAATGGTTGGAGCAATAAGAACGATATCAAGGAATAACTCACAGGATTCTGAAAAAGAAAAAAGTGTAGAGAAGGTATTACTAACCTTCTACGTTTTTCAATTTTCGATGATCCCACGGAGTGCGTGCGTCAGCTTAGGACTTCATGCTCATAGAGATTATATGTAGAAATGACCAGTGCGCCCCTCCAAATTTTAAACTTCTCAAATCCATAAATCGGCAGAATCTCCAAATTTCTCAAATCCAGAAAATACGTCCATACTGTGTGGTTCCCCTCACTGAGAGTGACTGCACCTGGAGCGACCTTGAATACAGAGTCCAACCTCAGGGGTAATTTTCGATATTATAGTCCGGCCGCCATGGATGGCAAACCTGTGGGTGAGTTTGAGATAATTGTCTTTTCAGATTTGCAAACAGAGCTTATAATTCAGGCGCATTTCATATAGAAAACCAAACTCACAAGCGGCAAAACTGTTTGCATCATCGATAGACTCAAAAGGTTGAAAAAGCTGCTGGCCGTAGGTCGGCCCAGTGCCATACCCTGAAACTGAGTCCGAATTAACTTCAAAGCCAATTCGAAGAATCAATCGATCGCATCGGACCACATAGAAGAAAAAGCTTTAATTGAAGACAAAGTTATCGATAAAATCGGTTCTCGTTCTATCCTCATGGAAAAGTAGACCTAGACATCACAAAAGTGGGAATAAGTAAAAAATTGGAGAAAAACGCTCAGGAACAAGTTATTGCTTGGTGTCCTCCCGCCTCCAATTATCTAAACTTCAATGAAAGTCTGCTTTACCGTCTTCTGTTTTCCTTCTAACGTAATTGCAGAGCACTTTTAGAGACTACTGGCTATTTAAAGGCATCGTACGCGCAGAAGACCGTATATTATTTTTTCATGTTTTTGTGTAGCTTGGCCTCTCTAGTGAACGAAAATGTCGAAGGGTCCCATGAAAAACCTCTATTTGTAAAGCAAAGTCAATTGGAACAGATTGTAAATACGAATTTGAATTTCGCGCCAAATCGTTTTCGAAGTTTTTCTGCTTCTGGAGGCCTCGTCACTGTCATTTTCGACGTTTTTCTGCATTTGGAGTTTAGGCCGTAACTGTTTCTCATGTTGTTTGACGGTTGCATCCACATTCTATGAAAAAGTGATCGATGACTGGTGAAAACTGGTGGCGGCTCCTCATCTTTAACCCCTTCCAACCTCATTGCCCAACGTTTTTGACGCGCCAAAGCTTACCAGTGTGATCTACCGGGCTGAATCATGAAATTAAGCCTGAAAATGGAAATTGGTTTTCAGCGCGAACGATGCCTTCGAAGTCAAGAAAAAAGACGGATAAGCAAGCAATCTCTAAAAATTCGTTATAGGCAGTGTTCACGATAATCTTTAATTTGGAGATTATTCGCTATAGTGATTTAGTGGCCCCCGGGCAAAACTAAAATGACGTAGAAATTGAGAAAAGCGCACCAGAAGTACACGAAATCCTTAAAGGCAGTGTTCACGATAGATTTCATATCTCCACGGTTTACGAAAGGTCTGGTGCCCTATAGAGCAAGACATGCTTAAAAAGGACACGAAAGACGCGTTTTGAGCAGAAATAGGCCCTCTCCTGTTTACGTTGATTTTTGAGCGTGGAGGAATTGACCGCTAGAAGAATGAGACCTATCAGTGAAATTAAGCAAAGAGCTCACTTATCAGCACTTTCTTCACTTGATCATTCCTGTAATCTGAGTCTACATTTGTTCATATCGAGGGGGCGTATCTGGGGCACCAGGCGTGCCTGGAACACCAAGACGCTTGTTTGCAGCCGTCATTTGCCCACTCCTGGCTCGTTTTCTACCGTTTTTTCGGCACTGGGAGCCTAGGATCCTTCTCGGCTATCATTTCACTGTGGAAAGTCAGCGAGGATATTCATCGTGAACGCTGCCTTTAAAGGCATCGTACACGATGAAAACCATATAATAGTTTTTTTATGTTTTTCTACAGTTTGGCCTCATAAGTGAACGAAAATGTCGAAGGGGCTCATAAAAAACCCCCCTTTGTAATGGAGAATCAATCGGAACACATTGTAAATATGAATTTGAATTTCGCGCCAAAATCGTTTTCGAGGTTTTTCTGGATTTGGTGAATCGGTCACGGCCATTTTTGAAGTTTTTCTGGATATAGAGTTTGTACCACAAATGTTTTTCACGTTGTTCGACGGTAACATCAACATTCAACGAAAAAGTGTTAATGACCGACCCAGGAGTGCTAGACGATCGACCCCACAGCAGTTTTTCAGGTGGCCATAACTTTTAAGGGGAGCATTTTCGGAGCCTCAACTCTGCCAATGCGTAGCTACAGGCCATAAAACGGCCAATGTCTCACCGTCGACTGCGTACCACGCGCTGCGCGACCGCACGTGCGTCGGAAGCAGACGAGTTTTAGCCGCCGCGCGACGAGTTTCGGCCGCCGCGCGGCGGCAGAAACGTCACGCGGCGGCCAAAACTCGTCGCGCGGCGGCCAAAACCCGTCTGCTTCCGACGCGCGTGCGGTCGCGCAGCGCGTGGTACGAAGTCGACGGTGAGACATTGGCCGTTTTATGGCGGGTAGATGCCTCCGAGGGCGCGGCCTGAAACGCCGCCCCATTCCATGTAGCGAGAATTTAAGGGTTTTAGCTACGATAGCCAAAACCCGCATATTCTTGTGTCGTTCGAACCATTGTTCTCTCTGACGCTAAACCCGTATATTCTCGCTATAATTTTGTAGCGAGAATCTACGGCTTTAGCGGCAGGCTGTGTTGAAATGCAATCTTAACCCGCGTTGGCTACGCGGAACGCAGGGATGCCGTTCAATCAGTCCTGGCCCAGTCAACCCACGAATAACTTGACATGGTGTGGGTGGTCGTGGAGGGTGACCCGGTGTCGCTCTCTGGAAGACCTTGCTAGAGACAATTTTGGCCGCTGGGATGCTGCAGGCCGTGGGGAAGAAACGGCGATGCGTTCGATCGCAGCAGAGATCGTCTTTCTAGTACAGATCAAGACTGGGTGGGTCGATCGACCGTGTGCTGCAACGAGAATAAGCGTAGAATATGCGGGTGCTGTAGCGAGAATTTACGTAGAATATGCGGGCGCTGTAGCTAAAATTTCACCAACTGAGGCTAAACTTTCCGTGATTTACGTAAAATCTCGGGTCAAAATTAGACTAGATGCCTCCGAAACCCTGGGCATCTCTGGTTTCCGTGTGAGGCATTTAGCTACGCGTTGGCGGAGAAGCTCCGTGAGCTAGCCCGAATTGTCCGATTATACACAAAAAATCTAAATAGATTTCCACCGTGCACGATGCCTTTAAGTATCACCCAACTTTTTAAGTATCACAGGAAGTGTTTGTTTCGACAATGAAATCTTTTGTGGACCCGTCCTTTGCAATTCCCTACTCTCTATTGCTCCGTTCTTTGCTTAGGGCCCTAACTAATCCTGCTTTGCATAAAATATTCTCCTATTTTCGATTGACCCAATTTTCCACCGGTGACAAGCATTATGAACATGTTCATTCAACCTGACAACTAGTCCATGTTATAGAATAATTTCATTGAAATACGACGCTTTAATGCGTTTCTCGCCGTTTCATCGTAAATTTGGTAACATTTGGAGACCAGCGCATTGTTTTATGGGGAAAACTCGAGAACGAAAATCATCGTGAACACTGACTTTAAATGGGGGGGGGGGGGCTGGCCGACACCAGTGATTAGCGATCCTGGTTTGTTTTTGCGCCTTTTTCCTGCAAATTTTCACTTTTTTTGCTCATTTTGATTTTTGTTGTTACCAGACCTACATTTTCATAAAGAGCTCACAAATTGTTTTTATCGCGCACCCTGCCTTTAACTAGTTGAATGCTTTTCTCACGTTGAAATATTATGCTGTGATATTTCTCTCGGCTCTTATATATTACGCCTTGTAGGAGTTTATCGCGCACCTTCATGTCCTAATCCAAACAATCTGCAACTATTAAACGCCATAAGTGATTTACTTGCTAATGATTTCTTCTCTGTTCTCACTGGCGACCTTAATTATCCCGATATCTCGTGGCTAGGGAAATCCGCAAGTTCCAAGTCCTCCATGGATTTTCTTAACTTATGTGCCACTCACAACATTTGTCAACTTGTTACAGAACCCACAAGAGAAAACCATATTTTATATTTGGTGTTGACCAACAAAAAATCACTGGTTCAATGTCTTCAAATAAAGCCTCCCATTGGTACCAGTGATAACTACACCGTTGAGTTTCAAATGAAATCCCAATGTAGCTCAAGAAAGTTTCGGTGTGTCAGAGAATTCAGCAAAGCTGACTATGGTGCAATATTACAGCATCTTCAGAGCATAGACTGGATAGACTGTCTTTCTGCTCTAGACTCAGTGTACAGTATGTACGAAACCTTGATTTCCGTTTTAAAACACTGTATAGACACCTATGTTCCCTGTACGAGAAAGCCATTTCATCAATCTAAATGGCCAAATTATCTGATATCCCTGGCTAACATGACAGAGAAATCTTGGAAAAGATCGCTTCTTTCTCCATCACTCGCAAATAAGCATCGATTCAGGGTTTTATCAAATAGGTTTTCAAAAAAACTCAGAAAGTTCTCTGCCTTTGTCGAAAGAAAAGTGATCGCTTCTGGGAAACCTAAGTCATTTTTTCGACTGCTCAATGCGAAATTCAAAAACAAGTCCTCAATACATTTTCTGACTGATAGCTCAGGTAATAAATATCGCACTGACTTGGAAAAGGCTTAAATACTTGCGCAAACCTTCGAGGATGCGTACACTGAGCATAGCATGATCTCTACTGACAACAATCTTGATCGTGACAAAACCAGAACACTCGAATACCCTCAAATGCAAGACTCCATTTGGTTTCATCGTGATACTATTTTACAACATTTAGTAAAGCGGCCAAATTCTTATTCACTAACCCCGGACCGTATTCCTCTTGTTGTTATTGAAAAGGTTGCGGCAGAAATTGTTGGTCCTCTTGAGATAATTTTCAACTTATGTTTTCTGCGTGCTGAAATTGTCGAGAAGTGGGCAGAATCTCTAGTAATTCCTCTCCCCAAAAAACCACCTTTAAGTCAACCAATTAACTATCATCCAATAAGCATCACATCCGTTTTCTGTCGAGTTTTTGAAAAAAAAAACTCAAGAAAGCAGTCGTTGACCACCTTGACACGAACGGAATAATCCCAAACGAACAAAGTGGGTTTCGAAAAGGAGGTTCCACGACAACTTTAATGTTAGATGCATTGAACGATTGGACTCAATTCATCGATCAGAAACACTCAGTTGATGTCGTATATTTCCATTTTGAGAGGACTTTCGATAAGGTGCCACACGGAAGGCTCATTGAGCAGCTAGAGATCATTGGGCTTCATTCTCGAATAGTCCGCTGGCTCGAAGCATTTCTGACTCATCGGAACTTTCGTGTTAACATTAGAGGCCAACTATCTTCCCCTAGGATAGCGAAAAGTCCCTCAGGGATCAGTCCTGTCTCCCATTCTGTTTAATGTGTACACAAGAAAAATTCCGAGCATCATAAGCGCCCTTGGAGTCACATGCAAAGCCTACGCAGATGACTTGAACATCTACAAATGTATCCAGAGTCAAGAAGATATTCAATCAAAACAGACGGCCATCAGTTCCATCTATGAATGGTCACAGCAATGGAATCTCCCCCTTGCAAAACATAAAACGAAAATTCTTCATATGGGTAAAAATAATGGAAGAGCTGTATACATCATTGATGGCGTTCAAATTTCACCGGTAACTGAAATTCGGGACCTTGGTTCCTTAAAGGCAGTGGTCACGATGAAAAACGTTATCGAAAAAACCACAAAAATCAGCTCAGATCAAAAACAGCTCAAAAACTATGAAGGGAGCGCGGTGAAAAACGGGCTAGAATTAGAGTTATTAAGACCCTAAATTTCCAGTTCGTGCACACGTGCACAGAAAGATCACAGTCTCATGCCAAGCAATCAAAGATCATCGACACTCAGAGGAAGAAGTAAATGCAAATTTACCTAATAAAACAGTTGAACAATGAAAGCGAGCTTTTCAACCAATGTTTTTGACTAGATGTGTACATAAATCCGAAAGTTCATTGATTGAAATTCAAGTTCAAGCCAGCTGATGTTCTTGATATTAGAGATCATCGATGCCGATGATGTGGGGTGGACTCGTCCACCATCAAAAGACAAGAAAGTTCAGGCTTCGAAATCGGCCCAGAGCAGCTATTTTTTTGCGATTTTTTTTCATAGGTTCTACTACTCTATACCCAGAAAAGGGTTTAGAGAGGAAAAGAAGACGAGCATATCTGAGCGCGACCACTGCCTTTAAATATCGGAAAATCTTGATTTCGATACACACTGCGAAAATGTTGCAGGTAATGCTATGCGTAAAGTATGTAACCTCTACAGGTGTTTGTCTACTACAGATCCCAAAACACTTTTAAAAGCCTATAAAATCTACATTAGACCGATTTTAGAATACGGAACTACCGTATTTTATCCAGTGAAAACAAAACATACTGTAATGCTAGAAAAAGTTTAGAATAGTTTCACAAGAAAATTATTTCTTAGGGTTGGTAATCTCACATATGACTCAATACCCCGGAATCAAGAACGAAACTCAGAGCTTTGCATTGAATCACTCTCTCGTAGAAGAAAGAAACAAGACCTAGTCACGTCTTGTAAAATCCTCCATAACCTAGTTCATCTTGACAAAAACAAATTTTTCCCTCTTAGGCGGTCGATTACACGAGGCCCCACACTAAAACTCCAAATACCTCAAGCCAGGTCTTCTCTGAGGGTCGACTCCTTTGTCTGTCGTGCCGGTCTCGAATACGTTAAGCTTGGTAAGCGTTTTCAGATTCCCAGCACATTACATGGTTTCTTAAGCGTTGCAAACACAATTAAGTTTGCCGTATCAGTCCTTGGTTCCCTTTTTTCCTGCGTATTTTTTACCATGAACATTATCTTGCAAGCTAAAAGTCTGCTTATAGCGTAGCCCGACAGGAGTAAAACAATATATAGTCAGCTCCCTCATTTCAAAGCGGTCGAAGCAGGGCTTATCGGGCTTATCATGTCAGAATCTCTTTATCACTGTTATATTTCGCCATGGCCGACCGCTCCGCTGCTTGCTCCGTCCGGACTCATCCGAGCAAGCTAGGCTTCACCTAAGGAGATTGCCCAATCTTTTTGTAATGATTTTAGGAATGACCATTTCTTGACCCTAGATTTGGAAAGGTCACAATCTCAAAACGATAGGTTACTGTGCTCACTGTTTCTGTCGGAGCGAAATCCCAGGACCGACTGCGGGCGACATATAGTCGTGTTCGCTACGGGCGTGCCCGCACGCCAACACTATTTCGGCATTCTCAGCGTATGCCGTATCGTTGGTATGGGGCCATAATTAGAATTTCGCTCCAAAACAGAAAGTATGGTCCCCTCGGAAATCATCGCCTACGACATTGTTGAACGACTGCATCGCGAACGCCGCACGAGTCCCTGCAAATGAAAGCGTACCGTCCATTCGCTGGAGAAGCATTCATAAAATGATGACGCAGCAGCCACCGTGACTTTTCATTATAGAGTTCGCGCAATTACTTTAGTCTGATGAATGGACGGGGTTGCGACAGTAGATCAACCCTCGCTAATCGAAACCCCATTCTCCAGTGAGGCCGCCAACACCGCACCGCCAGCCGCCTGTTTCATGCGTCAGACTAAAACGATAAAGGAAACCATATATCGAGGGACTAAAAGCGGACTTTTTTACAGGTGTACAGTGTGCCTAATAATCCCTTTGACGAAAATCCGGAAAAACATTTTTTTCTCTGGAATCCGAAAATTAGAGACAAAGGTGTGCGACTAAAGGAGTCTGCAGAGTTCAAGTCCTGGCGCTGATCGCAGCGAGGAACAGCGCTTGGTGGGGGCGACCGACGCGGTGTGAAGGGCAACGAGGAGGCACCGCAAAGTGTCTTTAAGGGTGGGATCGATTAGAGTCTCGCCGCTGAAAGGCGCGGCAGCATGCAATGGATGGGAATCGATCGTGCGACGCCGCATGATCTATACTCTTCCACTGCATGCTGCCGCGCTTTCAGCGGCGGAACTCTAATCGACGCCTTACGTCGTAAAGGCCGTGCGTCACTGCCAGCAAACGGCAGCCGCCCCGGCGGAGATAATGCTCGAAAAAAACTCTGCCGCCGCGTCAAGGCCGACGCTCAAAGATCGTTTGCCGGTGGCTGCAACTCTGCAGACCCCTTAAAGGCATCGTACGAGCAGAAAACCGCATATTATTTTTCCATGTTTTTGTGTACCTTGGCCTCTCTAGAGAACGAAAATGTTGAAGGGGCCCATGAAAAACCTTTATTTGTAAAGAAAAGTCAATCGGAACACATTGCAAATACGAATTTGAATTTCGCGCCATAATCCTTCTTGAAGTTTTTCTGCTTTTGGAGGCCTCGTCACTGTGATTTTCGGAGTTTTTCTGCATGTGGAGTTCGTGCCGTAACTATTTTTCATGTTGTCTTACGGTCGCACCAACATTTTAGGAAAAAGTGCTGGATGACTGGTGAGAATTGGTGGCGGATCTTCATCTTTGACGCCTTCCAACCTCATTGCCCAACGATTTTGACGCGCCAAAGTTTACCAGTGTGGTCTACCGGGCTCAATCATGAAATTGAGCCTGAAAAATGAAAACTGATTTCCAGCGCGAACGATGCCTTTAAGTCAGCACCATACTTGAGTCGCTGGACGGCTACTCCAAGTCGGCACTCGTGAATGTCGGTCCATATTCTTTGTTTTTCTTTCAAATCGAAAAATGAAGGTTTCTAATAACTTGTACGTTAAGTCTTTGCTAGGGAGTATTCGACCTCATACTGTTATATTTATTGCTACAATATGCAGCAAAATCCAAGCTGAAACCCAGGAAGTGATTTTAAATCAAAACGTGGAATGTTGAATTCCGGAAATCCTTCACCATGTGAATCTATATCCCGTCATGACACTAGAATCCTGTACACAGGTACTATGCTTCAAAGGCAGTGGTCACGATGAAAAACGTTATCGAAAAAACTACGAAAATCAGCTTAGATCAGAAACAGCTCAAAAACTATGAAGGTAGCGCGGTCAAAAACGGGCTAGAATTAGAGTTATTAAGACCCTAAATTTCCAGTTCGTGCACACGTGCACAGAAAGATCACAGTCTCATGCCTAGCAATCCAAAATCATCGACGCTCAAAGAAAGAAATAAATGCAAATTTACCTAATAAAACAGTTGAACAATGAAAGCAAGCACTTCAGTCAAGGTTTTTGACTAGATGTGTACTAAAATCCGGAGGTTCATTGATTCAAATTCGATTTCAAGCCAGCTGATGTTCTTGATGTTAGAGATCATCGATGCCGATGATGTGGGGTATGCTCGTCCACCATCAAAAGACAAGAAAGTTTAGGCTTCAAATTTGGCCTAAAACAGCGGTTTTTTCGCGATTTTTTCTTATAGGTTCTGCTACTCTAAACCTAGAAAAGGGTTTAGAGAGGAAAAGAAGACGAGCTTATTTGAGCGCGACCACTGCCTTTAAAGGCAGCATACAAGCTCGTAAACGTGGTTGGGATAACAATGTGAATCGAACCGTATGGCTTACAACATAATGCCCACGCATTTTGAAGTGTCAAAAACGACCCACAATGCCGCTATATGAGTTAGAAATTGGCCCCGCCCTGTATTTTCACGCCCTCTGTATTTGCCCTTTTCCTCCCAAGCAGGGTTGTTGGGCCATCTTCGCCGTCATGAACGTGTGTTTTTCTTTTGCTAGGAAATCTACCAACAGTACCAACGGTGATATGGCCCAGCAACCTAGCGTTGCAAGAAAAGGGCAAATACAGGGGGCGGGAAAATACAGGGCGCGGACAAGTTCTCACACATGTAGCGGCATTTTGGGTCGTTTTTGACACTTCAAAATGCGTGGGCGTTGTAATCTGGGCCATACCATTCTATTTCCGTAGTTGATCTCAATCACGTTTACGAGCGTGTATGCTGCCTTTAAAGGCAGTGTTCACGATAAATCTCGTTCTCGAGCTCTCGGGGTGAAAAACTGAGTTGGCAGGTGCTGTAGAGGATAGGGTCGAAGAATGCAACGAAAACTGGCCAGAAATCAATAAAAACGACTTTGAAAGCTATCCCGGTGCGCCTACCTATCCCGGTCCGCTCCCCAATCAGACGAGCTTGTGGCGTCGCACACGTTTCGATGGCAAATTGCCAAGCAACCCTGCCGCGTTTAGCATGACCGATTCGCGCAGATTTCGCGATTAGCGCGCGCTTGCCGAAATCAGCAGGGCCCATGATTCTCGTCCACGCCCTGAATTTAGAAACCGTTATTTTGACTTACTCTGGACGTTTTTCTTGTCTATTTCTTCACTATTAGTTACCCCACGACCAAGCAATCCCATTTTTGGATCGAACTCAAGAACTATATTCATCGTGAACACTGCTTTTAAAGGCAGAGTACGTCCAAAGACTTGGATTTAAGATTTCCAGGCAGTTGCGTAGCAGACCCTTCCATTATAACACACGCGAATAGCGAGATCTCACATGTTCCAATCAAGGCAGACATAGGCGACAACTACCGCCCCGACTCCGCTCAGGCGCTATTCATACTCCTCAACGCCAGCGCGTGACGCGCAAACGACGCGTTGGGCAGCGTTCAGAGCTTTCACGTGGTGAAAGGATGGCACATCTAAGTGCGACGCGAAAATCGCGTCGCGCAGGTATTCAGGTGTGAAGGCTGCGCGATTGCTGGGCGACTATACGCAATCGCGTACTTACGCAATGTTTCGTAAACAGGCGACAGCAATTTTTTTTGAAGCAGTTTCAACAGCTTTTTGCGTTTCTTTTAGTGTGAGTGAGCTTATATACGCTTATTTAATCGCTTTCATTGTTAGATTATGTTGTGTTAATGTTAAGACACTGAAGAAATGCAGCAACAAGTCTGCCATTGCGCGACGTTCAGCGCGCGAAGACAAGTTGCGCGTCATTTCGGATGTATCGCGCCTCTTCACTGTGAACACTCAACGACGACGCGACGCGGCGTCGCATGATCGATACGTAGGCTAATTACAACATCGTGTCGCGCCGTGAGTGAACTCTGAACGTCGCCTTGGAGTGGAAATACTTTCTACGTGCGTCACTCGATTGCGGAGACTATGAATACTGAGCCGGTGACGCTATGATGGAGCTGATTAAAGTGGGCATTACCTTTGCCGAGCAAACAAAATTTGGAGGGTAGTAGTAGAACTACTCATTATGCAACATGATGAAATTGGTCATCAATTAACGATGAAAATAATGAAAGTCGTTACGGTCATCGCCGTCATGCCGGAAAGGGCGTCAAGCGCGGGCGCGGCGTTAGGCCATTCATACTCCAACGCCGCGCCCGGGCATCACGCGCGTGATGCCCGGGCGTTGAGGTTATAGAGGGCTTGAAGAGAAACATTTAAAGGTTTTAACATTTGACTCAGTCCTCACGGGTAGATCAAAAACGACTAAACAATGGGTTACGGTATGTAAAATGCCATTCAGTGCACCCTAACCTGACAAAATCCGCCAAAAACTGGAAACAGACCTCAGATTTGTGTTCAGCGCCCTAAATTACTCCCTGGGCGGAATTTGGGGGAAACATTGTTTCGACCTCTGACCTTCCAAAAATGGCATTGAGCTTACACACCTCATAGGGCTCCAACGGTCAAAAAAAATTTGAGACCCGAACTTCGCTCTTGGAGGTGATTTAAAATGCTCAACGAATCTGAGGTCAGTTTACCGATTTTCGACAGATTATGGTAGATTCAGGTGGGTATACGGTAGTAGGGTCAAAGTCTCAGATTTGACACAAAATTTCCGAACGGGTGTTATTCGGGGTGCTGAATACAAATTTGATGTTCATTTAACAATTTTCAAATTATCAAGGTACATAGGTTTAGGCCCTGTATGGCATGGCAACTACCGTAATCTGCGGTGAACCTCAGGCAAACGATCTCTAGATTGGTGTTCAGCACCCTGGATTACCCCTACATACAAGCTTTGAGCCAAACTCAGAATTTTTTCAAAACCCTGATAATTCCCTGATGGGTACCCTTGCCTTGCCGCAGGGCTTTGAAAAACGCCTATAACTTTTTTTTTCAGAGTGGTTTCTCTTTTTCAAAGAAACTGCGAACAGCATACACAAATTCTACGTCCAAAATGGTTCCAGAAAAGTACATTTAATCCAGAGTGGCCAGGCTGACTAAAGAAGTTCCTCTGCAAGACGCGTTTCTACAACAGTGGTTCGGTTCTACTCAATATTTTGGAACTGATAATGAAACACTTGTCTTGAGTATTCAAGCCGATTTTGGCTAATGTATTAGGTCCCTTCGTTGAATTTTGTAGTTTTGGTAAACCCACTTTTGTTTATAATAGTTATTTCTGTTGGAAAAAGATTGGTCATTGATCAAGGAACAAGTCCACGAGGTTTCATTTTCCGTACTTTTTTTCCAGCGCCATTTATCAAAACAAGTCCCGTAAAGTGTTTCATCAAATTGAGGACGGTTTTTCTGTGGCATATGTGGGGAGAAGGGTAAGGGTATTCTTGATAATCTAGCAAACGTTGAAACCTGGGAATTTCCATAGTTTCCGAAATAGATGTGGAACGTTCACCGTTTATATCCCGTAACCTCTGCAATATAAGAAAAAAAGTATAAGAAAACAAAAGGCACTGTTAAAACTCAAAATAAGTAAGGTGAACACATAGAAACGTCATTACTGTCAGCCATAATGCAGTTATTATCCCACAGTGTTCAAACCATCGTTCAATTGCTTCGCAATTCAACGCCTAACCGGCAGAGCCATTGTTGTATAGTGCTAGACCCCGACTATCTCATTGAAATGATCGGTGGTTTACATGCAACGAGCATTGTTCAGGGGATCAATAATAAGTCGTAACTTGAGAACCTATCTAGATTTCATTTTTAAACTTTTTGGATAACCTTTTCAAAAGATTTCAAGGCCACTGTATAGCTCACCTTTCTGCTATACCCTCCCAATCCAGCGTTCTGATTTCTTTCCTTTTTTGGTGGTTTTTGACCCATGAGGACTGAGTGAAATTTAGAAATCCCGAATTGTTTCTTTCTAACTACTCTACAACTTCCAAAGGACCGTCTTTCAAAACTCCATTTTGCGTTCAAAGTGATCCCTTGTCAGTCACCACCACGGACCACGCCACTTTTATTGATTTTCAAACTCAGCAGTGGCTAGATGTATGTATGTATAAATTTCAACCGCGTTTTCGATTTGGCCCCGGTCTGTCGCTTCATCCTGGTTCGTTCGAGTGCAGCGACTGCGAATGAAAATAAATATAGGCCTGAGACAACTTGTCCACCAAATGTTTGCTCTTCAAATAATGGTATCCTCAAAGGCACAGAACACCCAAAAATTAATTTTCACATTTAGTGCTTATCTTGGAGATATTCACACGCTGATCACAGTGGTATCTCTGAAATCGTCCAAGACCCCCTTTGAGCAGAGTTATGGCTCTTAAAAAAAGCCTAGATTTTGAGGGTGAAAAATTGGTAGACGAGTTGTCTCAGGGCTGTATTTATCTTCATTCGCAATCGTTGCGCGAGAGAAAGCCAGGATAAGGAGACAGCCCGGCAGTGGACTGAAGAACGACGACTTGATGGAATTCATCCATCCATCGAGCCGCTATTGAGTTCGAAAATCTGTTAGGGGGTCGGGCCTGTGGTGGTGCACGAAGGGAGTCGGGCCTGTGGTGGTCGCATATATCTCGCTTATTTGGAGGAAATGAGATCTGGCATTTGGCACATGTTATACAGGAGGGGTCTTCTACACAATTACATGAAAATCTTAAAATTCATATCTGAGGGTGTACTGTGCCTTTAAGGAGTCATAGCTGTGTTTATAAGTTGCCTTATACAATTTCAGGAATACCATCGTGAAACCCTGAGAAGTATCTTTCTGGGTGCTCTGTGCCTTTGAGTGATTGAAACCGGGTAGACATGTCAGAGACGCGTTGACCGCCAAAGCCTTTGTGATTATAACTCTTTGAGGTGATGGTTCAGGGTTGAGTTAAAAATGTACTCTCCTTTATCACTATAGGCGAGGGCATTCTCATATAGTATTTCATTTGTCCCGTTCGATCTTGAACCAACAGGACTTCAATTGCAAACTCAGTAAAGAGAGTGATAATGGAAGATTGCAAGTCCGGTCTAGAATGTAAACTGAAATCAACAGAACCTCCCAGTGTAAATGAGTTGGCGTTGTCCGAAGCTTCCGACGTGCTTATCTTCCTTTTAGGAGATCCTCCTTCGGATGACAATGCTGAAGAAGAAGCAGGAGAGCAGGATTGTGTAACTGAACAAATCAAAATGTTTCAGAGAAATCCTATTTGTCTACTATCCTCGGTCAGACCAACCAACCAGAGTTCACTCTTGAGCGGAATCCACTGTCTTCGTCGTCCTCCTTATACTTTTTCTTGGAAACATAGATGTCGAAGGGATCCACATCCAAGGGCAACGAATTCCTTAAACACACAACAACCCTTGGAATCTTCATTCGAAGCTATACAGGTCATAGGGTTGACTAGAAAGTCCGCGATGGATTTTCCCTCCGTTCGCTACACTCATTACCCATTCACGACCGCGTGTCTCACCGGTGGGACACGCGTTGACTACCACTTCGGACCGCGTGTCCCATCGGTGGGACACTCCTTTCGAAAATCGATTTCTCCGCTGCATGAAGGAATTTTTAAAACTACTTACGGTCAATGCCTTTACCTATTCTAGACTCGACTACGAACTTCGTGGTCCGCTGGCAGCTTCACCACTACAATACGCATATGTGACCCTTCGAATGTAGCGAGGTCGAAAACCGCAAACATGAGTACAGATCGCATTTTTGCAAGCAATTATGGCGATTTTTTCTTTTTCTTCGAAAAACAATCCTTACTTCTAAGAGTGGTCAGATCGTACAGCACTATTTAATATATCACAGAAATATGATTACTGATACTGCGCACCATTCCCGCATAGAGAATCGACTTTTCTTTCGCCCGTATCTTGTTCACAGAAATTATTTTATGCAAAGATCACCAATGTAGAGACCATTAGAGCCTTTTTTAAAGGTCCTGCTTGGTTACGGTTGGTGTTCCATCTAGGCCGGGGCTCCAACTACGGTGACAACTACGTTGGAGATCAGCGGACGAAAAAAAGGGGACGGGCCAGGTCAGAAAACGAGTTAAAACTTATATAACGGTCATTAGACTCATCAGTCCTAGTCAATAAGTAATAATAGAACTATTTTCTTTGTGTACATGTAAAAACCAAATGTTCAGTATGCTTTTTGCAAAAAGATCTCTTCCAAGACGGCGCCGAACCGGAGGGGTGAGGGGTCGGGAAAAAAAATGGCGAAGATCTAAAAAAAAAGTCATTTCCATTAGCGTTCCCAGTCAATATGAAAATTGAGGAGTATTTTCTACTTCTAAATGCAAAAAAAAAGAATGCTAAAAATGTTTACTGCAAAAAACGCGCGCCGGAATGCGATAGACAGCAAGAGCGTGGGAGTAGTTAACGCAAAAATTAGTGCGAATCTGAAAAAATATCATTTCACTAAGCATTTCCTGTCAATTGAAGAATAGAAGAATGTCTATCGTGGTAATCTACGATAATTAGTGTTTCCAACCGCTAGAATTCAACGAACTCACATGATTTTGTGGATGGACTTATCTGAACAGTTAGAGATTTAGGAGACCATTTCTCTGGAAAGAAAGAGTTATAGAAGCTGAATTTTTAGCATCATGATTTTGACGTCGACAGTCGTACGAAAAACGAAAAAAGGAAAATTGATTCTTTGGTGGCGTGCCATTCGCGCAAAAGTAGCCCACCGGTGGGATACTGTATACGGTGACGCAATATTGTACGCGGTCCGAACGTGCAGCCACACAAAATTAGGCGTGGTCGTGAGTGGGTTAATCTAATGAGCTATCCAGCTTATACAAAAACCTGCACGGGTCCGTTATGAGGAACGTTACACTGGTTTTCCAACTGACGTATTGATTCGGAAGCTTTGAAAAAGCCTTATTTGAAGAACGTATTCAACGGAAATTCTGAAGGACCTAATTTGAAAGATTTTCGATAATACTTGAATAGCCCGAAAACGCGATTTCCTGTAAAGTAATGCAATCAGGAATGTTTTGTGGGGCCTTTCGAAAAACTCATTCCTTCGATGTGCTCCAAGAACACAATATTTGACTTGCTAAACCACACCGCCCGAATATTTCGCGCTGTCCGGTTGGGAAGTGCACGCTCTCATATTAGCCTTCCACAAATCCGTTTCGCTAATTATGTTCCGTTACGTAGTATTGGTGACTATGTATAACACACTCTCAATGAACACTTTCTCATTCGAAGTTAGACAAAAAACCAGCGCAGGTTTTCCGGGAAACTCAACAGTCTGTTGTTGCTAGAGATGCACGATCATCGCTGGCACAACCCCATGAAAACCATAACAAAACTTTTTGAAAAATTCGTTATACACTACGATGCCTACTTTAGTTTTTGTCAAGAAAAGCCAAAAAAGAATACTAAGAAATTTTTTTCGTCTTTTGCTTATAACTCGCTTGAAAAACAAAATTTCGCAGATCCAAAGGCACATTTGGAAACAGCATGCGGAGATCTTTCCTTTTAGGTGGCATAGGTCTTGTTGCTCACAATCAGGCTACATCGCGAGGTTTGATACATCCAAACTTTTGTCCGACCTCATAAATCTCCGGGCGGTTTGCTAACCCCCCCCCTTCCTTGTAACGAAATCCGCACGTCTGTCCGCATCAGGGATGAGCGGAATTCCGATTTACGAAAATGGGTGCGGAAATCGGAACAAAATGCGAAAATGGTCATAACCAGCATCCTCTCACAGAATCTGACTAGTTGAAACTTGCTGACTTCTGTCAAGACCTGTTGAAGCATGTCAATTTTCATGGGATCCTGGGATATACCCTCTATGAAACGCCGAAATTCACATCACTCGAGGCGCGAGCGGCGCGCGCGATGCCTCGGCCTCCTTCTGCCCTACGCTCTCTCGCTGTCTCTATCCTCCACTCCACACCAGCAAGCGTAGGAACGATGTGAATTTCGCCGTTTTATAGCCTGTACGTAATTGGAGCTTTGCGATTCGTTAGCCGTTCAACAAGCCGAGACCCTCGTTAAAGGCAGTGGTCGCGCTCAAATAAGCTCGTCTTCTTTTCCTCTCTGAACCCTTTTCTGGGTATAGAGTAGTAGAACCTTTGAGAAAAATCGCGAAAAAAAAACGCTGTTCTAGGCCAAATTTGAAGCCTGAGCTTCCTTGTCTTCTGATGGTGGGCGAGTCCACCCCACATCATGCGCATCGATGATCTCTAATATCAAGAACATCAGCTGGCTTGAAATTGAATTTCAATCAAATTATGTACACATCTAGTCGAAAACATTGACTGAAGTGCTTGCTTTCATTGTTCAGCTGTTTTATTAGGTAAGTTTGCATTTATTTCTTCCTCTGAGTGTCGATGATTTTTGAATTCTTGGCATGAGACTGTGATCTTTCTGTGCACGTGTGCCCGAACTGGAAGTTTAGGATCTTAATAACTCTAATTCTAGCCCGTTTTTCACCGCGCTACCTTCATAGTTTTTGAGCTGTTTTTGATCTGAGCTGATTTTTGTAGTTTTTTCGATAAAGTGTTTTATCGTGACCCCTGCCTTTAATCGTTAGTCGTTAATCGTTAGTTTTAAAAATCCAGATTCCGGCAATGGACACTGCTAAAGCAGAAAAAAGCAGTAAATAATGAAAAAGAAAGAAGACATGAATAGTTGTTTGTATCACTAAAATTTCATATGTTCAAACCTTAGATTTGCACATAATTCACGGTCTCAATGAGAGCCAGGGGTAAGCGTTTTTCGGTTTTTGTCATTCAGGCAAAAGTAGTCATTATCGAAAAAAAAATCGAAAAAATGAAGGATTTCTTGATTTTTCTTTCTTCACAAAACGCGCGATCAATCGAATCATGACTGTGACCTGCAGGGTGCTCGATATTATAGAGTTCATTGCGGACTTTACAAAACGTCCTATGTAGTAAATATTTTGCTTCACCGATGCAGTGCAGGCGACCTGTAGACACTTCGATCAGTTACACACTGACGCAGACAAAACGCCGCTCAACGCCCAGCTAGAATGCCTGCGTCGTCAAAGGACCAGTGGCCTTGGAGCCTAAAATTCGAAGTTTTGTCGCCCGCACTGTCGACGTAGAGCAGCTACTTAATAGCCGGGCATCAAGCGGCTTTCAAGAAGCAGCCGATTCAGAAAGACTTGGAATACACGCCCATCTAGATTTCCTTGACTGAGGGTGGAGCACAAACTCTCAGCAGACGGACACGCGAGGCGGCCGTGCGGCCAGTGCGCCACGTCTCCGGCAGCTAGGCCTCCAGCGGCCGGGCGGACTAAGTTTGGTGAACTTGGGTAATTGAAACACCGACGTTTCCGACATCTGAGTCATGTTTGAAGAGTGGTTTCCCCTGGAAATGGGCGTGGTTGGCGTCGAGCCTCATTTTAAATGCACACCTTGCACGCCTCAAGGGGTTTGCAGAGTTGCGCCGCGGCGAGTCCCGCTTCGGCACGGCAGTGTTGAAGAATCGAGGGCGCCACGCAGTGGGCGAGCGCGGCGACTCTGAGAGAATCCCTCGCGATCGTTCACGGATAGAATCCACTCGATTTCTGGTAGGGGCCGAGGGGATACTAGCATGGGGCTATCGCGGAACGATCGCGAGATTCTGCCAGTCTCAAACCGAGAGCGTACCGCGTTCGTTCATCGATGCTCCAGCCATGCTCCATCGCGGAACCACAAGAAATCGAGCTTGGGGCTGACGCGGAACGATCGCGAGATTCTACCAGTTCCAACCTAAGGGGGTGAATCGCGTTAACACATCCACGTATTTGGTTGGATAAATAGTGGAACAGCGATGAACTGAGGCCGGAACTATAGCGGGACGATCGCGAGATTCGGCCAGCCTCCAGCCCTGATCGTACCGCATCCATGCCCTCTCGGTGTTTCACCCGAGCGAGTATTGCCTATCAGATCAACACATAGCTATAAGGTATTATCCGTGCCGTATTTCGCGCTGCTTTACAGATCTGCATAGCGTGAGAGCGCGGAACTGCGAGGAAACTATTACGGTACCATCACGGATCGCAAGTGCACCACGGTACTAGCGCGGTAAACCTCTCAACGAACGCGGTACCATCACGGTACGAGAACGAGAATGCCAACGGATGAGTCAATTGGGTAACTATCGCGGAACGGACGCGGATTGCGGGACGAGGGGGATACGAACACGATACCATCGCGGATCGCGGAAGCATCACGGTACTAGCGAGAAGGATTCTTTCAGAGGACGTGCCGCGCGAGAGCAGCGACCCGGGTACCTCGCGGAGTGTTTTCGTCGCCGCGACAGCAGCGGCTGCAGCAGCTACGCCGCCAGCGAGCGGCGGCGAGGAATGATCTGGACCATTTCTATCATCGGCAAGGAGCGACGCTATCGATCCTTTCCATGTGCTTTTTGGATTGTACAGTCACGCGATATTTTTCTAGTTTTATTCACACTTGGGGTATTGATCGCACGGTTCCATAAACACTTGAACGTTTTTGTGAGAGATCCATCCCATTTCACTCCCGAAAAAATTGAGTTCATTTCAGTTTTCCCTTTCCGTGGGATAATATGGATTCTCATCGAAAATTTCGAATAGCGTATCTTTGATTTTTCTTGAAATGACGGAAATTTCCCAAAAACACATGGAAGTTTAGAAATTCTTGAGTTTTTTTTTTCAATTTTTCTGTTCTGGTGTCTTTTAAGTTCAAAAGTTTCAGATCGAGCATGGTTTCATGTGGAACCCAATGAGCACATAAAAACGAGCAAGGAAAATGAAAACGAAATTTTGAAACCGATAAAATTCAAATTTTGGCATGGAACGAACGAGGTTGTAGTTACGACGAGGAGAATAAAGAACGACGGCAGGCACCGCAGCTACTGTGCGAGGCATTGAAGTGCGCAGCCGAGCCATTGTTTGTCTACGCCCCAATCCTCTCGCTCGACTGCAAGCCGCCGGGCGACCCAACTCTGCAGATCCCTTTAGTCACTATGTTGCCCTTCTCCTCGCGACATGCACGCTCTCGTTTCAGGAGGGCGATCACTGGCTTATCGCGTGTTTCAAGGATAGTGGGCGGATCGGAGTGAGCGTCGAATTCTTTTTTGTCTGAGGGTAGGGTTAGCGACTGGTCCGTGATTGCTGCGACGCAGCTCTTCGTATTGATATGGTGCGTATAGTAAATATTGATTCTCTAACAAATATCTGGATAGCTTGTGAGAATTTTTCACATTTCTTTAGTCGTTAGCCGTTCGACGTAACACCAAAACAGTCCGTTATTCGTAAAGTCATGCTTTCATGCCCTGAGGGCACATTGGTGTGGTTTCAGGCATCAAAACCACATTCTGGACATGACTACACGCATCTGAAAACGTACCCAAAATTTCATGGACGCAGCTTGAACCCAAGAGCGCTACGCTATGTGGGCGGAGCCTGTTTTTATGCCCTGAGGGACATAGGTGCAGTTTCGGGCATGAAAACCACATTTAGAACATGGCCAACCAAATCTGAAAACGCACCTGAAATTTTACAGACGCAGCTTGAAGGGTCCATGAACAAATGTTGAATTCCGGGATTGTGATGATATATTTATTTACAAGTATTTATCGAAACTCTTTAGACATTTTCGCGTTGCTACAACGTGCTGAAAACCTAATCCTAGACCTAAGTAACTAGTTCAAATTGGCCTTTGAAGACCCAGTTTTAGGTGTGATACAATCGGTTGTATCACACCTAAAAATGAGTCTTGAAAGACCGTTTTGAACCGGCTGAAAGAATTAAATCAGTTGTTTGGGTCCAGGACTAGGTTTCCCGCACGTTTTAGCACCGCGGCAATCCCTAATCAGAATTTCGATAAAAATCCCGGACTTCGAAATTTTAACATGGACTACTACTAGTACAAGCGCTCCTCGGCTTCGAGCAGTGTCTGTAAAACTCCGAGTGCGTTTTCAGATGCGGGTGGCCATTTTCTAAATGTGGTTTATAGGCCAGAAACTGCACATATGTCCCCTCAGGGCACAAAAATGGGGGCCGCCCACGTTATGTAGCGCTCTTCGGCTTGAAGCTGCGATCATGAAATTTTTGGGTGCGCTTTCAAACGCAGACAGTCGTTATCCTAATGTGGTTTTCGTGCCCGAACCCGCACCTACGTGCCCTCATGGCATAAACAGGCTCCCCCACCTCATGTAGCGCTCTTCGGCTTCAAGCGTCTGTAAAATGTCGAGTAAGTTTTCACATACGGACAGCCATATTTTAAATGCATTTTCTGCCCGAAACTTCACCTATGTGCCCTCAGGGTAAAAAAATTTTATGTTTAAGGCGATATCGCACCTTGGAAACTGCCCAACAAGTCAATTTCGTGGAGGAAATTGCAAGAGATATCACAGTGAAGAATGCTTTTCTAACACAGTCAACTATCTATCGTTTCCCAGCCTTGCAAAAATGTTAACCGTTTGCGGAATAGAACATGTGAATCCTAATTCGCCTGAAAATGCATCTCAGATTATGAATTTCCAGAACATCTGCGTCACTTTATTAACAGAATAGTTCGCATGTAATGATCTTGATGAGAGCGAATGATCAACAGTACTGTTGCTGACATATCCAGGAGCGCTTTGGCGACACACTTTACCTGGCCACGATCTCGCCTGTCCTTTTGCTGTCTCAGTTTGCCGTCATTTTTATACTAGCGGTATGGCTCTCAACCCTCCCCCCCTGATATATGTCCATTTTGTTCTTGGTTGGTCGAAGGTCCGATCCCTAACGGACGTCGACGTGTCCGACCACCCCCCTCTGTGATACATCGCATCTCACGCTGAACCCTGCTCACAATTCGTGCAGGATTTCGTCTTACTTCCTTCCAATAATACATTAAAGGCATCGAACGCGCTCAAAACCATATATTATACTGCATTTATTCGGGAGTACACAAGCCCCCTTTTCACCCTCACACGTTGCTACAGTAATGCATCACTGCGGCGCGGTCTGTGGCGCGCCCGTTCTCTCCCACCCCATGTGGCAGGCATCGACTTTCCCATGACCACCGTTCATCCGTCCGCATGACCGTCGATCATGCTCCGAGAAGGTGAGTCTTGAATTTTTTTCGCCGTCTTATGTTGTTCCGATGACAATTTAAATGTCGTCGTATTGGGATGCGGGTAAATGACCCATGGATTTGAAACAGTAGATAATTGTTCAAAAAGAAAGATTTTCACAGAACAGATGTTTTCTCAATTTCTTGTTAGCGCGAAGGATTGTGTAAAGTTTCATGTACACCCTAACCTTTAGCCAATACGATGACATTTGAATTATCACCGAAACAACTGAAAAAGGCAAAGAAAAAGTTGAAAAAACTCACCGTCTCTGAATATGATCGCCGGTCATACGAACGACTGGACGGTGGTCATGCGAAAGTCGATGCCTGTCGCATGGGGTGGAGAGAACGGGCTCACCACAGACCGCGCCGCCGTGGTGCATTACTGTAGCAGCGTAAGCAGGTGAAAAGGGGGCTTGTGCACTTCCGAATAAAGGCAGTATACTTTTCATGACCCTGTATGGTTTAGCCTCTTTCGGAAACGAAAATGTCGACATTGCTCTGAGAAACCTTCATTTATATAGAAAAGCCAGTTTGAATACACTGTGAAATAGATTTGAAATCTGCGCCAAAAATGTTTTCGAGGCATTTCAGCATTTAGAGGGCAGCATTTAAAGTCACTGCGATTTTTAAAGTTATCGTGCATGTGAAGTATGTACCATAATTGTTTTCCAAGTTGCTTGACGGTCGCATCAACGTTCAATTGAAAAGTGTTAGATGATCGACCGAGGAGTGCTGGACAATCGTCCCCACAGCAGTTTTCAGGTGGCCATAACAAAAAGGGACGCATTTTCGGAGCCACAAGATTCGTGGGCGATGTCAGCTAGCCTGAAGTGTTTGATTGTAGACAAAAAATTGAAACAGATTTTCAGCGCGCACGGTGCCTTCAAGGGCCTCATTAAAGGTGTGTGTAGCCATCGCCCATTCTAACACTCCATGTATCCTCTGTTTCCGAGTGAAATTTATTTCCGTTCATCGCGTGCGTCTGCGCGAATACGCTGCGTCTCTTTCTCCCCACACTTTCCCGCTGTCTCTAACCTCGCTCCGCACAGGCGCGCGAGGGAACAGAGTAAATTTGGCTCCGAACCAGAGAGTATGCACAGTTCTTTCGCGAAATTCAGTCTACTGGATGGACCGGACGTAATCATTTGAGAGCAGCCATGCGGCATTTGCGACACCATCGGCCAGAAGGGTTATGATTGCGAATCATGAACCAGTCACCTATGCATGCATTGTGAGAAATAAGACATTTCATATGAATGATCTTCCTATGCTGAATTCAAATATCACATCGGATCTGCGAAACCGCGATTCAGAAGCGAGTTATTCAGAAGCAGAAGATGAAAAACCACTCATGTCGCATTTTTGCTTTTTTGACAAAAACTATGTAAAAACTAGGCATTGTATTCGCCACCTGTATTGTGTCCCGCGGTATCCCATAGATAGCTCATCACAACAGTTTCCATTGTCCTTGCTACCATCCTCAGACATAAAAAGTCCATCCGATGGAATGAAGGAAAATGCGTCGATTGGAGAGTGCACGGAGACCATCTTAATAATAATGAAAATTAAAGCCTATCAACGATCAGAATGCAGACAGTGTCTGAACTTCAGGGATACCATTGATTTCAGGAATTTTCATGAATGCCATGAATTCACACTGAATGCTGGACTGAGATTATGCATCCCGAATAAATGCTCGACAATTTGGCTTAATTCTCAAATTTACCGCAGAAGCGAACAGGAGGCCATTTTTGAATTGGTATTACAAGATTCTAACAAGGGAAGTATATAAAGCGTATGTCGTATCTGCGAAAACAAATTATACCGTCAGTATCTCTTGAGCTGCTATAGTTAACTTTGCAGTACCCCGAACCGAGCAGCTGGTTCCAAAAAGTTATGAGCGTTTTTAAAGTTTCGCGAAATGGCAAGGGTATCCATGATGTTCGGTACAGAGCTTTGAGGATCCAAACGGCTCATTCTTGTTCAAACACGAAATCATTAACAAGTTTGGCCACCTCAGTGTCTGGACGAGCTCTGCAGCAGTAGTAGATAACAATGTTTCGACGAGTCGTTGTAAGGTGCAATTCATACTCGTCATCGCCAGCGCGTTATGCGCGTTTAGCGCTTGCGGAGACTATGAAAACGCCAGCGAGGACGCCAATGCGGAGCGGAAAAAAAGTGGACCGTAACTTTTCCAAACACACGATTTCTGTGCAAGAGTTCACCGCCATGGTAGCAAAGGATAATACTGGAGTCAAATATTATGAAACGCTATGAAATTGGTGATGTATTAATAAGCTACTGCGGAACGGGCGTCAGATGCGTGCCGCGTGGGCATGTCGCCACGCCATTCCGGCGCCACGCCTGCGCATAACGCACTGGCGTTGAGAAGTATGAATAGCGCCCAAGCAGCAATAATTCTGATTGTGTCGAAGTTGAATCAAGTCGAATTTGTATGATCGAAAAGTGTACCAATCATGGTATTTTCGTTGAAAAAATCGGCGGATATTCACTCATTTCAGCGTCGCCAAAATTGAAATTCATCGCGTCGTCAAGTGCGTAGTCCCTCATGATGTTGTGTGCCGTATCATGGCGCTAGCGTTTCACAGGAAGCATGCACCGAGTTATAAGGAGTGGGAAGCGATCAACGAGCAGCGAGTGCAGCGTCGTGGCAAATAGGCAATGCTCTGTCGAGTGCGTGTGCGCTTTTTGGTAAGTAGCGTTCCTTTCAGAATGCGCACAGTCTTTGAAGGTGATTAGCGTAGCTTCGGAAGCGTGCGCCGCGTCATTGAGATCGGGATAGCGCATCGTTGAGAGGCGAGCGCGCTTTGTAGAGAGTGCATAGGTCTCAACAGGAAAAGTACTGCGCGAATAAGTAGCGATAAGGAGAAGCGCTTTGTTTGAAGCGTGTTCAGTTTTGGGAAGTAAGTAGCGCTTCTCCAGCAAATCGGGGGACAGTCCGCGCAGGGTCAAGCGGGGTTGCGAAATTTCGGAACGGGGATCGCAAAAATTTGGGTCCGAAAGTGGATGTTAGTGGGGATCACAAAAATTTCGGTCCAAAAATGAAAATCTCGTGGATATCCCATAAATTCTCGATTACTTTTGGTCCTCAAGGGTTAGGACCGTAGCATTCGGTTTCAGGCGCTTGGGCTCAACTACTGAACGAATTTTCGGCGTGACACTTTTAGTAATTAACTATAAATAGCCCGGACTCGGGGAAAAGGGATCGCGAAAATCGCGCCTTGGGGAGGGGATCGCAAAAATTTTGAATTTTGGAAAAAAATGTGACGGGGGTCGCTTCGATTTCGAAAAATTACGCAGCGCTCCGCTTGACCCTGATTCCGCGTATGACTTCTAACACAGACTTACGCGGAGTCATACGATAAAGGGCAGCGGGAGTACAGCATCGCGACGCTCGTGAAGACGTCACAATCACGGTCGGGACACTATCTAAATGCCTAGCGGGAGAACCCCAACGAGAAGCCGGACGACGACGTCATTGACTTAACGTATTATTCATTTTAATACTAACCACAACCATGTCGCCCCGGGTCGTCGCGGTCCCACGGCGGAGAAGGTCCCCGCCTGGGTCCACGACAAGAACGTAATCTTCGCCGTGGTCTGGGGCGAGGAATCACCCTCCCCGCGGATCGCGGCAAAGCCGCCCCCGCCCCTCACAAGCGCGCCCATGCTAATCATTTTTTCCGCAGGGCTACCGTAATCATTCTTGAACAAAACATGATAACGAACGATAACACACGCTCATAACATGGGGGTATAAAGGGCAGAGGAGCGATATGCATTCATTCACACATCGCTCTCTTCAAGAAGCCACTGGGAAGTGGCTGAGGAGGTCGAAATTGTTAAAACATGTTTGTTGACTATTACGGTATGCTCATACCCAAGCTGACACTTGGAAAATTTTTTTAGGAGGGTTACGGTAGCCCTGCGGAAAAAAATGATCGGCATGGGCGTGCTTGTCCTTCCCACCCCCCAGCCGAGAGGATGCTCCTATCCCCCAGCGTTCAAAAATATGCTGGCCTCCGGAGAGTGACTCGAAGTCTTCTTTCAGGGCCGACATCAGAATGCCGAATGAGAACTCGAGTGAGAAGAAGTGCCTATTATAATGGCTGTGCACGTGATAAGCATGTTACAACGTGAACACTTGTTGATAACCACCATATCAAGCTACGCTGTGATGCTTATCCCACTGTTAAGACTTGTCATCGTGTTCAAACAAGAATGAGCCGTTTGGATCCCCGAAGCTGTGTACCGTTCCTCGGGTACCCATCAGAATTTTTCGGGTGTTTTGGATTTTTTTTTGGATTTTTCTGAAAACTTGTATGTAGGAGTAATCAAGGATGCTGAAAACGAATCTGGGGCGGCATGCACGTACGCGGCTGGTTAGGTTGGATTGAGGCAGGGTTTGGGGCGTCGGCACGTTTCATGATTGCTGTGCGAGCGCTGGAGATAATCAATAGTTAGGGTCTCGTCGAGGTTTCGGCTGCCCCACCCTCCTAGGTAGGGTTTGCGAGGGAAGGATTTTTCAGTGCTAGCCTAACCCCTTTCCAGCCCTCGCGAGGCTACCATCAAACGCGCCGACGCTTCGAACCCTGCCTAACCCCAACCTAACCCGCCGCGTACGTGCATGCCGGCGCTGGGTTCTGTTTGTCGAAATTCTGAGGTTTGCTGTGGGTGACGGTAGATAATATGTCATTTAGGGGGCAGAAACTACCTAAAATGTTCGAAAATCGGCAAATGGACATCAGATTCGTATTCACCACCCACCTCCTTATACCACCGGAAAAAATTTTGAGTCAAATCTGAGACCTTGATCGAACTACCGTATACTCACCGTAATCTGTGAAAAATTGGCAAGTGGACCTCAGATTCGTGTTATCAAATTATCCCCAGAGAATGACTTTGAGACACATCAATCGAAGAAATCCGGAAATCTCGAAAGTGGCGTTTTGCCCTCAAAATTTCCCTTCGCTGGAATGCTTTGAGCGAATTAAGCCAAAAACTTCGGAAAATTAAAAAATAAACCTCAGAATCGTGATCAGCGCTCTAAAAACCCCCTGGGAAGAATTTAAGTCAAATCTGAAACATTTTTCTGAAGCGCTTCCAGAACCCCTCATTGATGTGAATCCGTACAAGTCCAAAAAGCTATCAGTCTCCACAAAGTTTGGAATATGGCCTTTCCCCAAACTTTGCTTACAAGGGAACCACAATAAGTCATAGTGGCCATTCCAACTGAAATGTACTTTTCTAGAACCATTTTCGGACGAAAAGTCCGAATATGCCGATCGCAGCTGCCTAAACCCACTCTGAAAAAAGTTATAAGCGTTTTTTAAAGCTTCGCGGCAAGGTAAGGGTACCTACCCCCCATGGAATTTTTAGGGTGTTTTTAAATTTTTCTCCTGATTTCGCTAAAAGCATGTATGTAGGGGTAATCTAGGGTGCTGAACACGAATCTGGGGTTTGCTTGCCAAAATTTTATGGTTTACTGTAGGTTACGGTAGGTAACATGCCATTTAGGAGGCGAAACCTACCTCGATATTCCGACAATCGTCAAATGGACATCGAATTCGTATTCAGCAACCTGAATAACCCCCACATAGAAACTTTGAGACAAATCTGAGACTTTGACCAAACTACCGTTTACGCACCGTAATCTACCGTAAGCTGCCAAGAATCGATAAACCGACATCAGATTCGTGTTCAGCACTCCAAATAACCCCCAGAAGAACGATTTGAGCCACATCTCTCGTCACATTCCGGAAATCGTCAAAAGTCGCGATTTGCCGTCAAATTCTCCCCCGATGGGAATCTGTGAGCGAATACAGTCGAAAACTTCGGAAAATCGACAAATGAACCTCAGATTCGTGATCAGCACCCAAAATAACCCCCCCAGAGCGAATTTTTAGTCAAATCTGGAATATTTTTCTAAAACGCTTCGAGAGCCCTCTGATTGGTATAAATAAACGCCCAAACGAAAATCCGTACAAGTCCAAAACGCTATTAGTCTGCGCAAAGTTTGGAAAATGTTGCTTCAACCTAACTTTGCTTAGTGGGGTAGTTTTGGGCGCTGAACACGATTATGAGGTCAGTTTCCGGATTTTCGTAAAAATAATGCGCTTTTCGGAGGGTACAATAAGTACGAAAATCGAAGAAAAAATACCTATAACTTTTTTCAGAGTGGGTCTAGGCAGCTGCGATGGGAATATTCGGACTTCTCGTCCGAAAATGGTTCTAGAAAAAAACATTTCATTTGGAATGGTCACTATGACTAATTGTGGTTCCCTTGTTAGAAGGGGAGTAGTTTTGGGAGCTGAACACAATTATGACATCCGTTTTCGGATTTTTCAAAGACCAATGCGCGTTTTTTCAAAGACCGCAAAAATCGACCGTTTTGGACTTATAGCTTCTCGGAACCTGCGGCTCGGGACGGGGCACTGTGCAGTTTTACTATATATGTCCAAGAGATACTAGCAATACTATTCGTTTCCGCAAGTTCGACATACGCTTTGTATACTTCCCTTGTAAGCACAGCATCCATAAGAGTCTCCAACCAACGGTTGAACAGAGTTGTCGGAAATTTTTCTGAAACTAATTCGCTAATTATGTGCGCATCCAGAGGCAGATAGCTCAACGCCGGAAACTTTCTCTATTTAATTGCAGTGAAATGGTGTCTAGCCACTGAGTACATTCCACGTTAATAACGTTTGCAATCCGTTGTTAAAAGGCGAATGATTAAATTTAGAGAAGAGCAATCACGCATCTTAGCGTAGTACTCGGAGTCCAGCAGATTTAAAGGCAGTGTTCACGATAAAAAATGTGTTCCAGTTTCCACTAGGAATGGGTAGTGGAGGGGCACACTGTAACGTCGACGTCGAGAGAAAGCATGAAATCTAGCCAGGAAAAGCTCCAAAAGGACCCGAAGTTGCTACCAGGGCTGGGCACATGTCCCGGCATGACGATTCTGAATATGCAACCCCTTAGCTCGGTAATTTTTAGGCACCCCCTTATGGGAAATCGAAATCGGCTGTTTTCCGAATAGTTGGACAGCTATGATCTTGACTTCCTGATTTTGATAAACAAGAATATAAAAAAGCACTGAATAGAGAAAATTCCGAAAATGGCAACAAAAAAGGTAGAGTAATTTCTGAACTTCAAAACAGCCCCATGAGGAAAATTTGTTAGTAAGACGGTAAGTTATTACAAAAGATAAAACATTTTTCAATACAAAATCAATTGAACAATTACCAACAACAGAACTACTACTATTGCGATAATTAATGTTCTCTGTCGAATGTTTTCATAAGCCTATGAAGGATTAGTTAATCTGTGTTTGAATGTTCTGATGTGGAAATCAGAACTATTTTGTGTTGTAGAACAATGTTAGGATTCATGAGATTCGTAGGGAGTAGAAAACCCGAGTTTAACCCTCCTAGAATGCAGCAATCCCTTAAAAAATCGGCTTGCCGTGCGATACGGTGTTTGTACGCAGCTACACAGCGCACACGGGAATGGACGCGCACACAATATTAATAAAAATGTATTTTATTACAGAACGGGGAGGAGAAAAGGATTGAAACCGAAGAAACTGGAAGTTGGTGAAGGTAGTCTATTCTGGATGTACCCATTTTAAAAATTTAATGTAAGTTAACAAAGTTAGAGCGGGTGTCAATATTTAGCCGTGATAAGGTTCATTCAAACGAACCTAGTTGACCAAAACTAGCATTAAACTGAGAGCAAAGGATATTGTGAGAAAGAGGAGAATCTGGCAATTATTTTAGCATCAATGGGACCGGTTTTTAATGTGATTTAAAGACCTTAAATCTCGTCCCGGTTTTACCCCGAAAACCGGGACAAAACCGGGACGAGTTTTAAGGTCCTTAAATCACATTGAATATCAAACCTATTGCTATTAAAATGTTTGCCCGATCCTCCTTTTTCTCTCAATGCTCTTAGTTCTCATGTTTATGGGTGTTTTTACTCAACTAGGTTCATTTGAATGAACCTTATCAGGTCCAAAAAATTCACTCCGCTCCAACATAGTTTGTTTACATTAAATTTCTATACTGGATACATTGAAAGAATCCTATTTCTGCCTCCTTCCATTTACTCCAGTTTCAATCATTTTCTCCGCCCCGTTCTGTAATAAAATACATTTTTTAATTAATATTGCGTGCGCGTCCACTCCAGTGCGCGTTGTGTAGCTGCGGACAAACACCGTATCGCACGGCTAGCCGAATTTCAAGGGATTGCGGCATTAAAGGCAGTGTTCACGATGATTCTCGTTTTCAAGTTTTCCATTTAAAACAATGCGTTGGCAACCAAGTGTTATTAAAATCACGAAGAAACGGCGAGAAACGCACTGATTCGTCTTATTTCAGTGACATTATTCTATGGCCTGGACTAGTTGTCTGGTTGTATGAACATGTCCACGGTGGTTCTCACCGGTAAAAAATGGGACTAATCGAAAATGGAAGGATATTTTGGTCAAAATAGTATTAGTTAGGACCCCAAGGAAAGAACGGAGCAATACAGAATAGAGAATTGCAAAAGACGGGTCCACAAAATATTTCATTGTCACAACGAGCAGTTCCATTGATACTTAAGAGGCGGGCTGACACTTGAGAATTTCGTGACCTTCTGGTGCGTTTTTCTCGGTTTCTTCGTCATTTCAGTTCTACTCGGGGGCCAAGCAATCGATTCAGCGATTAATCTCAAAATCGAAGATTATCGTGAACACTGACTTTAAAGGTGGTTAAAACTCGGGTTTTAATGTACAGGATACTTCTCAATGAAGAGGACACGGTCATTCGCTTTTTTCATAGTAACTTGCAGTCTTCAATTTTTACAGTTGGCTCTCTTCATGAGTCACATTCTCATGAATTAAAATCTGTAGACTAGTTGTGATGCTGACAGTGCTATCTGTACTTTCAAACTGTCGAAATGAATCCTAGCCTGCTCGGATGAGTCCGGGCAGAGTAAGCAGCGTAGCGGTCGGTCATGGCAAAGTATAAAAGTGATAAGAAGATTTTGATATGATAAGCCCGATAAGCCTTGCTTACACTGGCTCACAATGAGCGACCTAGGCTATACATCAGTTCGCTAATCTTTTTTTGAACTTGAATGATAGTTTTTCTGGGCGCTGTCCTAGTATCTTTGCCTCGAATCGGTAGCCACCCGCGTAATCAATGAACGTTGCACCAAGGAAACATGACATCACTTCAATCCTTACTTGCTAAAAGATAACAGAGTGGTGTATTCCTTCATCAAAGCAAACTTTGACAGCAACTATGAATTATTGCGAACACAACCTGCATCTCTATCAATAATTTAAATTCTTTAAGTGTTCGACTCAAAAAGCGGGGAAGAATATATGGCAAATCAGAAGAATAGTGCGTATTATTTTTTTCCTGAAATTCGACAGAACTTGCACTTCGTTCTTTTTTTTTGGTGTTCGGTTTAGGCACCCCCCTTTGCCCTCTCTGCAACGTCTAATATGCACCCCCCCCCCAAGGTTAAGCGGGACGCGTGCCCAGCCCTGGTTGCCACTTTGAGCGCAAGGCAAACCCCAAAAGCGCAATACAAGCCCACCGACGTGAACAAATGAAAACTCATAATCGTGAGATGAGCGATGGTTTCCGATCAAAAGCCCCGTTCTTCCCTTCATTCTCAACTTCTCTCTTTACTCAGGTCAGCTCGCGATCGCGTACATTGGCTGTAAATGACGGAAGTTACAAGCCTCGGACAACTCGTCCATCACGTTTCCTTAGCTCAATTTTCTAGGGACCATAACTCCGTTCCCAGTAGATCTTGAACGATTTCAAAGACATCATTGGAATCAGCATGAGGCCGTTTTCAAGATAGGCGGGAAAACAGTAAAACGATTTTAATCGTGAACACTGCCTTTAAGTGAAGCTAGGACATTCATCTGTGTACGTGTCTTTCCTACTTTTTGAGGATTACTGGTTCATATGTTCGAGTTACATAGCTGCCACCTAAGACGACCCAGATATGTAGCTTGCTCATGGCTCGAATAGAACGGTGCATTCGATGGGTTTCCAAGTTCATGATGTCTCAAAGGATTCGACCCGATAAGAATGTCCTATCCACAACCGATACAGCTTGGCGCAACCAATAATGAATTTATCTCTCCGTTTAAAGGCAGTGTTCACGATAAAAAATGTGTCTCAGTTTCCACTAGGAATGGGTAGTGGAGGGGCATACTGTATCGCAGATGTCGAAAGAACGCATGAAAACAAGCCAGGAAAAGCTCCAGAAGAGCCCGAAGTTGTCACTTCGAGAGCAAGGCAAACCCCGAAAGCGCATCACACGCCCACCCACGTGAACAAACGAATGCTCGAAATCGTCAGATGAGCGATGATTTCGAATCATTAGCCCCGTTCTTCCCTTCATTCTCAGCTTCTCTCTTCACTCAGGTCAGCTCGCATAGATCGCCTGCAAAAGACGGAAGTTACAAGCCTCGGACAACTCGTCCGCCATGTTTCCTTAGCTCAATCTTTGAGAGACCATAACTCCGTTCCCAAAAGGTCTCGAACGACTTCAGAGATATCATTAGAATCAGCATGGGGCGCTTTTCAAGATAGGTGGAAAAACAGAAAAACGATTTCCATCGTGAACACTGCCTTTAAAATATCGTCTCAAAAGCCCTGCTCACGATAAGCTTTGTCTTCAAGTTTCCCATAAACATTTGTGATGGCTCTGAAAAGCAGGACAGCGTCAAAAGAACGGAATGAAGCGCCCTTCAGATTCAAAAAAACTTTTTAGAAAAGCGATCCAGTGTTTTCTCTGCTCCCCTTTGGGTGCCAGTTGTTGTCATCAATACCGACGCGGCCGCATCACTGCCACGCTTCGACCTGCAATCATCAGCAGTGGTTTGTTTTTGGTGGAAGAAGCCATGAATTTGTGAATCGGTTCCTAAACCTTGGGAAATCTTCGTGGGGCAAATCGGCAACAAATGCACTGTCAGCCCACGCGGTCGGCGTGCACGTCGAGCGGCCGTAGTGAGGAAATTTTTCGCATAGGTCTTCCCACGGCTGCCAACGGGATAATATGCGCTATTCGTCTGGAATACCTTCTGAATGATTCACAAGTTCAACGAGTGCTTCTACAACAGCCGCTCGACATGCACGCCGACCGCGTGGGCGGACAGTTTCTTTCGAACGGACTTTCAATCGGTGATGATATCAACAACTGAGACTCAATGGGCGCGACTTTTCTACACCATTTTAATTTGCCTTTAGCAGCTCGTTTCCTTCAGATGCACGCAAACACAGAAAAATGAGAGGAAAAAAGACCATAACGCAGAAAACAATCGTCAGCTGTTCGTTATCGATTAATGGCAAACTTGGAACCGAGCCAGCCATGGCTACAGTATACTTGATGGAAACACGCAACTGCACCACCACCTTTTCGTTCTCACCTCTTCGTTGCCGTGGACTGTATGTAATCCACATTCCCTCCCGACCTTGTGCTATGAAGCTAAAATCGGGGCCTCAAACAAGTCTGCTGCCATCCTCGTGACACGAACACAGCAACAACCCAATGGAGGCTGCTTGGGACAAGCCGGTGAGAGATGAGAAGTCAGAACTTCCCAAGCACCGACGTCTGTGAACAATCAAAGATTCGGTATGCTATCGCTTACAGTAGCGCCCGAAAGTCTTCGGACATATGGTTTCCTGGAAAACTGTCATGTACATTTCTTGGCTTCAGCTTATAGAAACATAATGAAGCTTCAATGAGTTACAGGGTATCGCAACCAGGGTTCAGCACCATTTGCGATTATCGCAAGGAGGAGGGTCGCAAAAGGCCCAGAGACACCAAAAGGAGGGGTGCGTTGTGCCGATAGGGGGTCGTATCAGGGACTCGAATTTTTTTCCTAGAGTAACGAAATTATTGGTGACCAAATCAACTAAGGTTTAGAATACATGTTAGACTTGTTTCAATCGATTGTGTTGTGGGGTGTTAGTGTAAGAAGCCGTACTAAACGTGAACTAATGAAATGCTAGAAACATGAAAGTGTTAAAGGCAGTGTTCACGATAAGAATCGTTTTTCTGCTTTTCCGCCTATCTTGAAGATGGTCCCATGCTGATTCCAATGATGTTCTTTGAATCGTACAAGACCTTCAAAGAACGGAGTTATGGTCTCTCAAAAATTGAGCTAGGGAAGCATGGTGGACGAGTTTTCCGAGGCATGTAACTTCCATCTTTTGCAACCGATGTATGTGAGCTGACCTGAGTGAAGAGAGAAGTTGGGAATAAATGGAAGAACGGGGCTATTGATGGGGAACCATCGCTCATATCACAATCTCGAGCATTCATTTGTTAACGTTGGTGGGCGTGGAAAGTGCATCTGGGGTGTGACGAGCTGACGGGTGTCCAACTTTGGGGCCGTAGGGGACCGTTCCGAGCTCATTTTTCTTAGTTTTTTCAACGTTGGGGTTGCGCTAGGCCCCGCAGCTGCCGATCTCCACCAGAAAATCAGACATGGTTTTTATCGTGGACACTGCCTTCAAGAAAATTACTCTCTCAAGGGGCCCTCCTGCCTCTCTCACACAACCCATTCAGTTCTGCTTGAAGTACTATAAAGTACAAAAATTTCTGCTAGTTGTCAACTTCAGACCCCCATATTCGAGCTGGAGCAGTTTCTGTGAACACTCTATCGAAAAATCTACTCACCTGGGGCTTACCTGAAATTTCAATTTTTGATTTTTCAGGGTCCCTCACCCAGGTATAGAAGCAAAAAAAAGTATGCGCTAGAACCAATTTTCTATAGTTTCTGGACCCGATGGAGTGTTCTGAAACAAAGTTTGGTGGCTGAAAAATTTTCGACTTGGTCCGGACCAGGGATTAGCGGAATTCCGCGTTTCGCGTTCCGTGGTCAGGACCATTCCGCGTGATCGAAAAAAGTGAAAATTCGGCAGTAATTACCAGAATAGGGGAGAATGTAGAACCTATAAGAGTAAATTTTGACATGCTCCGAATAGTTCCAAACTACATTCCGATCGTGTAGATACAAGGACTAACAGAGGAAAAAGGGGCAGAAAGCCTAGTGTCAAGGTAAATCGAATAACGAGTTCCTGTTCCAGAGGCCTTGATATCCAGTCGAAGCGTCAGAAGGGACACCTGGAGTTCGTGTGTAAGGACGGATGTTTTGCGGAAGCCAAACTTTGTGATCTCAGTGGCATTGTGTTCCCTGGCGCGCTTTCGAAAAAACCTATTGGTTCGGTGTGGGCAGCCTGGAGGGCAGCGAGCATATTCATCGTGACGGATATAGACGTGGCGACGAAAGTCAGGCATTGGAAGGATGGTGCGATTCGTCTGGACGAGGATGCCTTGCAGAAGGTGCTGAGATTGGCCTACGAAAGATGTCTCGACTGGACCGAATTTGTATGTGTCACGGACGGTATACGGAAACACGAGAAAATGGAGGACTATGGTTTTGACACATAGTACGATTCGGCGCTCAAGAAGCTTAAAGGCACAGGACACCCAAAAAATTAATTTTCAGATTTCATGCTTGTCTTGGAGAGAGTCACACACTGATCACAGTGGTATCTCTGAAATCGTCCAAGACCCCCTTTGAACAGAGGTATGGCTCTTCAAAGATGCCAAGATTTTGAGGGTGAAAAATTGGTGGACGAGTTGTCTCAGGCCTGTATTTCTCTTCATTCGCAATCGTTGAGCGAGAGCGAGCCAGGATAAGGAGACAGTCAGGCAATGGACTGATGAACGGCGATTTGTTAAGAATTCATCCATCTATCCGGCCGTTATCGAGGTCGAAAATCTGGAAGGGGGTCGGGCCTGTGGTGGTGAGCGAAGGGGGTCGGGCCTGGGGTGGTCGCTTATATCTCGCTTATCTGGATGAATTGAGATCTCGCATTTGGCACGTGTTATACAGGAGGGGTCTTCTACACGATTACATGAGAATCTCGAAATTCATATCTGAGGGTGTACATTAAGGAGGAACTCAAACAGGAGGAGAAGGAGACAATACCGATAAAGGATGGGCATATGGTGTTTGCGGCTCCGGCTAGTGCTTTGTTGCTTGAGCGCGATGGAAGTAAGAGAGGAATTAGTACCAAGGTCACGGCAACCTTCAAGCAACTAAGGGAAACGTTGATGGAGTGGAAAGCGAACATGATATGGATTTTGGTGTGGCCCCTCAATTTGAAGTTTTGCGACGAGGACGTGTGTGCGGTCGTCAAGGCGTGTGACGAACATTATGAAGGCGGAGGTCGGATCATAACAGTTTGGCCACCTGTGATCGAAAAGAATGCTCAGGAATGGAAGCGCTTGGCTGAAATATGGAGAATGCTCGATGAAATGGTTGGAAAACGAGCAGTGGCAGGCCAGTATTTCAATGCGTCATGTACGAAGATCGAGGATGGTAAAGTACTGTGTGAGGTTGGGTCGCCGGAGTCATCATTGTTCTACTACGGAGGTGATTGCACTGTTGGATGGGCGAAGACCTTGTATGAAACGATCAGGAAAAGAGTCAGTGCATTAGTGCCCATTCCTGAACTGAAGAGAATCGAATTGCCGCCGATGAGTGCATCGGCTCAGGGGGGAAGGGGGGAGCGGCATGTGGTTGAGCGACAGGTCACCGTTAGGTGACCGCCCTTGTAAGAGGCGTGACCTGAGCGGGAGAAATCCCGCCTATTGAGAAAACGGCTGGGCTGAAAGAATCTCACACACTCGTTTGTTCTTTGTGCCCACCGCCCAGGTCATCCTCTCTTGCCCGCTCCTCTGATTTTGGACTTACCATTGAAATTTATGTACCCATTGTAACTATTTTGCCATTCTATGTGTTGTTAGTTTTTTTATCATAAATCATTATAATTTATTCCTGTTTTGTTCCTTCCGTTGACCGCGGTTGCATATTTCTCTTGGAGTGTTGATGTGTATTCCACCTTACGGCCTGGTACCTAGCGTACAACAAAATCAGAGTAGAAGAGATATGTAGGGGCAAATATGTAGCTGCATGTAATACCATGTAGCTGTGTTTTCTCGTGAACTATAGCGCCAACGTAACTACAGTGCGGTCGGCTGCCAAGGGTAAAAAGGTGGAGGCGGGCGGCTGCCGCCGCCGCCATTTTTGTGCGGCGTCCAATTCAGGAACGGTTTACCACGTTTAACGACTTCCCCGGTTGACTCTGTTTCTGTAACACTTTCGAGGCAGCCCTGCGATTCTGCCAAAGAAGTTTGAAGAAATTAGGAAAGAATAAAGAAGAAAGAAAGAAGAAAGAAAGACGAAAGAAGAAAGGGCGGCGATTATTGTGATCGCGTCCATTCAAGTGTCCGCTGTGTAGCTGCGGAAAAGTCTCATATCGCACGACGAGTCCACGGATCACGGCATTACACATGGGGCAACTCGAGGTTATTTAAATTTTGCGAGAGAAGCAAATAATCATTGCAAAAACAGGCTGCACATATATCAAAATCTTTATTCTGTGGGTATTCGCCTTAGAAAGCGGTGAAGATGATACGAAAAATCACCAGATATGCATGTTTTTCATTTATTTTTGCTAAAAATCGGAACAACAGGCACACCGTTTTGTTTGGTATTCGATTTAGGCGCCCCCTACCCCTTTGCCCTCTCTGCAATGTCCAATTTGCACACCCTAAGGTTAACAGGGACGCGTGCCCAGCCCTGAACACACTTGACACGAACTGAGCTGAACACAGATCGCGCAGAATCGAACAAAATGGAAGGTGGCGGCTTCACCGTGCTACCACTATGACAACCTTCCTCCAGACAACCAAAGGCGTGTGCCCACCGCTGAGAATACCGTCAGCTGACAACGGACAATCAAGTGTAAAGTAATTATGTGATTCATTGTTTTTTGACCAGCACGCAATATAAACACTTGTATTTTTATTCAGAGCTATTATCGAATCCAATCCACCGATTTTGAGGTTTTTTCGTGAAGTTATGCAACGCACGTAAAAGGCAAAGAACCCACGATTTCATTTTGAATTGGAGCAATGTAGCACTGTCGACACTGATTGAGATGCCGTCGTAACGCAAGCGGTGACCTTAAAAGAAAGTATAACAACAATCGACTCGAAGCTCATAAAGGGTTTGCATGACGTCGATGAACTTTGTAATATTGCCATTACATTTCCTAACAGTAGAAGCTTTTTCATCAATTAAACAAATTCGAAAGGCAAGTATACGCGCGAGGCTAGCGAATCCATGAACGGAAGCACCCGCCGTCTCCTTTTGCATGACTGACATTAAAGGCATCGTACGCGCTGGAAACCACTCACCGTTTTTTGGTTCAAATGATTCTCTGGGCCCACCTAAGAACGTAGGGAGAGTTTGTCCGGTCGGAAACGCCTTATTAAGAAGATAATTGAGGTTGAATGTCTCAAATATCGTCAAAAGAGGCCGGCCCTCCGTCAGTCATCTGACACAATTTGCTGTCAGCCATCATATAAGTAACTTTTCAACATTTCATACAGTGCAACTGAGGCGAAGTTGATGGAATATACCAAACGACTACGTAAAGAATGACTTTCCTACACACATCGATTAACCTTTCCCTCTCAACAAATCACTTGAAAGAAAGATAAACTTCATCTGATCGTGAGATCGTCGGTCAAAACAGGTATCTCTAACGATCGACTCTTTCTTTGTCAAAAGTCGATTGAGATAATGTGGGTCTAAAAAAGGGGTTTTCAGTGGATTTTTCGCGGTTTTTTCAACGTAGCTGCTATATAGGGAACTATAGCTCTCATTATATAATATATGGGAAACTCGGAAACGAAATCCATCGTGAAAGATGCGTTTAACCCATTCACGACCACGCTTGAAGGCAGCGTCCGCGCTGAAAATCACACTTGGTTTTTTCTTCTCAATTCAATGTTTGAACCAAGTGGAGATAGTTGGCGAAGCTTGAGACCTCAATGTAGCGTATCCATAATGCTACAGGCTCGCGAAAACCGCTCCGCGGTCTGAAAAGGCGTTTTTCCGGTCGATCATCTAACACGAGGGACAGAAGCGCTACTACGAGCTCCGTAAGGCCGCGTAACTCTAAAATTCTATATTCTTTTATCCGAGAGATCATCGAGTTCGGACGTGTGTATTGAACGCTTCTTATTCTTGGAGAGCTTTTGACAGCAAAAGGACGAGAAGATTTGTGGAACCTAAAAAGTTAATGGGGCTAAACCAAATCAGCCGGTCAATATTTCGAAATCTGGGCATTAGACAAGACACACCGGACAGACGTGAAAAAGGGAGCTGAATGCTCCGGGATTTCAAAACGAGTTTTGGGTGATCGGGAATTTGAGTGTTTTGAATGACCTCTTTTCGATATATCACAACCTGGCAGGCCTACCTGCGCGAAATTGTGAAAAAATGAACACGGTTTTTTGCGCGTACGCTGCCTTTAATTTCGGGTGACTGCACGTTCGGACCGTGTGCAATATTGCGTTATTTTATACCGTGTCCCACCGCTAGGGCACGTTTGCTCTACTGGCACGCCACTGAGAATCAATTTTCGTTTTTTTTTTTATGTTCATCCGTAGCTATCAGTCCGGTAAACATTGTTTCAAAATTTCCGCTCATCAAACTCTTTCTTCCAAGAAAAAATCTGCTTGAATCCACAGCAGGGTCAAGAGGGAATATTATTTCACCAACACTGATCCGGTAATCTTCATTTCGATGGGTTACTTTGAATGCGATTTGCGGATCTGGTATCTGCGTTCAATTTCGGAAGGTTTCGATTTTGTTATCAAGGGCGTAAAAGATAAGATCCTGAAAATCTATATTCTCAGAATAATAGGCATAATAGGGATTGTAATAGTAGTGACACGTTTTAGCCGGAAGGATCACGACTCCAGCTGTAATTTCCTTCTCAAAAAGCTAAAAAAATGGCAACGGAAGAAAACAAAACCCAGTGTGTGCTTGGACATTTGTTTTTGCAACCGTTTTTTCTATTTGAGACCGAGCTATTTTCACAAAAGTTCGAAAACTGTGCTATAGTGGAGTTACAGACAGACCACGAAATCTGCAGGCGAGTCTAGGTTAGGGTAACCCATTCGTCACAAGAAGATTTGAAGAATCGTTCTTGCGGTGGGGAAGTCGATTTTTGAAAAGCGTGTCTCACCGGTGGGACACGTGGTCGTGAATGGGTTCAGCTCGGAAATTTCAGGCAGGAAGTTTTCTCGTCATCCAATCAATAAGAATTCACATCGTAATTATAATTTCATGTCAAATATGTCGCATGTCGTGCTTGCTCTGATAGAGCCCCCCCTGACATCCAACAAAATTGAATTGACAATAAAGTCTATGTTGCTGCACGGAGTGTACAGACGACGGAGGCGCGAAAATGGGCACAAATATCTCTTGAATTTTCCTCAACAGCTGAAGTTTCAAATCGAAGGGGAGAGAGGGGAGAAAAAAAACCAAAGAAGAATATCTCTTTCTTTCGCGAAATCTGAAGAGTATTCAACCTTCGACACGAGTCCCATAACGGCAAGCACATCAACTCCCCCAATTCGCCGCATTGGTTCACCCCTACGACCTTATTGAAGGGCAACGAGCCAACCATGTCTCACCATGCGCGATATTCTATGCTGAAATTTTTTCAGTACATTTGAGCACGGCAGACCGCGTGTCCACACTGCGCACCCACGCCATAAAACTTTTAATATTTTTTTAAATTTCTCTGGCGTGGAGTCTTTCTTAATTACGGATAGGTTCCTTATGATGTAACCTATTTACACTCACAGTGGTCAAGCATTTTCAGTGTTCCTAGAAATTTTACAAGCATCTCCGTAAATGGGTCTTTCCGATTTTTCGAGCTTCTTTGGCTGGAAATAAATCGTTTCAAACTTGGGTAAGGAGGGTTATCAGTAATGTTCATCACGGAGCTGATGTTCTATAGTTGATTGTCGAATTAGTAGTGCCACCTATTTGAGATAACTGTAGTAGGTCATCGTTTAAAATTTTGCTGCATTGACCTTGAGGGTTATTCGAGTTGCTGCACAAGGTTCTGGTTTTTACTTTTCAATTTCCAATGAAATTTCCTTTGACTGCGGTATATTAGCCATCGGTCAACTTTGTTTAAATTTTCGCTAAATTTCGAGTGGAGGGTAACTTGGGGGGAAAGGGGTGAAAACCTAGAAGTAGTTCAGTGCTAAAAATGTTCCTGAAATTAAACTACGGGGTATGTTTGGAGGCGCTGAACAATGAAGTGGTGTATATTTCACAGTTTTCTGAAGCTTCGCTGGCGTCTGTCATTCGTTCTCCGTTTGTAAACTTTTCACGTTTTGGTGCGACTTCGCTCACGTGGCCATTGGGGAGGAGGGGGTGCTGGTCATGAATCTGATTCCCATTTTGAGATTTCTGATAAAGTTTCTGTCGGTCGCATCAGACAACTTGGTAGATCAAAGTATTTGAGTCCGCCGAAAGTTCTACATGAGGTTTATTAGGGCATCACAAAGGAGAAGTTTGTTCATTTTTCGAATTTTCAATACTCCATGTCGGCCTAGCACGGCTCAATCCTAACTATTAGCTGTAACCTAAAAAAATTCCAGAAGTCGACAAACAAACGCTTATTTCGTTACCAGCCTTGTGCATGTAAAGCTGGAATAACTTGAAAATAAAAAAAAAGCAGGTCCGCGAGAAAGCGGTGGATCATTGCTTCACCATGGCCTCACTCCAGATCTCTGTGGAGCGACATACTCTCAGGTGGAGTAGAAACGGAATACTTGCTGTCTAAGTAAGAAAGCCTGCTCCGATCAAAATGGTTCCCAGCGGACCGCATGTCCACACTACGCACCCACGGAAACGATTAGCCGTGGAGTGCACCGGTCCGCTGTGGAAATTCGCCGTGGAGCAGGCGGTCTCTTAAGTGTTAAAGGCAGTGTTCACGATGAATATCGCACTCGAGTTCGACCCAAAAATGAGATTGTTTGGTCGTGAGGTAACTAATAGTGAACAAACAGGGAAGAAAAACGTCCAGAATAAGTCAAAATAGCGGTTTCTAAATTCAGGGTGTGGACGAGAATCATAGGCCCTGCTGATTTCGGCAAGCGCGCGCTAATCGCGGAATCTGCGCGAATCGATAATGCTAACTGCGGCAGAGTTGCTTGGCGATTCGCCATCGAAATGTGTGCAGCGCCACAAACTCGTCCGATTGGGGGGCGGACCGAGATAGGTAGGCGCACCGGGAGAGCTTTCAAAGCTGTTTGTATTTATTTCTGGCCAGTTTTCGTTGCTTTCTTCGACCCTATCCTCTACAGCACCTGCCAACTAAGTGTTTCAGACCGAGACCTCGAGAACGAGATTTATCGTGAACACTGCCTTTGTGGGGCTAAACCATTTTAGACTTACAGTTTTCCGACACTTGTGTATTACACAAAACACACCGGGCAGGCGTGAACAAAGAAGCTGAATGCTCCGTGATTTTCGAACGAGTTTTTCTCCGAAATCTGTGTTTGGATGGCCTCTGTGCGATATATCACAACCTGGTAGGCCTACTTGCACAAAATAGTAGAAAAATTTAACACGGTTTTTGCGCAAACGCTGGCATTTGAAACTTGGCTTTCACCTCTTGTACCCACCTTACACGATTGACAACCTATCAGGTGAACTCATCTCAAACATATGAATCTTTTCGCTTTTAGTATGGTCGTCTTGTGCTTACTGGCACATCAATGTCGACCAAGAAGTGAGATGTCGCCTTTAAACGCAAACAAGAGCGCAGGCGACTCACGATCTCGATAGAATGGAAAGAATGTATTGAGATCATAGGAGAGTTTTCGAAATATAATCACGAATGAAGGTCGTGAACACGGATAATTTTTATTGAAGGCAGCGTTCACGATGATCATCCTCGGTGACTTTCCACAGTGAAATGATACGTGAGAAGGATCCTAGGCCCCAGTGCCGAAGAAACGGTAAAAAACGAGCCGGGAGCGGCACCATAACGGCTGCAAACAAGCGTTTTGGTGTTCCAGAATCGCCTCGTGCTCCAGATCGGCCCCCTCGATATGAACAAATGAAGACTCAGATTACAGGAATGATCAAGCCAAGGAAGTGCTGATAAATGATGCTTGATTGCATTGGATGCTATCATCCTTCTTAGCGGTCAACTCCTCAACGCTCAAAAATCAACGTAAACAAGGGAGGACCTATCTTGGCTCAAAAACGCGACTTTCGCGTCCTTTTCTAGCGTGCTTCGCTATATAGAGCACCAGACCTGTAAGCCGTGGAGATATTGGATGTGAAAATTATCGTGAACACTGACTTTAACTGAGCGAACTTTTCGTACAGAAAAGCGACTGTTAGGATTCGGCAAATTTCAACAGCTAGGTCCCGCAGCAACCGGTATATGATGCCTCGTCGAGTTAAATTGTTCAACGTTCCTAACCAAGACGGCTGATGATAGATCCATGTATATGTTGTTTTGATTAGTAATAAAAATTGTAATACCTGAATATTCCGAAGCACTCTTCACAACGACGCGGGCCAACGTCAGCGTGTACGTGGGAGTGACGTCGCAAACCTCGATCACATTCGAAGGCCTGAAATGGAATACCAAAATTTTATCTCGGATGATGCAGGCATCTATGCACTTCTGAAATTGATGTCATTGACGAACCAATACAAGACGACGCCTTCGAAGAACAAACGTATTCGGCATTTACTGATTATAGACTTGTGCTTTTAACACTCAAGAGCGCCAGTCCACATATGGTTTCCGTTTTCGCCTTAGTCTCACGCATGGACTAGGCGGCTGGCCGTGCGGGATTGGCGGCCTCACTGGAGAATGGGGTTTCGAATCGCGCGAGGTGATCTACCGTCGCAGCACCGTCCATTCATCAGACCAAAATTATTATTATTAACTCTAAATACAACACTACATACAACTTTGCACCGAAGACCCCACATCCGCGCGAGTAGCGCAGGCCATAACCTCGATTTTATTCTTGTTGTCAAAAGGAAAGATTTCAATCATGGTTTCATCCCTCACAATAATACATGTTTGTAATATTAGTGGCTAGATATTCAGTATCCTACAGATTTTTATATAGGCCCAACCACAACGAAAAAACCACTTTGTATAAATACCAAGCAGAAAAAAATGCAAAAGAAAAAATGTGGAAAAGAAATACTCCTGGAATTTGGGCGAAAACTAACGCATTCGAAAAATCGAATTTCTAGTTCATGATAACATAGCTTTTCATATTGACAAATGCGTTTAAGTTACAAGATGTGCAACACTGTGCAAGTTGAAGTATGTTAGGAGAAGTTGAGTCCGAAAAATTACCCATGATGACTGTGTAAAGTGATTAAGAAGATAGGTTCGAACTAATCCATCCACTGAGGCCCACGACACCGTTCAACTTTGGTTCGCCCAAAGATGCTCGACAACAGCATGAGGCGCGTTGAGGTACTAACGAAATCTTCCGTCAAGCTCCAAAAGTTTATTCAATACATTTGAGTGTTTTTCCACGAGGATATGTTTGTTTGATCTCCATGGGTCTTATGGTGAGGGATATCAGTGGCGCAACTTAAATGAGCATCCTATAGATATGGTCGGTGCAACTCAGGTGTCAAGTCGTCGCAAAACGAACTCCTAGAATTTCGAAAACATCTTTCACACCAGATTTAGTCATTGCTGAGCCGCCATCAATCCCTAGGTCTGACACTCACCAAAAGTTTCATGTCATCGATCCTCTCCGCATGTCGACGTCAGCGTGATTCAGGTATAAGAACGTTACTGTTCTCGGGTAGCTAACAAGCCGAACATATCATAAATTCATTAAAAAAGTTTTTAGACTCAATGACCGCGAGGGTTATGCAGTTTGCAGGCTGTTCAGCACCGCTGACGAGCTTGAGAAAGCGATGCGCACCAGGGCTGTGCGTTATAACGTTAACGTGTTAACGCATTAACGGGTTAACGCGGTTTTTTCTCGGAAATTAACGATTAACGCTTAGCGAAAAAGTCTCGAAATCACGTTAATTTATAGTTCGTTAATTGTTGCAGAATTATGGTACAAGGGTACTGCACGAGGTGCGGGTCGGCCAGTTTTGCTCAGACCCCCACTCCAATGCCAAATTTGCTCAGAACCCCCCCCCCCCGGACCGTGAGTAGGTCAATTTTCGACCGTGTTTCACCCCCTCCCCCCATACCCACCTAGAGCTGATGTGTTCAAACAGTGTTTGTCCAGCAGGTTTGCCTCTAATCTTTGATTGCAGTGAATTACTCTTGTCGTATTAAAATGGTGAAGCCAGTGCTATGCGAAAAAATGTGGGTGTTTGTGAAGACGAGAGCACAGGCAGCGCTCTTCGCATTTATGTAGGGTGGGGCTGAAAGCGCAAAAATTTATGTATAGTGCAGTCCACCAAATTTCGCACCTCGCCACGGGTTGAGCGGAAGCGGTTGTGCTGCCATGAGTTTCAAGCACATTGATCTTCGACCGACCGCTTCTCATTGGTAATTAGATGTGCAACTTTTGGTGGACTACGCTATCACTGCTAACAACCTGTGCTGTGTAATAGAATGCGGATGTTTGAAGGGTGGGGGGGAGTGCTATCCCCCCCCCCAAGTTCATATTTATGTAAAGTGCGAATAACGTGAGGATTTTCGAGTTGGGCGGGGTCGATTTACCCTTTGTATACACTTTTCACCGCCTAAGTGGAGGTGAAACACTGCAACAGTATATGGGCTCACACTTTGTTAGGTGTAGTCCCGCCGAAAGTCAACAATTTTGAAAACTAGGAGTCGCGAGAGTAAGACATTTTAATGATGCGTGGTTGATTTACGATGAAGGGCGCTACACTGTACTCGTAAACTTCGGAAAAAAACGTGCAAGTCCTCGAAAATAGTAGGTTCTCAAAAGGTTATAAGTTAAGCGGTAAATGAGCTATCTGCAAAAATACTGGCTTCGAGAAACTAGGCTTTATACTCTACCGTTTGCAACCTTCCGCACTCCTGGAGAGTGCCATTGAAGAACATTTACCTGTTTTGAGTTCTTCTCTAAAAAGCACTGCGGGCCCACATCTAACGAAGTAAGTACTGAGGAAACGCGAATGTTGACATAGAACCCACACCAGGGAGATTTTCGCGAAGGGCACACTCTAGAAGCGCGGTAGGCTTCAAAGAGTAGGTTAGAGAGTGTAGATTCCTTAAGCTAGAATTTTTTCCAGGCACCTCATTCCGAACTTGAGTTACTGCAGTTTTAAAACACTAGTTTAGATTCGTGAACTTGCATGCATTTGCCTTCACCCTCTATCAGTGTAGCGGTGTTCGGTGTTAATTTGGGACGCTGAAACTCAGCATTGCATAAATCGATCACGCTGGACTCAAATAGACTACTCCCGTGATCCCTAGTTTACAAAACTGCTGACTTCCGGCGGGACCACACCTGAGCGAGGTGTTAGCCCTTACATTGTAGCGGTGTTCGGCTTCAATCTCAAACGAGGAAAGTGTTTGTACAGGGTAAATTGACCACGCTCAACTCAAATATCAACTCTACTAACTCATAGAAATCTTTTACAGGAATCATTCAACATTTAATAGGCAAACTGCTTTAGACACTTCACATTGAGGATTCATATGTCTTGTCTATCATTTCAGGAACACCTTCACTATGACTTTACCCTAAACTTCCTAATTGAACACCGTCACTCGCAACTCAGTTCAAACAGCATTTCAATCAGATAGCAATGCATAGTTGAATTCCTTGTGAAAGACTGCTCCGGACCTCAGACCCCCTTGTGGGGTCCTATCCAGCGCCGAGCCCTGTGTGGCACTGATTGACATGGGACATCTGATAATTTATTGATTTTTGACGTGGTAATAATTTTCTTTTCAATATTTTAACGAAATGCGAAATTCACGTGTTATCGCATTAACGGGTTAACGCGGTTTTTCTCGGAAAATTAACGATTAACGCTTAACGAAAAAAAGAATTCCCATTAACGCACACCCCTGATGCGCACGATGCAGTAACGAGATTGCAACTCTCAACAATATGACAGTCAAATGTTCCAATCAACTCATCAAATCGCCCGTCATACAAGGATTGGAGATTTGAGTGCAACGTACAGGGGCCGTGAGTCAAGATTATTGCGACAAGCGTGGGCGTGGGAGAATTCAATTATTCGATATCAACAACCTCAGCAACCCTTATCGATCAAAAATTTTCTCTTCATACCCTCCTTATATATTTACTTATCGAGAAAAAAACCTCCATTATCAAATTCGTTGAAAAGTGTAGGCAACAAACAAAAATCTTCTGAATGCACAAGTGGCACGTTATGGTGCGCAAGATTACAAGACATACTGGAGCTGTCAGAGGTATATGCCGAGCAGCCAAAAATCTTCGACTTTCAGAGGGAAAAATAAATGCAAATTTAACTGAGAAAAACAGCTGAACAATCAAATCAGTCAATGTTTTTGACTAGATGAGTACATAAATATTCGAGCAAGTCAGTCCGAAGGTTAATGTTCTTGACTTAACTTGACTTAATCGGTTGGCTTTCGCCTGACGCGGTCATTCCGCATCTTCACCGAGGTGTGCTGTCCTAGTAGTCAGCCGTGTCCATTTTTCACGGTCTTCAGCCACAATTTGAACACACTCCATCCAGCTGTCACTATTCCATTTCCTGCGAAACGAAACATCGCGCCTGAACTGTCTTTCGATGCCGAGTGACTTTAAATCCTCTTTAACCACATCCGTCCAGAACTTTCGCCTACGCCCAGGTGGCCGTTTCCAGACAGGATTTGGAAGCATTCTTAGAGCGTGTTGTACGAGACGATCCGACGTTCTTCTATGTATATGCCCGAGCAGTCGAAGTCGACTTTCCATTGCTGCTTGAGATGGCGTTAGGAGATGCTGGCACCTCCCACGTGTCAAGCGTTGATGTACTGCGTCGATTTTCTTGTAAAGGTCTTCGTTATGGCATACACGCGGCCAGAAATATCCAAGCAAACGCCTAAAAAGCTTCCTCTCCGAGCAATCCAACCTTTCCATCTGCGTCATCGGTGCTGCCCACGTCTCCGATCCGTACATCATGATAGGGCGAATAGCGGATAGGTAGACGCGCAACTTGACTTCCTTCGCGATGGTGGTAGACCACAAACACTTGGTTAGAGAATTAAATGCAGACGTAACTTTCGCACAACGTTGTCGAATATCTGCTGCATAACTACCATCGTTCTTCAGCAAACAGCCCAAATAACAGAAATCGTCCACCAGTTCGATACGTTGTCCGTCCACACAAACTCCAGTTGAAGGCCTCTGAGAGACCCACATCTGCTTGCATTTGTCGGGACGAAGACGAAGTCCATAGGCTGCGGCATACTTCGGAACGAGGTTCACAATCCTTTGCAGTTTCGCGTTGTTTTCAGCGAATAACACGATGTCGTCGGCGTACTCCAGGTCGACAAGGGAACGTCCTGATGGTGTTAGGATCACGTCCGCAGGAAACTGTTCTGCAACTCTACGCATGATGTCATCAACGGCGAAGTTGAAAAGAAAAGGTCCTGCTACAGGTCCTTGCCTTACTCCTGTTTTCACCTCGAAAGATGACGTAAATCCGACAGGTGTACGAACTGCTGATGTTGTTCCTTTGTTCATGTCCTCGATTAACCGAACATACTTTTCCGGGACTCCATCTGCTCGCAGAGCATTGAGCAATCGATCACGATGAGGAGAGTCGAACGCTGCTTCAAAGTCCAAAAAAGCAAGCTGTAATGGCTTCGAGAACCGCGGCCACGATTCAATTACTCTTCTCACGACGAACACTTGGTCGATGGTCGATCTTCCAGGTCGAAAACCGGCTTGCTCATCTCTGGTCGTTCTTTCACGATGTTTGATCAGTCGCTCGAGAATGATACGTTCTAAAACCTTGTACATGACACGAAGTAGAGAGATTCCCCTGTAGTTCTTAGGATCCGTGACGGATAGCTTCTTGTGAAGAGGTACGATGATCGCATGTCTCCACGAATCGGGTATCCTTTCGCTCATCCATATAGCACGGATGGTGTTGGTCATTTCACGAATCCCAGACGGAGGAAGAGCTTTCAGCATTTCAGCAGTGATGTTGTCATCTCCACCAGCCTTTCCATTCTTCATTTTCCGGACACAATCCAAAACTTCAGACACAGTCAGCGGTTCTTCACTGACATCGTAATGTGCTCTCTGAACATGCGGGAGCTCAGGTACTGATGGCGCTGGACGATTCAGTAGTGAACTGAAGTAATCCTTCCATATTGGCAGCGTCGCATCACCAACTGCAACTCCATTGGTAGTGTTCAAGACAGGAGAACATCTCTTCATCTTCCCGCTATACTGTCGCAGCAACGTGTAGGCTTTCCTCGGATTCTTCTCCTGCCAAGCCTTCTCGAACTCCTTAGCTCTACACGTCCACTCTCGCTCGCGGTCACTTTGAAGCTGCCGACGCAACTTCCTCCTCAGACGCCTCCCCTCCACGAAGTTTCCTGCAGTTCGGAGAGCACATACTCTGTTGTAGGTAGATGTTGTTTCTTCTGAGACGTAGGCAAACTTCTTCTTAGGCTGGAGAGCTGAGCCCCTCGCTTCCTCTTATGAATCCTCGCCGTGAAGGTCAACAGAACAGGACGGTGATCCGAATCGAATGCGACATCCCACACAGCTCTAGATCTTCGAATGTCCGATACTGGAATATTCCTCGTCAGGACATAGTCAAGCTGTAGTTTTAAAGTTGTCATCTTCCGCTTCCGCTGCTCTTCTGGAGATAGCTGGGTTGGTCCCTGCCAAGTAAGCTGATGGCGGCGATGATTCCTCTTGAATGTCGATGCAATAATCAGACCACTGCGTTCACAAAAGTCGACAAGGCGGTAGCCATTGTCCGATGTTCGCTCCACTGGGTAGAACCATTTCCCGAGTACTTCGGATTCCTGATCAAGTCCCATCTTCGCTTTGCGTCAATCCCCACGACAACAGCATGTTGACAAGGTATCCTGGCCAGCAACGTATTTAGTTCCTCATAAAACGCATCCTTCGAATTGTCTTCGGCGGTTTCAGTGTGCGCATGAGCACTCACTATCCACAGATTGAATCCTCTGTGATCCCGCAGTCGTACGAATGCATTCCGGCACGACTTTGAGCCGAACTCCTTGACCATACCATTGAAATCCTTCCTTACAGCTATTGCACAGCCTCCCACTCTCCTATCGTCAGCGTTACCGCAGTAGATGGTGTACACTCCGACGCTGATGATGGGTCTATCCATGAGGCGGGTTTCCTGAAAAGCAGCAAACGGTGCATGGAAATAGCTCAGAAGTCTGGATGGCGCAGTTTTTTGGATCTCACTCGACAGCGATCGACAGTTCAGGGTGGCGAAACTGTGGCCTGTGACCAAAGACTCCATGGCCAGTAGCAATCCCCCCGAAAGGTGGCAGCTACCGGCTGTCACTGCGTGGTGGCTGGGTCAATCACGTCTCGGCTATCAATATGGACGGTCCGGCATAGAAATGCACAGGCGGCGCTCAAGTTAATGACCATTGCAGTCAGCCACCTGGTTGCAGTGAGCGTTCTTTTGTGAGGTGGCTGACTGCAAGAAACGGGTGGTGACTTCGCTCACCGCCGCAGAGGAAAGAGAAATAGCGCGCGGAGCGAAGAGGAGCTGGGTCGATACCGCGGTCATGCGGTCGAGCACGTCCAATGGTGCTGAATTTTTGAAGCAAGTGCGCTCCAAGAAAGGGCAGTGGAGCGCTTGCGAACCGACCAGTCCGCTGTCCACTTATCACCCCAGCACAGCACGGCGGCCTTTCCCGTTGTCTAGGTGGGCAAGTAAAAATTGGACCCGCCGGCTGGCGGCCATCCAGCTCCGCTGCCAGCTGATAGTAATGACAGGCGAAACGTTCGAAGGTTTTGTTGATGTTTCAGTGATTCCTGGCGAAGATTAGTGGGAGATTAACGTCAAATTGTACGTAGCTGTCATGAATACGTCTCCTTTATAGATTTCACATGCTTTAGTTCTATGCTAAGCTCAACTTCCAATTCCTAAAAGTTGCTGTGGCCATATTCAACCATGTTCAGATTTTTTTCCAATAATCGCTCACCACAAATAAAATCAGATTTGCTTAGAAAGCCATCTAAGAAAGATGGCTGAAAAACGGTTTCGTTTTTCAGAAAATGCATGAAACTTACGTGATCCGCGTGTACTAGTTACTAAATGCTGTATAATAGTTCATCTAGGTGCGGCTTTTATCTAAACATCGTTTTCCTCTTTCGCTTCATGTTCACTTCTTTCTATATTGACTGGGGAGCGTGAAACAGACTAGGGAGAAAAATAGTTAATAATTCAAAAAAATCCCTTGAATTTTCCGGTACATTGTGACAAAAACACGAGGTTCGCTGCTCGAAAATCATACTACAAAGTATTGTGTATCGTGGTTCAGTGGAAGAGGTCATCCAACGAAAAATTTTCAAAATCGTTTTTTGAATCTAACATTCTCTCGCTTTGATGATCTCCGAGAAAAATTCCGAAATCCCATCATCCAAGGTTGGAAACTTATTAAATCTGAAAGATAGACAATTTTGCACGCTCCCGAAACCCGTATTTACTACTGCTAGTTTGATCAAAGTTACAATGAATACGAAGAACTGTGGAGGAAGTGTATGTAGGGAAACAGAAAGAGTCCCTCGAATATGAACATGTGGCCTAGTGGTCTAAGGCGTTGTGTTGGGCATCCGTCTCGTAGGTTGGTGCGGTGCTGGTTCAAATACGTCGACTAGTGAGAGTTTTGCATTCAACGCTACTCTTCAAGATTGATTCTCGTTCTAAGGTCGCAACCTTAGGAGGCATCTAGAGGGGTCTGCAGAGTTGCAGAGACCAGCGAGTGGTCGCCGAGCGTCAGCCTTGACGCGGCGACAGAAATGTTTCGAAACATTATCGTCGCGGCGTCGGTTGCCGCTCGCTGGCAGTGCTGTACGGCCGTCGCGGCGTCAAAACACTCTGCGGTGCCCCCTCGTCGTCCTTCAGTCCGCCTCGCTCGCCATCGTCGCCGAATGTAATCGATATTACATCACCCAGTGTTGTTCGTCGCTGCGAGCAACGCCGCTACTTCAACTCTGCAGACCCCTGTAGCGTCACCGACCTCAGGTGGGCTGCCTCTTTAGAGTCACCACATTGGGGGATTGCTACTGGCCCATGACTCCTTAGGTACGGATCCTAAGGTGATATGGACCAGAGGCCTTGGTGTGCCGGACGGCGACACCTTTATGCAATGTGCGGGATACTTTCGCAATATAGTTGTGCACGCTATATCGCTCGAACGTTCCCTGTGTACACTCAAACGTCTGCTGGGTTCAGTAGAAGCAGGGGCACCAACGAGCAGGTACCAACAGATTTGTATACACACCCCCAAGGTTAATGTTCACTGATTGCAATTGTCAAGCCAGCTGATGTTCTTGATATTAGAGATCATCGATGCCGATGATGAGGAGCGGGCTCGTCCACCATCAGGAGACAAGAAAAGGAAAGTTCAGTCTTCAAAATTGGCCCGAAAGAGCGTTTTTTTTTGCGATTTTTTCCTCTAGGCCCTACTACTCTAAACCCAGAAAAGGGTTTAGAGAGGAAAAGAAGACAAGTATATTTGATCGCGACCACTGCCTTTAAATAATGCGACAAAGAATATGCACGGGAAAATTTCATGAATTGTACCTGTCTACAGCAACTGCATTTGTAAGGGAACATGTCTTCTCTAGAATGAGCTGCTGAGTGGCGCATGAGCGAGGCTTCGGAAGGAAACGTTAAGCGACACTTGCGGCAGGTGTATAACTGAAAATACACTTTTGTACCATCACCACTGAACATCACATTTGTCCATGAACAGAATGTTTCTATAAGCTCTGAAAACAAGACTTTGTCCATCTTATTGGCCACAAGCCGCCACGTTAAGCGGCCCATCACAGAGACATGCGCTGCGACTGCGCAAAACTTTTGCCGCATCCGCTCCATTAGGGGTATGGTATACTTCTGCGACACACGGTCGCGTAGCGGTGCGCAGCGACAGCGACCGTTTGTAGCAAAACTCCTGCCCTTTTAATCTGTCGCTGTTACTGTGCACTGCAGTGGCAACGACAGGCTTCGGCACATTTGCAGCAGGGATGAGCGGAGTCCCGCAGAGTTCGCGTTCCAAACCCCACAGTTCCGCGCATTTTTGGCATTCCGCCTTCCGCACTCCGGAACTGCAAAACCTGCCGCGGAAGCACAAATATCAGGTCGTCTGGGATAAAAAAAAAACAGATGACTTCTGAATTTTTCCGCGTCTTGCGTTCCAAAAACCGCATTTCCGCGCATTTCCCGGGGTTTCGCATCGACTTCCGAAACCCGAAAAAGATTTGTGCCGAAACCCGAGAACCGGTTTCCGAATTTTCATATTGTCATTCCGCTCATCCCTGATTTGCAGTATGTCAGCCATCACCGACACGTCGCTGCGACGGACGCACGACAACTGTTCCTACGACTACCGCTGCCGTTTCTCCGATGCGGGGCCCGCGGTGACTTGGACTAGATTCCATTCCTGTCGCTCTTGATAGCGACAAAGTATAACATATCCCTACTAGGGCAGAACATCATCCTATTTCAGTAGCACGAATCAAACGGGTGGGGCGTATGGAGTCCCGCCTTTCGATTGGAGCGTGGTCTCCCACAAAAAGGATACGTATCCAAGCCTGTAGCAAGGAGGCCAGGCCTGAGGTATTTTGCTTCAAAGACGTCTTCCTAGTCACGGTCCGAAGAAGAAAGTTTTTCCCGTCGTGAGACAGGGGAAAGATCCCCTCAGCTGTCAAAAAGGTTTCCAAAAACTGACTCGCGGTCACCTCCCAGAGTGCGGCTATCGTTGTAGAAAAAAAACTTCATGCAGTCAATTTCGCTGCAAGTTGTGCTCAAAGTCAACATGCTCACGTGCTCCTCAATCTGGCAAACAATAGAAAGTAGTGCCCTGAAAGGAGCACGTCTGGATATCGTCCAGCAAATCGCTTTCAGCCTTAATTCATCGCGAGTGGTGGACGAGATCAACAGCATCATCTTGTGAGCAGTTCCCCGTACCGATGGGGCCTGATTCGACCACAGTACATATGCTTTCAGCTCAAGTAAAAAACTATTTAAAGCACAATACATATGAGCTCTCGCAGGTGCACGCCGCAGTATTCTTCGCCTAATGAGGCATGCTGCATCACACGACGTGCCGATTTCGACCACAATGCGCTTTTTACTCGTCCATATGACGCCTTGTGCCACAATAAGGCCATTGGCCCATCACGAAATATGCCAATCTTTTTTTTTACATAACCACGTCCTTATTAATCAACCCATCTCGAAGAGAGCGCAGCTGGCTTTTCTCAGTGGATCAAAAACTCCAAGTCACTCAAAGTCATTTGAACGATTTCTGACACCAGAGAGATTATCCTTCACGGTCCAATTCGCAAAAAAATCATATTTGTGGACCGTGGCGAGAATGATGTCCTTGTCGCCGAATGCGCCTAAATTGGGCTACTCGCAGAGGACCGTGACATTACCCGTATCCTTGTTGCCGAAGAAGCCGCTATTGTCGACGGAATGGGGACCCAAGCACCTCGCTCAGTGTGTGGCGCGCACTCCTGTACAATAGGAGCACGTAAGCTCTGGTACATCCCTAGTGAGCTGTCGATTTCGATTATCACCAGCAGCGTAGCGGTGGGCCTCGGTGAAATACAATTAGTGATAAGGAGGCTCCGACGAAAAAGCCACCTCTCCGCTCTGCGATAATCGAAATCATGAGTTCACTTGGAATGAAACAGAGTCTACTGCACCGATGATGGTATGGGTATGGGTGACGTTCTCTCGCGGCGCAACACGACTATATATGCCAGTGCGAGACCCCCGTCGCGCAGGTTTTCAAGCGTGAACGGTGCACGAAGGCGGATTTGCTTACGTACATACACAATTTCGCGTAAACAAGCAGCAGCAATTTATAAATAACAGTGGAAACAGTTTTTTCTTGTTTTCTAGGCCCACGTGATCCTACTATATTACTTTTATGGCCTTCATTGTTAGATTTGGTTATGCTAAAGAAAACACACTCTAGAAATGCTGCGACGAGCTCGCTTTTCCGCGATTTCCATGAATCTCAGGCATCTCCAACCGGCAAATTGCCGTTCAACTGAAGAGATCGCACAAGTGCATTGACAGATATTTGAAGAATCCTGCTGTATATAGGAAGAAGATTGAAGGTGGTCGGTCTAGTAAGCTGTCCATACGTGCTGAGATGCATATTGCACGAGTGGCATCGAACAATACGTACTCCCTACACGACATCCGCGGGCGTTTGGACCTCCTGGTTTCTAGGTGAACTGTTTTCTCTCCAACGCCGTGTACACATTGTCCGTGAAGCAATGAAGCCGGCTACGCGTCTCACTTCACGTCAAAAACTCGCGAGGTTTCACTTCGTCGTACGAACATGGCTACCAACTGGAGAGATGTGAGTTGCTAAAGCCTCTGGCCTTGTAATTCGAGAATCAGTGCTTTTATATTCCATATTGTGGTTTTGCACCGCACTGTATGTGAATTCGGCAAAAGTTCTCAGTATCCTCTGAGAAAATTTGCCGCGTCATTGCCGGCAAGGTACCGCGACCCTCGACTATGCCGCGATAGTCCCGCGATAGTACCGCAGCGACTCCGCGATAAGACGATTCTGTTGCCGTGTCTAGAGCCTCGGCACCGCCTCGATAGTACCGCGGCGGCTCCGCGTTGGTACCCCGCCGGTAGGATAAAGCAGCGAACCTACGTGGAGTACGATATACTGTCCCGTGTGGTAAAACGGAATCGTCACTGGTTCAATTACACAAGTTTAAGGTACATTCCGTACTTCCTTTGGCGCAAAAACGGCGGTGACCTCTGTCCTTATCAGACAGGAGACCTGACAACCGCGTGTGTGTATTTTGGGTGTGGGACGTTTAGGTCGATGGGCTAGAGCGCAGAGTAAGGACTCCGCGGCAGAGTCAGGCGCAACAACTCGTTCGCCACGCCTCATCCTTAACGTTCGCTGTTTCAGCGCAGATATGGGCATTGCACGTCGCTTCTTGGAAACACTTTGAGAGATGCTTATGAGAGTACAAAAGGACTGATATAGAGCAGAATGTGCAGATTGTTCTTAGGCTCCCCTAGCTGTATTATAAATCTCAATTACCTTCGTACGAATTACTCTCTCGGAGCCGCGGCGGCACTTTCGCGCTGGCTCAGCGGCACTGCCGCGTTGCCGCGACGGATACGCGGTGGTGCAGCCGCGGCTCCGAGATAATGCCGCTTCGGTGCCTGTATTCGCCGAAGCGGCACTATCGCGGAGCCGCAGCGGCGATTGCTCTCAGAGATTTACGTGATGCTGCAAGTGCTTTTTTTCACTCAAAGAGAAGCTGGAGTTGAAAATTTTTCTGGTTGGATTCGACACCACCGCTGCATGAGATTATCACAAACCTGTCGCAAATAAGCTACGGTTTGCTCATCAGGGAGCGGCTCGGCGTTCTTTCAAAAGATATATATTCTATGCCAGAGCTTACGCATGAGAACGCCATCTTGAAATCTCTTCAGGAGATGATCATTCACTGAGTCTGGCCAAGTCATTTAAAGTCTGTGCACTTTCTACCATCGCCGCCAAAGGTGCTCAGCCAAGAATATTTCGCGATTACTTTCAAGTTGGGGCGTGCTTTAATCACAATGTGCGGTAAATTCAACTTCACGAGCAGCAGAGAAGGCGTTAGCCTAGTGACCGCCAACGGGAAGAAATAACAACGATTCAAAAAGTAATCTAGTGAAGAAAAGAAGTACCTTGGCTTTGTTCTTTGCAATATATGCGTCAATTTCTTCTTGCGGTAGCGGGTGATCCTGTACGCAGTCGAGTGGCCGGTGCTTCTCAATCGGGATGGGCTGGATAGCTTCGGACTGCGACTGTTGATCGGAGCTGTCGCACTGAAGACAATGCAATGTCAGTGATACCTTCCACAACCTTGTATTAACCGAAATATCAAACAACCAAGTCTGCTATCCATTATACATTGGACCCGAATCGAAAAACGGATATCCGAATCATTCTGAAAACCATGGTTGTGGGTATCCGAGTGCATACAAATGGATCCCGAGTGGTAGCAAGTAGTATCGAAATAGCAGTGCTTTTATTTTGAATTCATTCGGATGAATCGGAAATCCGTGAATATCGTTTTCTAAATGATTCGGATATCCGTTTTCCGAATCGGGTCCAATGTATACTATCCATCACTTCGCGTTGTGCAAGTATGATTAACGACATCGCCCTCGAAAATGTTCGTACTCAGTTTTTCGCTGCACCTCCCTTGAGGTGAAACTGTGCGACTCCCTCGAAATCATAGAGTGCACTTAATGATTTTAGTCTGATGAATGGACAGGGCTGCAACGGTAGATCACCCCGCGAGAATCGAAACTGCATTCTCCAGTGAGGCCGCCAACCCCGCATGGCCAACCGCCTGGTCCATGCGTCAGACTAATTCGAAAACGGAAACCATACCCTCTATAAATGTCGTAATTCACATCATTCGAGGCGCGAACAGCGCGCGCGACGCCTCGGCCTCCGTCTGCCCTACGCTCTCTCCCTGTCTCTAACCTCCGCTCCGCACCAGCACGCGTAGGAACCAAGTGAATTTCGCCGTTTTATGGCCTGTATGAGTGCAAAGTTTCGCACCTCAAATCGAAGGGAAAATAACCTTCTATAAAGTTTATTAATGACGTTCTGTAGTGAGTTTAACATATGACCAATATCCTAATTTGGGGCAGCTATCATAGAAACCGAGTGATTATTTTGTCTGAAACACAATGGTAGAAGTGGAAAATGGAGTACTCGACCCCCAAAATAGCGAAATAATAGCTGCATCAGCGTTTTCCTAGAGATATTACACAAATCATTTGATGTGCTAATAACTGATAATCAGGAAGGCGCTCAAAACATGTATAACATGCTCACGCACTCGAGAGGTTGTAGAGTCTTCTTGTAAAAATTAGTCCACTGAATGGAAGGGGCTGAGGCGGTGGATAGTCGAGCTCGATCGGAGCCCTGCTGACCGGCAAGCCGTCTTACGAGATTCACAGCATAGCACCTGCTGCTGCCAGCTGTTTCAGGCGAGTCCTGGAGCATGATCTCGAGTCACCTCCTGGACGTTAATTTTGAACGGGTCCCCAAGTTAAATCGCGGAGAAAGCTTGTTGTGCACCCTGGTGAGGATGAGTTTCCTGCTGCGGACCTTGACGAGGTTGGCCTCCTTTATGTGGACCGTGACATGCAGCTGATATTAAGGGGTCGCAAACCACTGACGAGGCCGGGTTCAACCAGCCGTCGTCAGCAACAGGTGCTGCTACCAGCAGCACGATCTGCGAGTGAGGGGGATCGGAACCCAGCATACGTTGGCAGCATAGAGGGTGTTCCAAAATTAAGGGCGCGCTGCATCACTTCACATCCAACAGGGATTTCGGTAACCAATTTTCTCCGTCTTTTCGAATTGTTATGTGCTTTCATATGTTAGCTCCACGTTTTCATCACTACTCCGCTGATTTTGCTCTCGAGAACAGCATAAGGGAAGATCATACGATGCGCAGTGTCGTCTTCGCAGTGCACAATTAAGGACACCCTTCAAGAAGCATCTCCGATCTGCTCTCACTGCACTCAAAAATTATCTAGACTGCAAACAGCCGTCTCGCCCGGACAAGTGCACTCTCGGGCGGACTTGGTAGGTGTAGAAAGGTCAGTGTTTCCACCTGCACGAATTCTAAGAAGATTCGAAACCGATTCTATCGAAATCGCGACGGTCACTGAGGAAAACGGATGACGAATTCAATTTTACGTCGACAAGCATGTTGAGAGTAAGCCTAAAGGCGATGACACATTGCTAGTATCGTTTGGAAAAGCCGCTCGAGCCGCGAAGCCGTTGGAGCAGTTTGGTTTTTCTCACGCTCTCTTCGGAAAACAAGCTGCAAACAGTTGATAAAGTCACGAAGCCGTTGCGACGTTTCACAGAAGTCTCGCACTGTGGCATTGTCTTCTCAGATGAGGAAATCCTTGAAGTAGAGCAGAATATTAACCTCCAGAACTAAAAGTTTGTGACCATAAGCATCTAAGCAGTCATATAAAGAGTGAAAATTACTTGAAGGACAGCTCATCTCACTTTTGTCTTAGGTTTGGGACCAATCACGAGCCACGCCGAAATTCTCATCGTTTTCATGGATTCTGGAGTCGAAATTGACACGGAAGTTCACAAGCAAGCAATCCACGAGGATATTATAAAGCCCTGAACAATCTCTAGCATCGCCACCAAACCCTGCTGTGTCCTGCAGGAGTTCTAGCAAGCGATTAATGCGAAGTCCCTGCAGGAGTGGTGCAGTCGCGTGGTTCCTGACTTCATCTCGCACGAAGTCATCTTGCTCACCGGACCCGAATCTTCTTGACTTCTCAATGTGATCTGTGGTCGAAGCGAAGGTCTATGAATCTCGTTCATTAAAATTGGACTCTCCGAAAGCTGCACTTCGGAAATTCTGAGTCGAGATGGATGACGACTACCTGAAAAAAATGCTGCTACGCCATTCGACGCAATCTTCTTACCAGTATCCGTGGAGATGACGGACATTTTAAAACCTGGTGATTGTGTTGTGTTCACAACACTATGTATGTACTAACTTACCCATATTTGTTATATCTGAATTCCGAGTTGGTGTCCAAAAAACACTTCTATATCTGGGCGCCCATAAATATGGAACACCCTGTATACTGCTGCTATTAGAACCACCTGTTTTGACAAAGATGGTTTCAACTCGATGTAATTTCTGGGGTGCAACCCCTATTGCGCCACAAGTTCGTCCGATTGGGGGCGGACCGGGATAGGTACTCAGACATTCGCCGGATCCGACCTCAGCTCGAACCGGGTACATCCCCAGATTTCTGTCGGGTCGGACCCTTTAGCATTGTTCCTCCACGTAGTACCAAGTGAGAAGACACGGGGGGAGAATAAATTTCACTTCTCCCCCACGTCGTTCCAGTTCGAAGAAGTGAGAGGCGAGAACGGAAAGGGGTTCGACCCGGAAGGAATCTGCGGTCGGACCCGTTGAGTTTCTGAGTAGGTCTATCCAGTCACACTGTTCAGAAGGCGATTATCTCTTGAGACTTGGGGAGCGCGACAAGTTTTACACCTAAGGAAAGGGACACAATTATGCAGGAAAGCAAATGCGGATTTTTTCTCAGACGATGCCTTCAACGGAACAAGAACTCGTTCCGCTTCTCAGCACACTCGCTCTGCGTGACACACTCAATCTGCCCAGCTTGATTAGTAACGAACCATCTATTTGTGTCCATGAAAAACGACAAATATTCACTATAAGTGAAAAACTAACCCCGACGACGTCAACATTACCGTCTACCAACTTTTTCGCAAACCCCGCTTTCCACCCTCACTGCAAAGAAGCTCTTCGAGTAACCTGCTACTTAGTAGCAAAAATTGTCGCACCCATAAATGCATTGCAAGGTCTTATCTTTGATTCTTCCTTGTGAAGCCTCTCTCTTAAAATGCGTCAAAATTCATATGTTAGTAGAGATGAAGTGTGCCGCCGTTTCCCGAATGTCGAGTTCTGTCAAGCATTGCAAGAAAAAACTCCCTAAATTTCTTTTGAACACTTGGTTCGGTGGTTCTTCCATGAGAAAAAAAGGTTTTTCTACCATATCATTATAGAACAATTCACTGATAAGCTCACCTTTATATCGAAATATTTGCAAACCAATCCTATTTTCAAAAATGTGTCCTTTCTTCGCAATATCTTCAAAGTGAGCGTAATGTTCAAGCATTAGTAGAAATGAGCATCACGAGTATCAATGCTCGATATCGAAATCGTAAACACCCGTGAATTCCTCTCCAAACCTCTCCGAACAGGGTCGCCCGTTCGATCAATACACTCGCTTCACGCGAAATGCATTTAGTACTATAATAAATTCGCCTGCAAGGCACGACAACATCGCTCCAGCTAAGGTGTGTCCGAATGAGAACGGCTGCCCATGCGGCCGGCGTGCTTGGCTGGTGGCCGTCGCGTTCGCCGCTCTCGGACGAGCATGCGAAAAGTCCCCACTGCCATCGACTACGAACGGGGCCGGCACCGGCTGGCAGCAAGCACTGCGCCGATCAATCGCTCCGCAGAGGGAGGGGAGTGGGGACGGCCGTAGTTGAAATCCAACATTCGTCTGGGGCGGCACATGCGACTGCCGCCTGCCAAGCACGCCGGCGCGTGGGCAGCCATTCTCATTCGGGCACACTTTATACTCCCGGCCAGGAGTGTGCGGCATATTTAGTTTTCTGATTATTGTAGCGATTTTTTCGTTAGCTGCTTTTTTGAAAATCATTGGCAAAAAAAAACAAAAATAGCTCGATAATTTTTATTCTCAGTTTAAACGGACTGCAGGGTAGGGCATGTTAACGAAATCTGACCATTGTTCTGAAAACGGCCCGTCTTGCGCCTTTTAGGATTTGGCAGAAAAAATCAATTCTCGACCCTGGTTTGTAGAACCTACAACATGCCGAGCAGCGAAAGTGGCCTAGCGTTTGCGCTTAGGGCAAAATCAAAATGGGAGAACAGCATCATCGTTCTTCCAATACGACGTTCTGCTTGTTGCACGATGCTGTTTCTATGGCAGTGCCTCTTCAGTCGCCCGGAATGTCTTCCATAGCCGCACCCACTTTCCACAAAAACCCTAGTTAAAAAAACTGGTAATAATGGCTTCGCCTCAAGTAACAGCTTTTAAAGGCAGTGTTCACGATGAAAACCGTTTTTCTGTTTTTCCGCCCATCTTGAGAACGGCTCCATGCAGATTCCAACGATGTCTCTGAAATCGTACAAGTTCTTCTGGGAACGGAGTTATGGTCCCTCAAAGATTGAGCTAAGGAGACATGGTGGACGAGTTGTCCTAGGCTTGTAACTTCCGTATTTTGCAGCCGATCTATACGAGCTGACCTGAGTAAAGACAGAAGTTGAGAATGAGGGAAAAACGATGCTAATTATTGGAAATCATTGCTCATGTCACGATCTCGGGCATTCATTTGTTCACGTCGGTGGGCGTGTGTTGCGCTTTTGGGGTTTGCCTTGCGCTCGAAGTGGCAAATTAGGGCTCTTTTGGAGCTTTTCTTGGCTCGTTTTCATGCGTTCTTCCGACGTCAACAATTCAGTGTAACCCTCCACTACCCATTCCTAGTGGAAACTGAAACACATTTTTTAACGTGAACACTGCCTTTGAATGTTTGAAGAAAGTTTGCTCCGGACGTTTAATAGGAAACTAATGTTTTCTCTTCAATGATTTCTGGAGCTTTGCAGACTTTTCCCTGTTTTCTGTCTAAACCGGATTTCCTTATGGTGTGAAAATTCGAACACCCCTCCTCTCGGCCCCAATGCTGCCTGAGTGGCCCGAAGTGCGACACATGTTCAGCATACTCTAATAGATAGAGAAGAAGATAACCTTTGGTGGAACTTCGTCAAGCTTGTGAATCACCAAACCATAGGTGATTGGGACGTCGTTGTCTTCGCTGTCGGAAAGAGACGGTTGATACCTACAATATCAAACTTAAGTCCGACGTTGTTCTGCCAAAAATAGCAGTTTTCGCTTGAAAAGCCAGCACGGAAGACAATGTTGAAAATTCAATGACTGATAACAACTCTGTGCTGTTTTTTTTTCTTCAAACTTACGTAGCCACGTCTTCAGGATTAGAGCTTATTTCATTTCGTGGTTTCAGCAGTTGGTTTGGTTCCAAACGACGTGTGGAAGGTGATAGAGTAATACCTCCTCGTCGTCGGCTGAAAAGCAAAGATGTCAAACAGGAAAGGAGAGGTTATTGTTAGTATCGGAAATATCGCTGTAAAGAATGCTGCGGAGAAGACGTTTTCAATACAAACTCTCCTCCCCTCCCCCACAACGGTTACAAAATGTTTGTCGTCCGAATCCATTAAAAATCTATTTATTGGAAACGCAGTGTCGCTTTCGCGCGTGGAGAGAAGTATGAGTCCGGCCTTAACGATTTTATGCGGCGAATTCACTCGTAGCTCCGGTCTAGTAATGTGGCCATACAGTGTAGACACTTGTTTAAGCAACCAATACCTTTACTGAATCCACGCGCGCATTAATTTATTGAATTTCGAATACCCTTTGATTAATATCATGATCAATCGCATCCCTCTCCAATTCTGATTGACCTTTGATATTACTTTTTACGCAGTCCTCACTCCAGTCTAGGAACGACGAAAGGTTGTTTAATTGCACTCACTAGGAACTCTTTTACCCGCACCGCGATGATTTTGGAAACCCTGTTTTCGTTGCTGTAGGTCTGTGACAGTACATTCTGTTATTCTCAGGGCCAAATTCCGGTCAGCAACCGCGGAATACGGTTGTTGCATGACACAGCACGATAATAATCAAGCTGAGAAGAAAATCAATCGTGCCGGGACGAAGTAGAGTTCACGCAATTATTTTAGTCTGATTAATGGACGGGGCTGCGATGGTAGATCACCCCGCGCGAATCGAAACCCCATTCCCCACTGAGGCCGCCAACACCGCACGGCCAGCCGCCTGGTCCATGCGTCAGACTAAAATGAAAACGGAAACTGTAGTCCCAGCACAATTAGTATCCTGTTGCGTGATGCAACAGCCGTTGTCCGCAAATGCGGAACGGAATTTGGCTTTAAGAACGACAATATATGACCCGTGCTTGAAACTCCCTGAATGCCTCCGGGGATTCCAAAAAAAGGCACTTTCACTGCTTCACGAAAGGGTACCCATTAGAGTGTTAGATCGAATAATTACGATTTTCCGATTAATTCAAATATTTCCTCAGAGCCGAAATGGTTTCAATTGTCCTTGGTATCAAACCTTACGTGAGGGACGAGGTTACCATAGTTATGATTCGAAATGCTGCTATTCCAGAGCCTCATCTTTCAAATATGTATTTCTTCCTCTGTATAGAATGAGACTTCTTCTTATCAATTTATTGGTGAGTTTTCATCGTCTTAACGACTTTTTCAAACCAAGAAGTATACCCTATTACATCTTACAAGTCAATCATATCCTGAACAATTCTAAAAGACACACCAGTGGTTGCTACTTTCCCAGGGAGGTGTACTACAGCGGCTCTACGGTGTTGTGTCTGCAAGGGGACAGTGATGCAGAGCAAATTGAGAGCGGAGTAAACCACAGCCTCACCACTCGCCTTTCCCTACGCAACTAACTGTTACTGCATAAGCGTTGGTGGTCATAAGTGGTTTTAGGGGTGATCGCTATCGCTGCACTACGCGATAAGTTTTAGACTCTGCGCCATCTCATCCCGATTATTGATCTCAGGGGTCAGCCGCTTGATCGCTAGTGCTTCATATAGTTTCCTTTCTAGCGGGGCCTCCAATGATCGATTCAGCAGTGTACATCTCAATGGGTTCTTCATAGGCATGTTGTTGAGTGCGGTGCTTCGAACAACTATTTCTAGGATAAGAAGCAGGATTTCGAAAGGCTCGTTGATGCTCGTCTAGGCGTTTGTGGAGCGGGCGCATCGTCTCTACAATATATCTCTGTACGCAGGGATCACATGTGATCATGTAAACTGTAACGCAAAGTTGACAGATTTTCTTATCAGTACAGTAACCGCAATTTCTTCTGCCACACCTATCTTCGTATATCCTCGAGCATGTCAGTAGATTCTCCAGAATAGGTGGCGGCCGGAATACAAGCTTCACAGGTAAATTTGCGGCTTTCACAACTCGGTTACCGTTCTTAACGATAGCTTCGTTCACATTTGCTGAGACTAATGATAATCCTCCGGTGTTGAATGAGGGACGCCACGATGTGGGAACTGACGTCATGTATCCATTTTCAGTCAGGATTCCTGCTATTTCAAGTTCTACCTCTGGCGTTTCTTGGGAACACGTCCTATTCTTCGTCATCAGAAGGTTCCTGACCACATTAGCTTTCGTGTAGAGCGGGTGTGCGCTCCGCGAGTGGAGGGTAATGCTTCTTGATGCTGTCTTCTTATACCAAACCAGATGCTTGACACCGCCAGTAATCCTAATTTTTCCGTTGAGGGACGGAAGCCTGCCATTCTCGTTAGGGATCTCCAACGTGAAACGGATGTTTGTGTGACATTTCTTTACTCGCGCTAGTGCGACTTTGAGTTCATGAGCTGTAGAAGCTATGGCGAATACATCATCTATGAATCGTTTAGTTATGATTGTTATGATTTATTATCGGAAAAACAGCACAATAATTAGTAAGTTCCTTCAATGTAAAAATGGCCAACGCAAAATGAAGATGAGAAATTCCCTTGTATACGGGAATATGAATTGAGGGCATGTGGGTGGGAGTGGACAGCTTGGGGAGAAGGGCAGTAGCCAGCCCAACACGGCAAACCGCTAGCGAAAATGCGATTCCACACACTAACTTCGTATGTTCGCCAACTCCATCGAGGTCCTCATGTAATCACAGAACGTTTTCACAAAGGAAACGTAATATGGGTACTTTATTGAAACTTGAGTTTTTGTGTGAAGAAATCATTTTTTTTTTCGCAAATACTCATTACTTGGAACAATTCCATGTACTGACTGATCTTGAACACGTTTTCTTCAAAAATAAAACGTGCCAAGATTTTAAAGCTAACAAGGGAAGTGTTCAGAGTGTTAAACGCATCTGCGAAAACGACTATGGTATAGTTAGTACCTCTGGTGGCTCAATAGTAAAACTGCGCAGTATCCCGCCCCGAGCTGCAGGTTCCAAGAAGTTACAAGCTTTGAAGGTCGTGTTTCGTGCTTTTTGTTTCCTCCAAAAAGCACATTAGTCTTCGAAAATCCAGAAACGGACCTCGTAAATGTCTTCAGCGCCCAAAACTACTCCCCCCCCCTGAGCAAAGTTTGGGTGAAGGCACATTTTCCATACTTTGTCCGGACTAACAGCGTTTTGGACTCGTACGGGTTTTCGGTTGGGCGTTTATTTTTACCAATTAGAGGGCTCTGGAAGCGTTTTGGAAAAATGTTAAAGATTTGACTTGAAATTCTCCCAGGTGGGTTTTTTGGGGCGCTGATCACGAATCTGTTGCTTATTAGTCGATTTTCGAAAGTTTTCGGCTAACTTCGTTCAAAGCTTTCCAACCGGGGAAAATTGCGAGGGAAAAACGCCACTTCCGAGATTTCCGGATTTCTACTCTAGATATGTCTCAAAATCATTTGGGTTATTTGGAGTGCAAAACACGAATCTGGAGTCCGTTTATCGATTTCTCACAGATTACGGTAGATTACGGTGGGTATACGGTAGTTTGGCCAAAATCTTGGATTTCACTCAAAATTTGTATACGGGGATGATTCGGGGTGGAGAATTCGAATTTAACGTCCGTTTGTCGATTTATAAAACCCTAAGATGCGTTTTGTCCCCTAAATGACATGTTACCTACCGTAACCTACAGTAAATCTCAAAATTTCGACAAATGCAGTTTAGATTCGTGTTAACCAAACTGGATTACCCCTACATACAAGTTTTGAGCTAAATCCGAGAAAATTTTTTGAAACTCCAAAAAACATTCCTGATGGGTGGTACCTTTACCTTTTCGCAAGGCTTAAAAAGTGCTCATAACTTTTTTGAACCTCAGCTCGGGGCGGGAAACTGCGCTTTTTACTATTAAGCCAGAAGAGATACTAACGATACTAGTCGTTTTCGCAGATGCGTTTAACACTCTAAACACTTCCCTTGTCAGCCTTCTCCTAGCTGTTAAAGGCAGTGTTCGCGATCAGAATCCTTTTTCTGTTTTCCACCTATCTTGAAAACGGCCCCATGCTGATTCGAATGATGTCTCTGAAATCGCACAAGACCTTCTGGGAACGGAGTTATGGTCTCTCAAAGCTTGAGCTAAGGAAACATGGCGGACGAGTTGTCCGAGGCTTGTAACTTCCGTCTTTTGCAGCCGATGTATGCGAGCTGACCTGAGTAAAGAGAGAAGTTGAGAATGAAGTAAAGAACGGGGCTATTAATTGGAAACCATCGCTCATCTCACAATCTCGAGCATTCATTTGTTCACGTCGGTGGGCGTGTGTTGCGCTTTTGGGGTTTGCCTTGCGCTCAAAGTGGCAACTTCGGGCTCTTCCGGAGCGTTTCCTAGCTCATTTTCATGCGTTCTTTCGACGTCAACGTTACAGTCTGCCCCTCCACTACCCATTCCTAGTGGAAACTAAAACACATTTTTTTATCGTGAACACTGCCTTTAAAATCTGCTCTGATGCCCATCACATTTAAATTTGAAAGGAAATAATCAACTCAATTCAGATACGCGATATCGGCCTTATTTTCATTCACTTAAAGGCAGTGTTCACGATGATTTTAGTTTTTCATAGAAAACAATGCGTGACCCTTCAAAATTTGCCAAAATTACGATGAAACGGCGAGAAACGCTATAAAACCTCTTATTTGAGTGACATTATTCTATGACATGGACTAGTTGTCCGGCTGGATGAACATGCTCACCAGGGCTGTGCGTTATAACGTTAACGTATTAACGGGTTAACGCGTTTTTTTAGAAAAATTAAACGTTAAATTAAGTTCGCTGATTGCAGTGGAATTATGGAATTGATTGTTGTGCTTCGATGGCAAACTCCAAAACTAGGGTCGTGCACGTCGCTTCGGCTTGCGGCGCGGTCATTTTTCGCTGGCTGTGATGTATATCGCTGGCCTTAATGTTTCCCATTCCGTTGTTTATCTATTTCGTTTATTTCTTCTAAATATCGAAGGACTGGAATTCATGTTCCAAAAAGAAAATTTGAGGCTTGATCTACCTCTCTGTGGTTGGGTAAGCTATCAAATGATGGTTGGGAGTGGGGATCGAAGGCCGCCCATTTTCTAACAAGCGATGCACGCTCTGTATGAGGTGCACCATGCGACGCACACTCCACATGAAGCGCTATTCAGTTTCTGCTATACTTTGACCGAATCGAATGATTCGAAATATGATTCGACTCAAGAAGTCGACTTTTAATTATTCGAAAATTCGAACATTTGAGAAAGGCGAATTCCCGTATGATTCGAAAAATTGAATATTCTAAAAAGGCCAGTATCTGAAATGTTGGAGAACCGAAAATTCGAAAAAGGCCAATTTCCGAATAGTTCGAAAAACCGATTCGAATACGACCAATTTTCGAATTATTCAAAAAGTCGAATATCCGAAAAAAATCTGAAAATATGAAGGTATAGTTTCTACCACGCGTCGCACGCTCTACATCAAGCGCTGCTGTCTTTTAAAGACGCACGCCCTTATGGAGCGCTAATTGTTTTCCACGACGTTCTGACGTCGTCATCTGAAACCCTACCTACTTTCCATGAAGTCCTACTGACGTCAGTTGAAACCCTACCTACTTTCCATGACATCATCTCAAGCACTACCGACCTACCATGACGTCTTGCTGACGTCAATAAAAGGTCTATTTTATTTTTTCTAAGACCTCTTGATTTATGGATTCTCGTTGTGGTCAAGTAGTGTTTTTTTAATTTTTCAACGGAATCTTTTTTAACGGCAAAATCAACATGTTAACGCAGTAACGGATTAACGCGGTTTTTGTCGAAAATTAACGATTAACGCTTAACGAAATTCTAATTTTCCATTAATGCACACCCCTGATGCTCACGATGGTTGTCACCGGTAAAAAATTAGGTAAATCGAAAATAGAAGAATATTTTATGTAAAACAGGATTAGTTAGCGCCCTAAGGATAGAACGGAGCAAGAGAGAGTAGAAAATTGCGAAGGACGGGTCCTCAAAATATTTCCTTGTCACAACAAACACTTCTTCTGATACTTAAAAAGCGGGGCCATACTTAAAGGCAGCGTTCACGATGATCATCCTCGTTGACTTTCCACAGTGAAATGATAGGCGAGCAGGATCATAGGCTCCCAGTGTCGAAAGAACGGTAGAAAACGAGCCAGGAGCGGGAAAATAACGGCTGCAAACAAGCGTTTTGGTGACCCAGACCCGCCCCGTGCCCCAGATCCGCCCCTTGAAAGGAACAAATGAAGACTCAGACTATAGGAAAGATCAAGTGAAGAAAGTGCTGATAAGTGAGATCTTTGCTTCATTGCACTGATAGGTATCATCCTTCTAGCGGTCAATTCCTCCACGCTCAAAAATCAACGTGAACAAAGGAGAGCCTATTTTGGCTCAAAAACGCGTCTTTCGTGTCCTTTTTAAGCATGCCTTGCTATATAGGGCACCAGACCTTTCGTAGGCCTCGGAGATATCGGAAGTGAAATTTATCGTGAACACTGCCTTCAAAGGCAGCATATACGCTAGCAAAAGTTGTCGAGATAACTACATTAGTGGGGTCGTACGGGCCCTAGAAGAGTTGAGTCACAAAACAATCCTTTCTTCGCCCATCGATATAGGCTCCGCCCCTCATTACAAATGCTCAATGCTCGATTACGGTCATTTTGGCTCATTTTTCACGCTTCTAAGGTCGTGAGCGTTCAAGAAAGGGCCGTACGAGTACATTAGCGTCGTTATCCCAACAAATTTGTCGCTAGCTCCGCTATTTCAGCCATTGAGGGACAAGTCGTCCACTTCTGGGCCAATATAGAACAAACCGTTATATCTTCATTTCAGTTGATTTTTCCGGTTTTTCCGTTATCTCTGGATATTAAAGGCAGCGTTCACGATGATTATCCTCGTTGACTTTCCACAGTGAAATGATAGGCGAGAAGGATCCTAGGCTCTCAGTGTCGAAAGAACGGTAGAAAACGAGCCAGGAGCGGGAAAATAACGGCTGCAAGCAAGCGTTTTGGCGCCCCAGACACGCCCCGTGCTCCAGATCCGCCCCTCGAAAGGACCAAATGAAGACTCAGATTATAGGAATGATGAAGTGAAGGAAGTGCTGATAAGAGAGCTGTTTGCTTCATTGCACTGATAGGTATTATTCTTCTAGCGGTCGATTCCTCCACGCTCAAAAATCAACGTAAACAAGAGAGGGCCTATTTCTGCTCAAAACGCGTCTTTCGTGTCCTTTTTAAGCATGCCTTGCTCTATAGGGCACCAGACCTTTCGTAAACCGTGGAGATATCGGAAGTGAAATTTATCGTGAGCACTGCCTTTAACAGCTTCACACCTTCGATTCATTCCATAAAATTGATATCATTTTTGAGCGTGTATGTTTCCTTTGAAGGCAGTGTTCACGATAAGAATCGTTTTTCTGCTTTTCCGCCTATCTTGAAGACGGTCCCATGCTGATTCCAACGATGTTTTTGGAATCGTACAAGACCTTCTAGGAGCGCAGTTACGGTCCATCCAAAATTGAGCTAGGGAAGCATGGTGGACGAGTTGTCCGGGGCTTGTAACTTCCGTCTTTTGCAGCCGATGTATGCGAGCTGATCTGAGTAAAGAGAGAAGTTGGGAATCAATAGAAGAACGGGGCTATTGATCGGAAACCATCGCTCATATCACAATCTCAAGCATTCATTTGTTCACGTCGGTGGGCGTCGAAAGTGCATTTGGGGGTGTGACGAGCTGACGGGTGTCCAACTTTGGGGCCGTAGGGGACCGTTCCGAGCTCATTTTTCTTAGTTTTTTCAACGTTAGGGTCGCGCTAGGCCCCGCAGCTGCCGATCTCCACCAAAAAATCAGACATGGTTTTGTATCGTGGACACAGCTTTTAAATGAATTTTTATTCAAAAAAGGCTCCATAAGTATGCATCAACCCAATACTTATCGCAACAAAAAGTCGCCAGCTCCATTTGGACAAATGTGTCAATGGTAGCTACCGTAACCCAAAATCTCCCATTGAGCTCTGTTTCAGGGTTTTATACACTCAATAAGTCGCATTTTTGATGCTGATTCCAAATCTGACATCCCGTTTCAAAATTGGACCACATGAAGGCGAGTTATTCATAAGCGACGCCAAACGGTGTGTTCCGGGGCTCTAGCGCGCCGCGCCGTTGACCATAAGATACGGGCGGTATTGTATTTGTCGCCAGACTTAGGGTTACTGTTGGTTACCGTAGGCAAATTACCTTTTAACTGGCGTTACTTTTCTTAATATTTTGACAATTGAAAATAAATTGCAAATGTTCAGTGTTCAGCGTCCCAATCAACACCCACACAGAAATTTTGAGTCAAATCTGGGACCCCGACCAAGCTACCATGTACTCACCGTTACATAGCGTAATCCAAGGAAAATCAATGAACCGTTGAACAAAACCGCCTACAAACCTCTCGAGTCCCTGCGCCCGATACGACGCGAGATTCCCAATATGCGAGCGATCGTCACATTGAGAAAAACCACCCAGAAAGCATGAAAATGCCAATCATTGACAACATGTTGACAAGCTACCATGAGGAGTTATCCACAATGATGGCCGGCAAATTGTTGACTGATTGATCTCATAAGATCTATTGATTGTTATTTTTCATGAATTCGACGGCACCTCTCAAAGAGAGTTATACCAATTTTTCGAATACTTCAAAGATGATCTTATTTTATGATTTTGAAGGGTCAGGGCGGGACTAACAGCACCCTTCAATGGCTCTCCACCAATGAACCGACGGAGAAGCCAACCCCACCCAGTACGCTTACATACACTGGAGGCGATGTTTTTATTTCGTATTCGAAGAATCCAAGCCCACATACAAAGACCAGCTGGCTCTACCAATAAGTTTCAAATACAGTCTTCTTGGTTCAACCGTTCCCGACTACTTGCAGACAAACAAGAACGGATTCCTTGTCTAGAAGCTTGCGTCGAAATTCGAGCATGAGTGGCATGCTCCAAATATCCAGGCGGCTTCCAGGTGATCCTTGATCAACCGTTGTTGGTCCATCCCATGGTCGTAGAGGAGATAGGAGCTCTCTACACAAAGAAGGAAAAGTCGTCCCGTTCCTGCAGTTCGACACGTCACGCTACTCAATTCAAGCAAAATGGTCCCGTGTGAAATTAGAGCCGTAAAAGGCGAGACAACTTCTCCTCCGGCGTGAAGAGAGCCCGTGTCTCGTCGAAGACTCAAAAAAATGCCAAACAAGGCGCCGATCGGCGACCGTTCAAGGGCACCTAGCTCAGACACCTAAAGGCACAGGACATTATTTTTCAGTTTTTATGTTGATGTTGGAGAGAGTCACACGCTGATCACAGCGGTATCTCTGAAATCGCCCAAGACCCCTTACGAACAGAGTTATGACACCCCAGAGATGCCTATATTTTGAGGGTTAAAAAATTGGTGGACGAGTTGTCCCAAGCCTGTATTTCCCTTCATTCGCAACTGTTGCGCGAGAGCGAGCCAGGATAAGGAGATAGGCCAGTAATGGACTCAAGAACGACGACTTGTCGAGAACTCATTCATCCATCTAGCCGCTATCAAGTTCGAAATTCTGGTAGGGGGTATGGCCCGTGGTGGTGAGCGAAGGGGGTCGGGCCTGCGGTGGTCGTTATATCTTGCTTATCTGGAGGAATTGAGATCTAGCACTGGGCACGCGTTAGATAGAAGGGGTCTCCTACACAATCAAATAAAAATCACAAAATTCATGTGGGAGGGTGTACTGTGCTTTAAAGGCATAGGACACCCAGAGAATTTCTTTTCAGTCTTTATGCTTATCTTGGAGAGATTCACCCGCTGATCACAGCGGTATCTCTGAAATCGTCCAAGATCCCTACGAACAGAGTTATGACACCCCAAAGATGCATATATTTTGAGGGTAAAAAATTGGTGGGCGAGTTGTCTCAGGCCTGTGTTCCCCTTGAATAGCATTCGTTGCGCGAGAGCGAGCCGGGATATGGAGACAATCCGGCAATGGGTTGAAGAACAAAGACTTGTTGAAAATTCATCCACCCATCTAGCCGCTATCAAGGTGGTAAGCGAAGGAGGTTGAGCCTGTGGTGATCGCTTATATCTTGCTTATTTGGAGGAACTGAGATCTCGTACTCTGCACGTGTTACACACAAATGGGTATTTGGAAATAATCTCCGAACCCCATCCGACAGGGTTCGGCACGAGGTGTGGACAAGGCTAAATTTTCTCAGACCCCCCCCCCCTCTAAAAGCAAACATTTGGCGATTTTCTAAGACCCCTTTCCAGGAGTGTTAATTGACTGTTTTTGTAGTAAAATTGAAATAACAGGAACAACTTAATACAAAAGATGTATAATTCAAAGAAGAACAAGCATTTCAAAAAACAAAGCATTAAAGACAGCGTTCACGATGATCATCCTCGTTGACTTTCTACAGTGAAATGATAGGCGAGAAGGATCCTAGGCTCCCAGTGTCAAAAGAACGGTAGAAAACGAGATAGGAGCGGCAAAATAACGGCTGCGAACGAGCGTTTTGGTGCCCCAGACACGCCTGGTCTCCCAGAACCGCCCCCTCGGAATGAACAAATGAAGACTCAGATTACAGGAATGATCAAGTCAAGGAAGTACTAATAAGTGAGCTGATCGCTTCATTGCACTGATAGGCAGCATCCTTCTAGCTGTCAATTCCTCCGCGCTCAAAAATCAACGTAAACAAGAGAGGGTCTATTTCTGCTCAAAAACGCGTCTTTCGTGTCCTTTTTAAGCATGCCTTGCTATATAGTTCACCAGACCTTCCGTAAGCCGTGGAGATATCGGAAGTGAAATTTATCGTGAACACTGCCTTTAACAGTAAAATAGATCACGGAACAGGCTTTTCTAGACGGATTACATGAAGTTGCCTGCGTTTTTGAAAAATTTAGCTTTAGTAAGGGTTTTGATTGTAGTGAAGGCTCTCCTAATGTTTAATATAAGACGCATAAGTTTGAATGTGAATCCAGGAATTGTGAATGATTCTGGGTAGAAAGCTAATGTATATATGTGGTAGAAAAGAAGCGTGGAGAAGATGAAGAGATTGGCTAAGGTCAAGAATACGGGAAGTCTCGAAGAAATAGATGGGTTTTCAAATCAATATGAGTTCGCAAATTCATTTCGCAAGTCCAAGAAGAACATGTCACTTCAGATGTATGGACTTCTGGTTCGAAAGAGCGTCATCCGATCTGGTTACGTTGCGAATTTTATTTTCCGAAACCCGTTCATACACGAAACACACGACTCGAGTTCAATCCCACAATGCTTAACTTTTGGAAAACATTAGACCTCATATTTTTCTGATTTTTCTGCAGATTGAGGGTCACGAAAGTAAGATATTCGAGTTGAGAGTGGTAGATTTACCCTTTATACAAATTTTCGGCCTTTAAGATGGACGCTGAAAGGCACTTCTCTGTGTGGCACACACCTGTCGCAGGTGCGGTCGCGCTGGAAGTCTACATTTTTGCTAGGTATGAGTCAGGAGAATACGATTATCGAGTCGAGCGTGGTTGATTTACCTCATATGCAGATTTCAACGGCATCAAAGGAACGCCGAAGACCGCTACACTGCGTGGCCTCACACTTATCTCAAGTGTGGTCCCGTCGGAAGTCAGCAATTCTGAAATTTAGGTGTCACAAGAGTAAGACATTTCAGTCCAGCGTAGTCGATTTACCCTGTATACTCACTTTCACCGTCCAACATGAATGCTGAACACCGCTACAGTATCAGGTCTTACACTTTTCTCAGGTGCGGTCCCGCCAAAAAGGGGCATTTTTGAAACTTAAGTGTCATGAGAGTAGGATACTTGAGTCCAGAGAGTCAATTTACCCTATATGTTCACTTTCACCGTCTTAGTATAACGCCGAAGACCGCTACATAGGTAGCGTAATACGGTAAGAAAACGTCCAAATCAACAAACCTAGAGTAGGGTTTTAAAACAACTGTAACTTAAGTTCTAAATAAGCTACCCTGGGTTTGACCAAAAATAGGAAACTAGGTTCGCAACCCTACAGAATGAGACCCCGAGCAACCCCAGAAGTTGCTTTTCAGAAAAATTTAGTAGGTGTGGAGTTTTGATGTTTTGGGCACAAAAGTCCGCACCTAAATCCGCTGGCTAGGTGTGGACTTTTAAAGTCAGTGTCCACGATGAATATCGCACTCGAGTTCGACCCAAAAATGGGATTTCTTGGTCGTGAAGTAACTAGTAATGAAGAAACAGGGAAGAAAAGCGTCCAGAATAAGTCAAAATAACGGTTTCTAAATTCAGGGCGTGGACGAGAATCATGGGCCTTGATGATTTCGGCAAGCGCGCGCAAAGCGCGAAATCTGCGCGAATCGATAATGCTAACTGCGGCAGAGTTGCTTGGCGATTCGCCATCGAAATGTGTGCAGCGCCACAAGCTCGTCCGATTGGGGGCGGACCGGGATAGGTACTCAGACATTCGCCGGGTCCGACCCCAGCTCGAACGGGTTCCATCCCCAAATTTCTGTCGAGTCGGACCCTTTAGAATTGTTCCTCCACGTAGTCCCAAGCGAGAAGGCGTGGAGGGAGAATAAATTTCACTTCTCCCCCCCCCCCCGCGTCGTCTCAGCAGGAAGACGTGAGGGGCGAAAGCGGAAAGGGGTTCGACCCGACAGAAGTCTGCAGTCGGACCCGTTGAGTTTCTGAGTAGGCGCACCGAGAGAGCTTTCAAAGCCGTTTGTAATTATTCCTGGCCAGTTTTCGTTGCTTTCTTCGACCCTATCCTCTACAGCACCTGCCAACTTAGTGTTTCACACCGGGACCTCGAGAATGAGATTTATTGTGAACACTGCCTTTAAGATCAATACATCAAAAGTCCACACCTAGCAAACTTTTTTGTAACGCGTCCTCTGGGAGCTTGGTAAGATTTCATTCCGTAGGGTTACAAATGTAGTTTCCTAGTTTTGCTCAAATCCCGGGTAGCTCATTTGGAACTTAAGTTACGCTGTTTTCAAACCCTACTTCAGGTTTCTGGACTTGGACGTTTTTTTACGATTTTCTTACCGTGTTCCGCTTTCTATGTAGCGGTCTTCGGCGCTTCACTGATACGGTGAAATATTGAATACAGGGTAAACCGACCACGCTGGACTCAAACATCCTACACTCGTGACACCTAAACTTCAAAAATGCCCCTTTTTGGCGGGACAGCACCTGAGAAAAGTGTAAGGCCTAATACTGTAGCGGTGTTCAGCATCCATGATGAACGATGAAAGTGAGTATACAGGGTAAACCGACTACGCTGGACTGAGATATCCTACTCTTGTAACACCTAAATTTCAAAATTACCGACTCGGGAACACATTTGAGAAAATGTGAGCCCATGCAGTGTAGCGGCCTTCCTATGATGCCGGTAAACTTTGTGTATGAGGTAAATCAACCATGCTCGACTGAAATATCGTATTCTCCTGACTCATTCCTTGCGAAAATGTAGACCTCCAGCGCGACCGCACCTGCGACAGGCGTGGGCCACACAGTGTAGTGCCTTTCAGCGTCCGTCTTAGACGGTGAAAGTTCGTATACAGGGATAATCTACCACTCTTGACTCGAAGATCTTATTTACCTGACCCCTTACTTTAACTTAAAAAATTTGAGGTCTAATGTCTTGCAAAAATTAAGCACCTTGCGAGTTTGAATCCGTGTCGTAGGTGTCGTGTATGAGTGGGTCTCATAGAATGAAAGTCGCTACCAGATTGGATGACGCTCTTTCCAACTAGCAAGTGCTTGCCATGTATGGTCTGGCTAATGTTGAAGCACCTATTTTCGTATCTAATCACTTATTAAAGCGCGTTTTCCATACATTTAAAGTGACCTGTTCTTCTCTGAAAACATATTTATTTCTTTAGTACATCTCGTCATTTTCGCTTTTACCAATCACTTCAACGCTTCCACTCTTCTCTTCCGCCCCATTCCGTAGCTTAAAATCTGAGCTTATTTACAATTCAATTCGCTACTACCCTGGATACACGCCCAGAACATGTGCCTTATATTCAACCGTAGGAGAACCTTTACCATAATTTTAACCTTTACGTAAATTTAATTACAACAAAGTTTCACGTTAACTGGACGGTATTACCGAATTATTCGCAAAAAATATTTCTAAACAGTGTACCTACGACCCCCGGTCAAATGGCTCAAATAGTCTCTCGGTGGAGCTCTGACCCCCTTCCCTGCCCATTGCGCAGCTCAGACCCCCCGGTGTCGATATCCACACCCCGCGCCGAACCCTGCCCATCCGATGATCTCTATGTGTCTGGCAGAAAACTAGCAAGGCTGACAATTCACTATCACATCGTCATGACAAAAGGATTTTTTCATTTATCTGGATGAAAAAATCATTGATTCCGCGTTTCCACGAATCCTGCCAACTCCATGATGAGACTGATTCGTTAATGTGTTCGCATCAATTGCCATCGAGGAAGTGTGCAGATCAGGGGTGTGGGGAAACTTCAGTTTTCTGTTTTCTGGAAAATTTGCTAAAATCAGAAATCATCAGAAAAATCAACGAAGCCAGCTCTGTTGAACATTGCAGCTTATTTAGTCGTTTACGAGGTTTTGCTCTTATTCGTGTTCAGTGGTACGATTGCTACTACTCTGAGAAATATTGCAGCGACTCCCCGCGACTGCCGACGCCGAGCCGGAGCAGTCGCGGAGCAGTCGCAGAGCAGTCGCAGAGCAGTCGCGGAGCAGTCGCGGGTGAGATGCGGGGCAGAACTGCGGACGATTCTTCATTGACTAAATCGCGGTAAGGTTGCGGAAGAGTCCCGCGGGAGTCGCGGGAGAGTTTCGGAATCTTGGCCAACAGAGAAGACGGCAGGGTCGCGGGGGAGTCGCGAGTGAGCCATGGAACGCGGTGGAGTCGCGGGGCAGTAGCGTAAGAGTCGCGGCAACATTTTTCAGAGCAGGCTAGGGCGCGAGGTTTGATACCCCCCAACTTTGGTCCGACCCCCCTCCTAAATCGGGCGCTTTGCTCAGCCCCCCCCCCTTGCAAGAACATCCGCATATCTTTACTCATGTATGGCTGTACACATGTGAAAACGTACCGAAAATTTCATAAACGTAGCTTGAAGTCGAACAGTGCTACATAAGGTGGGCGGATCCTGTTTTTATGCCCTGAGGGCACATAGGCGCAGCTTCGGGCACGCAAACTACTTTTGGTAACTTGCTGTCCGGATTTGAAATGCACCCAAAAATTCATAGACGCAGCTTCAAGCCGAACAGCGCTACATAGGTTAGGGTCCATGAAAAAATCGATTGCTGAGAAATATTTGCAAGTAATTATCGAATTTTTTATTAGGGAGTTAAGCGTTGCTACAACGTGCGGAAAACCCAGTCCTGGACCCAGGTAACTAATTTAGTTCTTTAAGCCTGTTCAAAACGGTCTTTGAGGACTTTTTTTAGGTGTGATACAATCGATCGTATCACGCCTAATTTCTATGGATTTATGTAGGTGTGATACAATCGATTGTATCACGCCTAAAATGGGTCTTCAAAGACCGTTTGAACCGACTAAAAGAACTAAATTAGTCACTAGGGTCCAGGACTAGGTTTTCCGCATGTTGTAGTAACGCGAAACTCCCCTACTAAAAATTCGATAAATACTTGTAAATATTTCTCAGCAAACGATTTCTTCATGGACCCTAACCTATATAGCGCTGTTCGGCTTAAAACTGCGTTCATTAAATTTTGGATGCGTTTTGAAAACCTGACAGCCAATTACAAAATGTGGTTTTCATGCTCGAAACCGCAGCTAAGGTGCGTCCGAATGAGAATGGCGGCCCATGCGGCCGGCGTACTTGGCAGGCGGCCGTCGCGTTCGCCGCTCTCGGACGAGCATGCGAAAAGTCCCCACCGCCATCGATTAAGAGCGGGGCCGGCACCGGCTGGCAGCAAGCACTGCGGCGATCAATCAGCTCTGCAGATGGTGGGAGAGTGGACGGCCGTCGTTGAAATCCAACACTCGTCCGAGAGCCGTACATGCGACGGCCGCCTGCCAAGCACGCCGGCCACGTGGGCCGCCATTCTCATTCGGGCGCACTTTATGTGATATACTTAGTTATCAAATGATTTCGAATCATCCTGTAAATAAGTTTTTTCTCTCGAATGACAGAATGGTTCGGCTTCTCTTTGGTTTTCAGGCAACAAATAAGAGATAAGCTTCTATTAAGTCGATTCAGAGAAGAATTCTTTGCATTGTTTAAATCACAATCATTAATTTTTCGAAAAAAATAGTCGACTCCTATAATATCCGACTATTTTTTCGAATAACTGATATTTGCGATTTTGTGAATGCATGGAATTCTACCCTAACTCGACTTATGAAAAGCTTACCTCTTACTTGTTGTCTGAAAACCAACGAGAATTCGAACCATTCTGTCATTCGAGAGAAAAAAGTCATCTACAGGATGATTCGAAATCATTCGATGCCAAAGTATGATATGTGCCCTCAGAGCACAAAAACAGTCCCGGCCCACCTTATATAGCGCTCTTAGGCTTGAAGCTACTTCCATGAAATTTTGGGTACGTTTTCACTCGCAGACAGTCATATTGTAATTGTAGTTTCCGTGCCTGAAACTGCACATATGTGCCCTCAGGGGTAAACAATCATATGCTTCAGGCGATATTGCACCTTGGAAATAGCCTAACAGGCCATGTTCGTGGAGTAAATCGCAAGAGATATCACAGTGAAGAATGCTCTTCTAAAACAGTCAACTATTCATCGTTTCCCAGAATTGCAAAACAATTGAGATTTGGCGGTATCAAACCTGTAAATCCTGAATCGTCTAAAAATGCATCTTAGATTACGAAATTCCAGAACACCTGTGTCATTTCGTTGACAGGATAGTCCGCTTGTAACGACCTCGATGACAGCGAATACTTAAAGGAAGCGTTCACGATGATCATCATCGGGTACTTCGCGCAGAGAAATGATAGGCGAGAAGGACCCTAGGCTCCCAGTGTTGAAAGGACGATACAAAACGAGCCAGGAGTGGAACAACAACGGCTGCAAACAAGCGTTTTGGTGTTCCAGAACCACCCCGTGCTCCAGATCCGCCCACTCGATATGACCAAATGAAGACTCAGATTACAGGAGTAATCAAGTCAAGGACGGACTGGTAAGTGAGCTGATCGCTTGACTGCATTGAATGCTATCATCCTTCATAGCGGTCAATTCCTCCACGCTCAAAAATCAACGTAAACAAGGGAGGACCTATATTGGCTCGAAAACGCGACTTTCGCGTCCTTTTCGAGCGTGCTTCGCTATATAGGGCACCAAACCTGTAAACCGTGGAGATATTGGAAGTTAAATTTATCGTGAACGCTGCCTTTAACACCACTGCTGCTGACACATCCAGAAGCGCTTTGGTGGCACACTTTAGCTGGCCGCGACCCCGCTTCCATGTCGGAATCATTAACGATGGCCATGCTACTGCCGTCTATCGTCTTGCATGCTTTCTCCACCAGTGAATTGTCACCTTTTCTTGTGAGTTTCTATTCTATCTTTATATCTCCATTTCATAACCTGCCTCATTTGTTTTTCGCAGTTGTTTCGTCCTCTCTTCAGTTTCTTTTTTTGAGCTTCTGTCTCATTTTGCTCTCTCAGTATGATCTCCAGTGTTATTATGACCTTTTACTGTGATCTCATTTTGCCTTCTCGGTTTACCGTTATATTATATACAAACGGTATGGCTTTCGAAACCTCTCCCCACCCCGATACAAGGCCATCTTGATTCTTGATTGTTCGAAGGTCCGACCCACCGAACGTCGATGAATCCGACCCCCCCCCCTCTGTGATACATCACACCTCACGCCGAACCCTGTTTCAGAGTAAAGGCAGGGTTCGTCATCAAACAAGTTGTTGTGGCATCCTCATGAAAAAGAAGATCTGGTCATCACAAAAGTGGAAATAGTTGAAAAGTCGGACGAAAAACGCTCAGGAACATTATATTGCTGGTTGTCAATCCGCCCACATTTACCTAAATCTCTATAAATGCTTGTTTTTTCCGTCTTTCGTCTTGCTCTCAAAGGCAGCACACACGCTCGTAAACGTGGTTGGGATAACAACGTGAATCAAACCGTTTGGCTTACAACATAATGCCTACGCATTTTGAAGCGTCAAAAACGGCCCACAATGCCGTTGCAAGAGTAGCAAGTTTGGCCCCGCCTATATTGTCCCCCCCCCCTGTATTTGCCCTTTTCCTCCAACGCAGGGTTGCTGGGTCATCTTTGCCGTCAGTGACGTGTGTGGTTCACCTGTTAAGTTCACCTGTTAAGCAGTCCACCAACAGTACCGAGGGTGAAGATGACCCGGCAACATTGCCTTGGAGGAAAAGGGCAAATACAGGGGGCGTGAAAATACGGGCGGGGCCAAACTTGCTACTCTTGTAACGCCATTGTGGGCCGTTCTCAAAGCTCCAAAACGCGTAGGCGTTATGTTGTAAGCCAAACGGTTTGATTCACGTTGTTATCCCAACCACGTTTACGAGCGTGTATGCTGCCTTTAAGTGGAGAAACAAGCATATATGAGCATCTTGTTAATTGAGGGTGAGAGCACACCCACCAATAAACCGTTATAGGTTTTTTTTGCGTTTTGTGCAACTTTTCACTATTCTCACTTTTGTGATGGCCAGACCTGCATTCTCATGAGGAGAACTCATCAACAGATTTTTTCGCGAACCCTGCTCACGTACTCAGTACTTCTACCCAATGGGGGTTGCATCCCAGGGCATACATTGAATTCAATTTTTCGCGTCAGTTTCGGCTGCTGCTCGCAGCGGCATATGATTCCAAGGCATGCTGGGGTTGAATCCCTCGATATCGACAGCAGCTGCTGCTGTCGAAGTTCTCGTCGAGTCAAGTTCGTCTCTAAAGTACGCGCTTCCAACTGGACATAGGGAATATACGACGCATTCCTAGGCAAGAATCGGATGTCAACACCGCCATCGGTTCAACTACCCGCGTTTGCAGTACTTCGACCCGCCTAGGACCAGGAGGCCCCGTCCAACCGCTGGAGGCCCAGGTGGCTGCTAGGCGGGCCGGGAAAGGCCGCGTCGCGTGTCGGTGAGCCTGTCCCGTCTTGGTTATTTCTCGGTGATTGTTCGGCCTCTTCTCGGCTATTTCGCGATCAACATGATCTCAGCTTCGTAACATCTGAGAAGCCATCAAGAAATGGCACATCGGGAACCGTTGAAGAGCCTGGAGGGCCATTTCTCGGCTAAAACTCTCAGAGTGAGTGCCTTTAACGATGATCTACTCGTCATTGACGTGTCATTGCAACTATCAATGTCTAACTGGTCATCTGTGTAGTTCCGGTGGGATGACACCCTTATTCTACCGGTATTATATTACCGGTAGAATAAGGGTGTTCAGAATTGCACTCTCTTTTCAAAATTCGAATTTATTCAAAGTCGTACATGGACACTTTCTTTTCACTTGAAAAAAGTTCGAATGCAAAAAATATTTTTTTCTGAAATTTTTTCTAATTTTGTGTTCTGTTTTCAGGCCGTTTTGACCTTTGTGTTTTCTAATTTCTGTTTTCTGACAAACTCGATTTTCTGTTTTCTGAAAATTTTATAAAAAATTCCCGCACACCCCTGGTGCAGATTCTAGTCTACTCATTAATGAATGAAGAACAGTCAGCAACAAAATGAGAAAACTTCTCACCCTCCGTGTGCTAACTGCTTCTGGCGATCGGGGCATTTATGTTGGTATAGATTTGAGCGAAATTTGTAGGTCTGAAATTGTGAGTTATAAAACGAGTCTGTATAATGCACGAAAGCATTCACCTTAAAACAAAATTTGCACTTGAAGGGACGATCATTTGAGTGTTTGACTGCGTGTTGCTTCAAATACCATACGGAATTGAACAATTTGCCACAATCCTAAATGAAGCTCGAACTTCATCAATTTGTAGAGCAATGAAATGCTGTTGCTGAAACTGTGATAGAATTCGCCATGAACACTGCGAGCCTGTCGGGTCTTAGCCCATCAGGTTACTACCCGGCAGGTTCAAGACAGGTACACAGCTCTGAAAACCTGCCGAGAAACTTGTTCTCTACGCTGCAAATCTACAACTACTGCATGGCTCATGACACGATCACAGCAGGCTTTTTTGTGCGGAGAACCCTCTAAAGATCATATTGAAAATATTACGAAGGTTCACCACATTTAAAGTGTGTCCGAATGAGACTGGCCGACCATGCGGCCGTCGTACGTAGCAGGCGGCTAACGCGCGCGCCGCTCTCGGACGAGCATGCGAAACGACTGCGAGCCTTCCCACGCAGCCATTGACTAGAAGCGGGGCGGCAGCGGCTGTCAGCAATCAATCAATCAGTTTCGCAGCCGAAGGGGGGAGGTTGCAGCCGTTTGAACACTCGTCCGAAAGCGGCACATGCGACGGCCGCCTGCCACGCACGACGACCGCATGGTCGGCCAGTCTCAATCGGACACACTTTATCTACTCTTCCGTACTCCTTTCTTCTCCTTCCTTTCTCTAACACACAGAAAGAATTCTATGGCTAGGCTAGCGTGATGCACTAAAGCGCAGCCAACAAGAGTTACTCAGGGAACTGTGGGCGCACTATTAGCATGAACATCAGATTTGTGCATCGTAGTCTGTCGGCAGAGTATACGAAAATGAAGAAGTCAACAGCGACAGCTCCGCGATTGATTCGAATTCAAATTGTAGCTGAGGGCAGCGAAAAGCTGCGACCTGATGTTTCGAACTTCAGAAAACAGCCACTCTATTCTAACCAAGCGGTCTCAAGTGTAACTCGAACTGCAGAAAACGGGCAAACTCATCAATTTTTGTGTACTAGGCTCACAGCCCGTATACGATGCGGACTCTCTGGACGTTCAACTCGATTAGCAGATTCGCGGCAGTGTCCAGACGCTGGGAGCGTCTCGGGGGTCTTTCATAGTTACGCCGCCGAGCGGTGCCGCAGACTGCTATTCTACAATATCGATCATGACGCGACGCGCCATCAATATTATAACAATGCACTGTGCCACGCCGCTCGACGGTGGGAATATAAACTACCACTAAACTAAAGACCGCGGAGAAGAGGAATTCGCGATATTCTGTCAATGGGTAGCTTGATGACTCCGAGGTAGCTGCTTGTTACGCCTCCTCCTTCCGTCGTGCTAGAAATTCAGCAATTTTGTGGCGTTCGCTAAAACGCGGATTTTTTTTCGCTGCCGCTAAACGCGCCACTAATGTTCCCCACTTAGCTACAGCCTGCGCTGAAAAGCAAACTCAACCCGCGCTGGCTACGCTGCACGCAGCGAAGCCTCCTCGCTCCTCTTTGATCTGTTCATCTCTGGGAGCGAATACTCGACCCTTTGTCATGAAGGGTGACCCCAAACCGTTATGTGGAAGACTTCCAGGCATAATTTTGACTGCGCTGGTAGATTAGCCGCAGGCCGTGGGCAGGAAACGGCTATGCGGTCGATCGTAGCTAGGATTTCCGTCGTAGTGCGGATCGGAACAGGTGCATCAAACGAGGCAAAAAATATCACACTTTTTTACCCGTTCAAGACGAAAAATTCCGTAGTTGATACAGGTGATGCAGCAAGAATTCCTGTAAGTTTTCACTACCTGTCGCAGAAAACTCCTGTGTGGAGCATCTAGCTACCCATCGGCAGAATAGGTTCCAGGTTCTCGGCAGGTTCCCGGCAAGTTTCTTCAGAGAACATAACGGATAAATTGTTTCGGTACTCACCTTGCATGCACATTGTTGGTTTTTCTCCAAAGTTATGTTTATGCTGTCGACTTCTGTGGGACAAATTACAATGGGAGGAGGAGCTGGCTCGTTCTGAAATATAAGCAAATTCATTCGCTTGGTATATCCACTCAAGCGGAGCCGAATTATTCTGCTCCCTCGCTGGATCAAAGCTGAGGCAATTGTTACAAATTCTATTTTTTTTTATTTCTCATAGTGTTTTATTACTGGGTCTTATTTTCTCAAAAACGTTTGCGGCGCATAGATAATAAGCTAATAAATAAATGTGAGTTAATAAATAGCTAATAAAGCAAATAAATAAATATGAAGATAACCTAAAACCACAATGGCCTGTGATTTTTCAGGAGTGACGTTCAATCAATAAATGCCTAGTTTCGCACTCTATGGGCTAGTTCATTGTTTTATGAAATTCAACACAAAAGGCGGCGGAAATGAACAAACCATTGAGAGGGCAAAGTTTTTGGCATAAGTCGTACGTAATGTAAAGGTGAGGATTTTTTTCTTTTAAAAAGCGACATGTTAGAATGCGATTTTTCCATTTGTCATTTCCTTGCCCGTAAAACCTTCGTCGCTTACAAAGAAAGGTCACCTGGAAAAAGTGGCCAATCCGAACGAAATCCAATTTTTTAGAATCGGTTTTGGACCAAAAATACAAATTCGACCTTTCTAGCTGCGTTCCGTTTATCCTAACAGAGTTATAAGCGATGGGCTGTGGTAGGTAAATGACCTTACCGTACCGCAACCCAACAACATTACCCAAACACTGAGAAAAGGACTTCATATCCCTGTCCGCGCCCTAAGTAACCCCTCTTTACGATGTTCGAATGGGAAATCCTTGTTTGACTCCCTTGCGAATCGCGCCGGAAACCTAAATTTTTCGCCCAATGTTTGTCCACAAAGGGTTAATTAGGACGTTGAACACGATTAAAGGGTACATTTTCAGTTTCAAGAAAGATTAAGGTAGGTCAGAAAGGAGATAACGACAAGCAACTATGGTAATCCACTAATAAACGCCTGTAACTCCGTCTAGAGATAAGAAGCGCAGCTATAAAAGCCAAATTTGAATTCTCCGTGAGGAATGGCCACATTCTCCAAGTGACCTTCCATTGTTATACCGAAACCATAGTTTACGCAAAATCCTTTATAGGATCAGTGTATCCTCAAGCAGTCGGCGTCTGCGAGCATCCATGTTCAAGGCAAGCAGTCTCGATCCCTCTATGACAACATAGAACCCACAAACGTTTCCTGGGAGAGCCTTCCTTCCAGCAACAGGCAACGTGTTGCAGTATTAGTCATATACATATCGTCAGCGGAGAGAACTATACTCGATTTTTCATGCTCTTGACTAAATATATCCCTTTAGGGAATAAAACTAGCAAAGAGGTAATTAAAGGCTGTGGTCACGATGAAAAACGTTATAGAAAAAACTACAAAAATCAGTTCAGATCAAAAACAACTGAAAAACTATGAAGGTAGAGCGGTGAAAAACGGGCTAGAATTAGAGTTTCTAGGGCCCAAAGAAGCTGTTTCGTGCACACGTGCACAGCGATGACGAAAAAGATCGCCGTCTCATGCCGAGCAGTCAAAAATCATCGACATTCACAGGACGAAATAAATGCAAATTTAACGAATAAAATCAGTTGAACAATGAAAGCATCACTTCAGTCAATGTTTTTGACTAGATGTGTACATAAATCCAAAGCTTCATTGATTGAAATTCAATTTCAAGCCAGCTGATGTTCTTGATATAAGAGGTCACCGATGCCGATGGTGTGGAGTGGGCTCGTCCACCATCAAAAGACAAGAAAGTTCAGGCTTCAAATTTGGCCTAAAACAGTGGTTTTTTCGCGATTTTTTCTTATAGGTCCTACTACACGAGACCCAGAAAAGGGTTAGGAGAAAAAAGACGACAAGCATATTTGATCGCGACCACTGCCTTTAAAGAGCCTGGCTTGTAAAGAAAATCCGACCTAAAAAAGAATGAGAACGGCGTCTGAATTTCTGCCACGCCGACTTTTTGAACAATTGCGCTGGATTGCAAGCAATTCCTTTGAAATGTGGTCGTGGCAAACCACCTGTCACAGATGACGGGTGAAACTCTGCACATCCACTCTATGTATAAAACTCTAGAGGCAGTGGTCGCGATTGAAAAAAAAAATTGTGGAAACCATAAAAATTGGATGGGCTCGCAAACAGCTAAAAAACCACAATGATTTAGGGGCAAGAAACGGGGTATATTTAGAGTTATTCAGTTCCTAATTTGCTGAATCGTGCACACGTGCACAGCTCCGCCAAAAAGATTGGAGCCTCATGTGTGTGTAGTCAAAATTCATTCAGAGGCAGAAATAAATGAAAATTTAGCTAATGAAAACAGTCGTACAACCTAAAGAAGCCCTCCATTCGATGTTTTAACTGAACGAGGACATAAATAATCAAGAATGCCAGTCCAAAGGGATTAGTCATTGATTAAATCTCGATTTGAAGCCCGCTGATGTGATTGATTCTAACGATCATTGATGTCTATTATGTGGAGTCTCAGGCATAAGTCTCGCCCCTCTCCCCTCGACTGAGTGATAACGCCCAAATCAGGTCTATTATACTCGGGAACTTCCCCACAAATATTTGGGGTGGGCGCGTCCACCAACACACGATCGGAAAGCTGAGGCTGATATTTTGACCCAAAATAGGGTTTTTTCGCAGTTCTTACATATAGGTCCTACTACTCTGAATCCAGAAAAGGATTCAGAGATGAAACATAGAGAAGCTCATTTTATCACGACCACTGTCTTAAAATATTTGTTCAAAATTCCAAGAAAAGCGGTCTTTCCCAAACACAAAAGGGCGACATTTTATGTTGTGGTTTTGACTATAAAAGTAACCTATAGAAAGATAAGATGCATTTGTGAGGCACAAAAGAAGTTACAGCCAAAAAAACTGTTTGCCCAAAGATGTCTGCGCAAATCCATCACAGCGAATTGAATGCAAGGTTTGCTATAAGAATAATGAATGAATCGTTTGTGAAAAAAATTAAAGTTCGTAAGCTCGGTGAAGGACACACAATGGAGAAATCACTAAAGGGGAATACCTATCTAAATTGAACTTCTCGAATAGAGGAAAATAGCCGGAATTAAATCGCACCAGTGAAGAAATTTCGTGAACCCGTTTTCGTACTATAATCTGGTCATCAATGGGTTTGAATATACTATGAATTTGAACCCTCTCCCCGATAGGTGGAAAGAAGGGAGCGAGGGGCATCTAAAGATTTTTTTACGGATGACGCCAAAATTCACAGGTCTGTGTTTCGACTGACATCTCATTTTTAGGGAAATGTCGGTAAAAGAAGGATAGAGGAAGTTCATTCAACTAAGAATTTTGACAATACAGTACAATGGAGGCTGCAAAATATATTCAAAGTTTTGAAAAATTTCCAAAAGTTTCCAAATTTCGAAGCGTAAATCCATTTCCAAGGTACAGTACCGAGCATATTTTTTGCAAAAACGGCGTTTTGCGGCGTTTTTTGAGTTCACAAAGCGCCGCATCGCCTTAACTCACTTCAAAGTTGACTAAATGAGTTTTTTCAGATAGTTTTCGTGTTCCTCTCAGTAAGGCGAATGTAATGGTATGTGTTGAGAGCTCTTTTAACTCTAGCATTTTGTTGAAAAATGTGTATTTCCTTCTAAAATTCACATCGACCACAGGTCAAAAAATGACAGATTTCTGTTATCATGACAGACTGATCAGTTCATTATGAGCGGTTTAGAGGTGCAAATATGCAAATTTCGATGAACTTTCAGAGTTGAATCTATTCTTTTGGAACACTATCGTATAGGACTGAATGGAAGCAATCCGGAAATGACTTCAGAATTGAAATTGGACCACTTTGAAGCAAGTTATGGCGTTGCGGCGCTTTGTGAGCGCAAAAAACGCCGCAAAACGCTTTCTTTGCAAAAAATTTGCTCGGTACTGTAGTCGACGTAGCGAATCCTATTACACCGAACGCAATATGTATGGACGTGGGCTGGAATTTGAGAGGTTTTTGTGAATTTTTGAAGAGGTAATTTTACGGAAATTTTGATGCTCCTTTTCGCTGTATTTCTCTACATCATAGATCTGCAATTGCAAGATCATTAAAAACAAGATATTGTATTTTGCGAGTACGCCGCCTTTAGAAGCGGTGTTCACGACAAGAAATGTTCTCGAGAAAACAACAAAAATCGGTTTTGTTTAGAAACAGTCGAAGACCTGCAAAGGTTACGCTGCGCAAAACGCGCTAAAAATAGGTTACAGTCTACGGCAATGATAAAAGGCGGTTATGGGGTTGCGTAATTCCATTAAGCATAGGCTGGGATTATACTTCCAACGACAGGCGACGCGACGCAATGTTTACCATCAGGGATGTGCGAAAAAAATTTGGACAAAGAAAACAGAAAACAGAAAGAAATCGCCAAAAATGGGCAGAAAACATATGGTTTTTCAAAAATCAATAAACAGTGTTTAGAGTACAGTATTTGACATTTTTTACAGCAATCAACTTTTTGCACATTTTTTCGTGTCAAATGGTTCATTTGCACAATATCCAGGGGTCAACAGTCGGTCAGAGAGAGAAATATAGGCTTCTGAGAGAGGCAGATTATACGTGCAAAAAGTCCTTTTAAACTCATTTTTCCTGGAAAATAGCAATAGTTTACATGATCAGAAACTCAATATGTGCAAAGAGTATGAAGATTTAAACGGAGCAGACTTGCCCTTCCTTAGTTTGCATATTTTACGACAGTTCCGAGATAATTGCTGGATTGAACTCTTCAACGCCCTAGAGGAACGCGTGTACCACGCGGGTGTGCCATGTGAGTATAAATGTGTCAACACGCCGGTCGCTCCATCATCATGGGTTCGTTGGGGTGGAGAGGTCCACATAGCGGTCCAAGAGGTGAAGGTTGTTTAGGATACCTGAGTGAGGAATGGTGAAGGTTCTCTATAGACTTCCAACTTCAAAATTTGACGTTTTCTCAATCCTCTTTTTTTTGCATTCAGTATATTTTTTAATCATTAATTTTAAAACATTTTTTTAAAACCATTCATTAATTTTAAAACATTTTTTTAAAACAGCTGACCTCCCTTTGAAATTCACTATTCTTAATGAAGTGATTTGCCTAGGTCATAAAAATTTCTCTTGAGCTGTCTTGCAGTCAAAATTTTTTAGGAAAATTTTTCCAAGCGATTTTCGAAAAACTAACCGTTCTTCGCTCGAAAAAAATTTTGCCCTTTAAGAAGAATCTTTAAACAGAGCTGTTTCTAAGGTCTCCATGGAATTTCGCGTCGAATAACGTTTTCATGTTAAGAAGAATACGTTTCCATTCTCTCAGCCGATTTCAGTTTATGAAGTAACGTTTCTTTCACAAAAAGCAATCAGTTTTTCGTCCATAACTTTTTTATCCTGGGGGAGAGCCTTTTGATGATAGCCGTTTTCGGAATCCCAATAAAATTTTGCATCGAAAAGCGTTTTCATTTTCAAAAAATCCGTTGCCCTTCTACCAGCCGATTTCAGTTTATAAAGTGTATTTTTTTGCCTTAAATTATCGGTTTCTCGTCAATAACTTTTTTTGTGATTGGAGATAGACCTCTGGTGAAGGTTCTTTTTGGAATCACGATGGAATTCTGGTTCGACTAGTGTTTCAATCTTGGAAAAATATTTTCTCGATCGTCCAGCCTAATTCATTTTACGAAACACCAGTTTTTCGCCTATAACTCTTTAACCTGGTGAAGGTTGTTTTTGAAATCTGCGTAAAATTCTGCGTCGAATGATATATCGGATTCCTAACTTTGCTTGCTCCATAAGTCAGCCAGGTCGGTGGAGCCGAGCCCCGTTGTAGGCTCCAGGAGAACTCTGCGTCTCCTATTTACACCACAGAGGCGAGAGCACCCTATGGAGATAACTATGGAGCTCGGCTCCACCGACCTGACTGGCTTATGGAGCAAGCAACGTTAGGAACCCGATATATCATTCGACGCAGAATTTTACGTAGATTTCAAAAACAACCTTCACCAGTACCCTATCTTCAACGGTTTAGGAGTTGTTGGCGAAAAACTGGTGTTTTGTAAAATGAGTTAGGCTGAACGATCGAGAAAATATTTTCCCAAACTGGAAACACCAGTCGACGCAGAATTCCATCGAAATTTCGAGAACAACCTTCACCAAAGGACTATCTCCAAGCGCAAAAAAGTTATGGACGAAAAACCGATAACTTCAGGCGAAAAAAATGCACTTCATAAACTGAAATCGGCTGGTAGAAGGGGAACGTGTTTTTCGAAACTGAAAACGCTAGTCGATGCAGAATTTTATGGGATTCCTGATACCACCTTCACCAAAGGGCTATCTCTTAGCGTAAAAAAGTTATGGCCGAAAAACCGGCAGTGACACCTACCCAATCTTGAAAACGACTTGCATAAGTGTTGGGCCACTTTCATTCTTTTTCGGGGCGTTTCACCGGTTTTCCCAATGGTGAAGGTTCCCCACTTCACCTGCCCAGGGATGAAGGTTGGTGGAGTACATGGCTCCACCCAACGAAGCTCGGGTTCGCTCGTAACCCTATGACAGTTTCAACAGGTACGATTAGGGGGCTCTAAGTAGTATTAGAGCTCATTATTGTCGATAACTTACTTACTTGACTTAATCGGTTGGCTTTCGCCTGACGCGGTCATTCCGCATCTTCACCGAGGTGTGCCGTCCTAGTAGTCAGCCGTGTCCATTTTTCACGGTCTTCAGCCACAATTTGAACACATTCCATCCAGCTGTCACTATTCCATTTCCTGCGAAACGAAACATCGCGCCTGAACTGTCTTTCGATGCCGAGTGACTTCAAATCCTCTTTAACCACATCCGTCCAGAACTTTCGCCTACGCCCAGGTGGCCGTTTCCAGACAGGATTTGGAAGCATTTTTAAAGCGTGTTGTACGAGACGATCCGGCGTTCTTCTTAGTATATGCCCGAGCAGTCGAAGTCGACTTTCCATTGCCGCTTGAGATGGCGTTAGGAGATGCTGGCACCTCCCTCGTGTCAAGCGTTGATGTACTGCGTCGATTTCCTTGTAAAGGTCTTCGTTATGGCATACACGCGGCCAGAAATATCCAAGCAAACGCCTAAAAGCTTCCTCTCCGTGCAATCCAACCTTTCCATCTGCGTTTTCGGTGCTGCCCACGTCTCCGATCCGTACATCATGATAGGGCGAATAGCGGATAGGTAGACGCGCAACTTGACTTCCTTCGCGATGGTGGTAGACCACAAACACTTGGTTAGAGAATTGAATGCAGACGTAGCTTTCGCACATCGTTGTCGAATATCCGCTGCATAACTACCATCGTTCTTCAGCAAACAGCCCAAATAACAGAAATCGTCCACCAGTTCGATACGTTGTCCGTCCACACAAACTCCAGTTGAAGGCCTCTGAGAGACCCACATCTGCTTGCATTTGTCGGGACGAAGACGAAGTCCATAGGCTGCGGCATACTTCGAAACGAGGTTCACAATCCTTTGCAGTTTTGCGTTGTTTTCAGCGAATAACACAATGTCGTCGGCGTACTCCAGGTCGACAAGGGAGCGTCCTGATGGTGTTAGGATCACATCCGCAGGAAACTGTTCTGCAACTCTACGCATGATGTCATCAACGGCGAAGTTGAAAAGAAAAGGTCCTGCAATGGCTCCTTGCCTTACTCCTGTTTTCACCTCGAAAGCTGACGTAAATCCGACGGGTGTACGAACTGCTGCTGTTGTTCCTTTGTTCATGTCCTCGATTAACCGAACATACTTTTCCGGGACTCCATCTGCTCGCAGAGCATTGAGCAATCGATCACGATGAGGAGAGTCGAACGCGGCTTCAAAGTCCAAAAAAACAAGCTGTAATGGCTTCGAAAACCGCTGCCACGATTCAATTACTCTTCTCACGACGAACACTTGGTCGATGGTCGATCTTCCAGGTCGAAAACCGGCTTGCTCATCTCTGGTCGTTCCTTCACGATGTTTGATAAGTCGCTCAAGAATGATACGTTCTAAAACCTTGTACATGACACGAAGTAGAGAGATTCCTCTGTAGTTCTTAGGATCCGTGACGGATAGCTTCTTGTGAAGAGGTACGATGATCGCATGTCTCCACGAATCGGGTATCCTTTCGCTCATCCATATGGCTCGGATGGTGTTGGTCATTTCACGAATCCCAGACGGAGGAAGAGCTTTCAGCATTTCAGCAGTGATGTTGTCATCTCCACCTGCCTTTCCATTCTTCATTTTCCGGACACAATCCAAAAACTTCAGACTCAGTCGGCGGTTCCTCACTGACATCGTAATGTGCTCTCTGAACATGCGGGAGCTCAGGTACTGATGGCGCTGGACGATTCAGTAGTGAACTGAAGTAATCCTTCCATATTGGCAGCGTCGCATCACCAACTGCAACTCCATTGGTAGTGTTCAAGACAGGAGAACATCTCTTCATCTTCCCGCTATACTGTCGCAGCAACGTGTAGGCTTTCTTCGGATTCTTCTCCTCCCAAGCCTTCTCGAACTCCTTAGCTCTACACGTCCACTCTCGTTCGCGGTCACTTTGAAGCTGCCGACGCAACTTCCTCCTCAGACGCTTCTCCTCCACGAAGTTTCCTGCAGTTCGGAGAGCACATACTCTGTTGTAGGTCGATAACATACAATGAAATTGGAGTTTGCGTAATTACTGTATCGCATACCTTCTGAGGGTATTACCAAAGGTGAACCTATGGGGAAGGGTAACCACTATAAGATAAAGATGAAGGCTCGGCTTCCTCAATTCCTACGGGGTAGCGCATTCGACGTCTATTTCATGGAGGCTTGGAAGGGCTCTAGGGTAGCATGCGAGGTTCAGCGGACTTCCCAGTCAGAACATTCATCTCCTTACATGAATCTAGTACCAATTTGAGGAGTCCACAGGGATAGTAGATCTGGCTGACCCTGCTTGAGGATCGAACTCCACCGTGTTGAGCGAACACACGGGTAACCACCATAGCGAGATGTAAAAGTTGACCCTACGGAGCTGTTGAGATTGCGAGTGAGGTTTTCTACACCTATGGGTTCGCCGTCTATGAGTTTGGCCATTTGTCTCTGAAGTAAATTTGCCACAAGTCGAGGTTCACGGTTTTTTTCTGTTTTCTGCCAAAATTTGCCTATTTTAACAGAAAACAGAAAAAATGGTCGAAAATTGGTAGAAAACAGAAAATTCCGCACATCTCTGTTTACCATCCATATTGACCGAAAACCGATATCCCTGATATGTAATGTCGCTGGTCGCAGTGAGTATGATCCTGGCCACACCGTACATACATGCGCCATAATCAACGGTAAAGTTGTATTTTTTTCTGAATTTGGGAGAACAAACATCGGCATGTTGAGAAACGATGAGTTCTCTTCCTAATCAGATACTATCAATACATCTAAAGTCCTTATCAAAGATACACGCAGGAATAACAAGAGAAAATGAAAGAAATACAAAAAATGGAAACAACAGAGAACAATTATTTTTTTCTTCTTATTCCTGAGTGATGAGGACTTTGATAATTTTCGTGTGTGGGGGAAACTCATAGCTTTTTATGTAGTGCCTGGTCAAATTCCGTGCCGAGCATAGCCACTACTACTTAAACGGTTCAAGGGCATACAGGATCGAATTTTCCACACAAAGCAAACTCAATAGTATTACTGTTATTAAATGTAAACAGTGGAGCTCGGAAGAGGCCAAGTTGACGATCAGAAGCCATTGATTAAATATGAGTTTTGTGCCAACTGATGACCACTAATGCTATGCTATACTCTGTTTATCTTGAATTGCACCAAACACGGTCCGCCAGTAGTCCTCTAATTGGCCCGCTGGTACCGTAGTGTACGTCCAAGACGCTTTCTCCGTAGACCCGCTCAGATAAAAACAGCCCACTTCCCGCCGACCAAGTCGGGCTAGTCGACTTCGCGCGGCCCCAATTTCATGGGCGTGGCATAGCGCCCCACTTCCCGCGGAGAGAGAGGTTTTTCCATCTTCCCGCGGAGTGTCGGCGGGCAGTCGGCTATTCCTGGGGGTCATCGAACACTCACTCATCGATTCTCATTTTGATATCATCATTGCACTACCCACTAGAGTGGAGCCAATGAACGATTGCTGAGTAGAGAACACTGTGTTGAGACTCTTTCTAAAACCCGCGCTGTGTGCGACGCTGGTCTTGGGCAGGTGAACCACTGTCCGTTAATGGCATCTGCGATTAGAAAGACTGCAATAACTAGTGAGTGTAGGAAGCTTCCTCGTAGAAGCTCAATCCTTACTTGTCAAGAGCAGTTCAAACTGAAGTTCCCACAAGAGAATTTTCGAAATTTTGTTTTAGCAGACCTTTACTTGAAGGGTGTTTTTTAACTGTGCTGCAAACTGCTTTAGAATTGTCTTCTGTCAGTCACCAGATTAGCCGTAAGGCGTTGGCAGAGGGACCGCAGAGTGCTTGTTCACCGCGTACGGGCAGTCAACGAAACGGCGCTGCTGACTGCCCGCGGCCAATCTATTGGCCTTCCGCGGGAAGGGTTACGGGACGTCGGCTAGTGGTACCGCGGAAAGTCTGATGTCTCTATCTGAGCGGTGTGCAGAGCGATCGATTCGTCAATGCCGTCACTCGGCCACCCACCCTGCCACCCGGGGGTCGAATTCATCAACGCGTGGGTTTGGGTAGCGGTAAAGGCGTCGGCACTTTTGATGATTACCCTGAGCAAGCGGGAGATCACTAACCAGTCATGCCCACTTCTAACCCAGCTAAGAGACAGGGGCAAATGAGATACTGCTCGGCTACGAGACGGTCTGCCCTTGCGGGTAATCATCAAAAAAGCCGACACCCTTACCGCTACCCTAGCCCAAGCGTTGATGAATTCGGCCCCTGGTCTGCCGAGAACGCGCCGTGGACGTACACTACGGTACCAGCGGTCCAATTAGAGGACTATTGGCGGACCGTGTTTTGTGCAATTCGAGATAAACAGAACATACCAATCGTCGATGCCGGGCACTAGACTTCCACCAGCAAAAACCCCCTGCTTTGAGCTTGGTAAATCCACACCCTACGGGCCTTTTTCGTGGGTTTTCGGTTTGGCTTGTACTAAATTGAACCAAAAGAAGACCCCTGAGAAGAATCCGGAAACAATATTCCATCGTGAAAGCGTAAACAGCCAGGGGTTCGAACACCTTACTTGAAATAAGGAAAGTTTTACGCCCACGTTATTATTCTCAAAAATCCCAGGCCCACGATCCTTGTCAAAAACACTGGAAAACGGCGCCCTTAACCGCCCCATTATCGGACACAGTTCCCAAAACAAGTATCAATCGTTGTAAGCAGCATACATGTATACTGAGTTCGAGGATTTTCAATCCAGCTTTCAGACTTGGTTTTCTCTTACCATGTTTTCCTTACTTGTGCGGATATGTGAGACCTATTACTTGGCTAGGTTCGATGTTTAGCTGATAACAAATAAATGAATGAATGTCACATGATCGCCATACATCACAACTATGAAAAACAAAAAGGGTAACACACATAGTTAGTACAACACACGAGTTTGGATCTAAAAATCGCAAAATGAACAAATAATATTGAGGGTTTTCCTGAAGTTTATCGCCATGTCCATGTTGTGACAGCTACACGCATCTTGGAGGGTTTTTCGGAAGAATTTCAAGGAGAGCACCATCGAGAGAGGGGATGAGCGGAACTTTTTTTTTCACAATTTAAGAAATCCAAAATAGCAAAACGTTAGAGGAAATTGGCATGTCGGAGATCGGGATACTGGAAATTCAGCCTTTCCTAATTCTGGACCACACACAATGGCATTTCTGATTTTCTTCCGTATTTCAATTGTCTTTCATAAGTCGAGAACCGAAAGGCCAAAGACTAACGTTATCCGCTCGTCCAGAATTCCGCTCTTCCATGATCGAAAGTGAATTGATGAGCATAGCAACTCAACTGCGAATTTCTCGTTTGCGGGAGACTTGTACGTAAATGCAAGGGAACATTTTATAAAACAAAAGTATTAAAATTTTTACATTGGATCCGTAGCCCATCAGTAATGAATTAAATGACAACCAACCACAAAGACTCTCAATTCAAGCACGAAGGAAGACGGTTAAAAATTATGAGAAGAAATTGGCCAACTTACGGTTTTAGGTGTGAGTGAAGACCCACTACCATCATCACCGGAGGTTGGACTATATATCTCGTGTGAAGGGGGGAAAAAGCCAAAGCTCAAAGGAGCGAATTCAGTCATTCCACAGCATTAATGATCGATACCGGGCTGAAAAAAAAAGAAGAAAACTATGTGGAAAATAAAAAGGAACACGATTCTGTTGCGTGCATGCCATATAAAATATGTGAGAATAACGAAAATCAAAATTGGACACGCTATTACTCCGGTGGAGACAAGGTATGAAGCCATTGAAGAAAACAGCCAGTAAATAGTCTGCGAAAGCAGAATACTTAGAATACAGTGAATTGTGAAACAGATTGCGAATAAAACAGTAAAATGTCCCCGAAAGGTAGTGCGAAAGCTTAAACGTGGGTTCGGTAATAGTGAAGTGACCATTCGATTTCATCTGCAAACAAAATGTGGCGTTATCAGCATCACACTGATATAAGTCAGCGGTCACTGTGACATCGAGCATATTTCAAGCACGAAAGTTGAATGAAAGTTTCTAACATGAGAGAAGAATGAAAATGTCGGGAAATTCGGAAAAGAACAATAACCACGTGGAAAGTTTCGTAACGAACGCCAAGAGCGAAAGGAAGATAACCACACAAAGCCGCTCGCAACTGGAAGACTTGCGGCAAGGCAGTATATATAAAGTAAATTACGCGTAAACGGCGGCGCACATACCGGTATGCGCACCGGATTTTACTTTTTCCCGGTGAGCGCAACCTGAGATTATAGACGATATTATGTGATGAGACTCGATAGATCGTGACACTTGTCATACATTTCTTTCAACGATGCGCTCAGTTGATGCACATTCTTGCTAAAATTTAGTAATTTCCAGCACCAAATCATTTCAATCAGTTCTGTGGAATAGAAAGCCAACTAACCAAGCAATGCGTCAGAAAACATGTGGCGGTTACTAAACTGTTGATTGGAACTGGTAGTTGTCAGTGAAACCACTTACGAATGTGAAGCGGAACAGTTGATAAATATGGGGTAGGTGCTGGCTGGCATAACTCGACCCATACAAATATAAAGACTGACAACATCGATACTCGTATTTCAAGTGTGAAACATCTTCTCATTCTCACAAACCATTAATCTAACTTGATGTCATGTCAATGCCCAAATTATTCAGTTCTAAAACCACATATTGAATTTATATGTGAATTTTAAAAGTGAATAATGAATACAACTGGGTTGACAAATAGATTCTCGTGTTTTTTTTTCTTGGCAACTCTGTGTTTCGCTCAACAAAATGCACACATGTATTAAAAATCGCATTTCTTCCTTACATCAATTTTTCTTTGTCGCTTTGCGTTGAACTTGTCATTTTTGAAATTCACATTTATATTCAGTATGTGGTTTCAGATCTGAATAATTTGGGCACTAACAAGACATCAAACTGCCATTTCTTCAGAAATGGCTTATTTTGCAACTTCTGTCGCAACAGAGGGGAAGGTTCACATCGGGAATTTTTTTTCTTTTGTTAAGCAGAAAATCGCGTGGATCAGCCCACCCTTTGGGACAGCACGTCCACAGAAATAAAGTCGTCCGCCTAAAAGAACAGTTGTCCATGTGCTGAATACTCTTTTTCTCGTGAGATCCTCACATCCATACTTGGGCATTGTAACCCTCCTATTTCAGAAAACAAGTTTGGTGAGGAAAAGACAAGGAATTTACATACCCAAGAAGTTAAAAGCGCAGAACCACTTCCGAAGCTCCAGCTTCTTCTACAATAAACACACAAACTAGGCGTACGTGGCAGAAATTGAATGATTACAAAAGTTTTTTAAACGAGTTGTTTTCTCTCGAGACTGCTGATTTTCATTATGCTTTTTGCCATTACCCTTCAGTTGCTATGCTTACTTGCACAAAAGCATCGAAAAGAAAGATGCGGTCTTAATCATATTTGAGCAATACGAAGAATTATCTACTCATCAATATCTATTTTGTCAATCACTGACTATTTTCTGAGAATCGAAAAAAATCAGAAATCGATTTCTGACAGGGTCATCGATAGTTCCTGCAATAAATATTGGTTGAGGAGGTAGTTTTTGGTCCACGTGTTGGTTAAAGGCGTCGTTCGCGCTGGAAACCACTTACCATTTTCAGGCTCAATTTCATCAATGAGCCCGGTAGATCACATCGATAAACTAGTACCGATAATCCACATGAAAAACAATTACGGCACAAACTCCACATTCAGAGAAACCTCGAGAATGACAGTTACGAGGTCTACAAATGCCGAAAATCTTCAAAACCGATTTTGCCGCGAAATCTATATTCAATTTCGCAGTGTGTTCAGACTGACTTTCCTTTACAAATGAAAGTTTTTCATGGGCCTTTTCGAAATTCTCATTTACCATGGAGGCCAAGCCACTAAAAAACATGAAAAAATAATATACTGTTCCCTGCGCGTACGATGTCTCTAACTATGAAATCGATGCCTAAAGAACTCCCTCATAAAGAAAAAAGAAAAGAAAAATTCAACCCCATGGATAAATCACGCGAGACCGTTTTGGTGCTCTCGACTCCTTCAAGGGGACTGAAGATTTTATCTTCGATAACAGATTTGGTGTTTTGATAGGGCACAAATATGATCGTGTACATTACTCAGTTCCGGTACAACATACTGAACTGGAAAGAATTTTTTTTAAATTAGGAATTACGGGATGCGAAAAGCGACATTAGGCACAGGAGGAAGAGCGCACTTGAATGTATACATGCTTTTGCGAAACAAAGCACAAAACAGCGAAAACAGTGTAAAAAAGAGGGCACGAACTCATCTCAGACATCAATAAAAGGCCATTATCAAGAGAGTGATACCGATGTATATTGTAAGATGAGCAAACGAGTGGCGGATGGTCGGCCTTTCATCGTAAGCCTTACCAAGAAACTAAAAAAGTTAGGGAAGCAAACTATATCAACATAGAGTAGAATATCAGCCACGGTAACCTGTACATATTCTATTCTCTGAACCAACTACTCTAACCCTTATGGCAGAATAAGAGTTCACTAAACAAGGCGTGATCCGTGTCCGATCGGAGACGGGTAAGAGTAACAAAAGAGCTTAAAATCCTGACCCTTTGATGGTGAGTGATATTCTCCGGCAGCGGATCTAGTAAGCGCTGACAATATCGCTGATCAGAGGTCGAATACCCTTATCTCGACTTGCCATCTAAGCCGACCGCAACAGCCTCGATGACGAGTGCGATTGCCGATGAAGATGTTGGCGGCCGACCTTGAACGTGACAACAGCGTTACTTTTGTCATACCTACAGCACTTAACCAGAACAGTCCTGCAGAGCACTTCCGGTTCGCGAAATAGAATAATCGCAAGATTCATAACCAAAAGTATTCAAATATAAAGGTGAGACAAGGAAAGCTGGAAAACTCATATGTTGACTACCTGTCTACCAAAGGGACTGCTGAAAAGGCTGTCGAGGCATACCACTCTTCACCTTTTTTTTCGAAGCATTTTTGAACAGTCGGACGTAACCCTCATTTAGTTATCGTGGACAAGAGAGTATTACGTTGAAAAAACCACAGAATCGAATTTACGTGAACTTTTTTGATGATTAAAATAATTTCAATAAAAAAACATTTTTCCAAAACTTTTATAAGCCCCTAATTGAAATTTATTTTATTCATTAAAACGGTAGATAGTTCATGTGAAGCGAAAATGAACACCACAACAGAGCAATGCTCAGCTTAATAAATACAAGAAGATAGTAAAGAAATCGAAATTATCACAATAGTGCAAAGTTAGCGCAAAGGCTTTATAAACGACATGACATGTTACTCATTTCAATTCTTTTTCTTTGGCGGTAAGGATATATTTTTCTGATGGCTATACAGTGCATATTGAAAAGTAAAGCCGATTACTATATATGCATAGTGGTACAGCAATCCGGTATTTTCAACCCAAACTTTTCTGTTTGGAAATAAATCTCATTGAGCATTATCCTTAGGTACTCCTACTCAGCAGGATCCAAAAATTGCGTGGGTTAAGAAAATTATTCGAGAAGGACATTAAGAGCGCCAGAAAGAATTCCCATTTGCATTCTGACCGAAACCTAAGAGTGGTATTGTAACTCGATTTCTCCAGAACTTTTCCCTCAATTTTTCAGACCAAAACAAAAAACTATGTGCCCCAAACGCTGCTGATAGTCACAACATCATTTCAGAGATGGGTGAGAGAATTAGTTTTGTTTTTGTATAGAAAAAACATCTCTTGCATCTCCGCACCTGTTTCAGCCCACCAGAGTAGTGCACCTATAGCCCCTAAACACCCTCGGGGACGAATCTTTCACCCTTTTACATATCGTTTTTCATATGCTATTTTCATTCACCAACGGGTTAATTCAGTGAACGTCGAAACTTTTCGGAACAGCATTCTTGAAACATTCCACAAACATTTCCCAAAAATTTCTCACTGTCGGCGTTTATTCACTTGATGGGCAACCAGTTGACGAGTCACGCTTGCTGGGAAATTTCAAATTTACTGAAGGTATAAATACGGCATTTATGGTGAACAGAAAACAAGGGCAGAGTAACTACTTTTAAGAATTTTTTTTGAGATGCGAAATTTTAAGGCAAGGCAAATACGAACTTCTCAATTAGCTTACTTAGTCAATGAAGACTGTGTACTCCCCGCTGCCAGCAACCCAACACGAGCAAAATAAAATCCAAAGAGTCATTCCCTACTTCGGTCGATATTTCAGCTTCTATCATCACCCCGTAATATTTAATAAAGCCCGGTTTTGGACTGTCGAAATATAAGGGCAGATAAACGGCTTTTTGATCACTACCCAGAATTCAACATCTGAAAGGGTTGGGGTAAGAGGGAGGGGGTGCTGACGTCATCTTGAAAGCAATAGGCCTTGTGTCGTTTCGTCCCAGCTGCCTTTAAAAAAATGACTAGCTGACCACTATATCAGTTTTAGCCCATCAATTCGAGCACGGTGTATGTGTGTTAATGAATGAGAGAGGGAAAGGCAATGCCGTTCAGTTCGCCAATGACAAATCCCTTGTGATCCTGAACTGAGCTAGCCTTTTGTTAGATCCACATCGATCCATGATAAAAACATACTACATGGGTGCAGCAGTTATGAGTGGATAGTACAGTGAGAAACAGCTGCCAAATAATGAATGCCGGCGATTCAGTACAATGACCACGAGCTAAGCGTGAGCCAGCGAATGCCCTCAAGCGACAAAGGGCAATCAATGTGCTGGCGTGTGCACACCTGGCTGACCGAGTGTGCGTCACCAAAGCGAGAGATGGGCACTGAAGCGAAAAAACGAAAATGTCTCGAGAAAAAAATGAGTCATTTGCACTACGGCTAGAAATACGTTTTACACAATGTTATTCATGCCCGTCCTGATTCAACAACAGCGGCACGGTTAGGTTCCGCGAATAGTTTACGTCGTATTGTACAGAGCCACACGTGACTTCTGGTGCCAGGCATTCAAAAATTCCTGATAAAATGTGCACGTTGGTGCCTCAGTATGTATAAAAGTAGCCTCTACATTCACACAAACACCTTATTATAGCGTAGAAATCATACAGTGTCGGTCAAAAGTGCAAAACCAACGTTTCGCCTTTGTGTCGGTGGTTCACGAGATGAATCACAAAAACCGGAGATGCTCAAGGTTTCGGTGCATCTAGTCTATATTTATTTACCCGTATAAACTGCGGAATTCCTCGCCTCGAATGCAGAAAAAAAGGTGGAGGATTCTCGCCTTGATCGATCCACCCTGTCCTGACCCGTAGTAAAGAGGCAATGCCAGCTGTGATCAACCGCATCACTGATTCACTTCTTAGGCCGAAATCATACTTCCAGCGACGAGCGAGGAGACGCAATGTTTACCATCTATATCGACCAAAAATCAATATGCCTGCTATGCACTGTAGCTGTCGCTGGTCGCGGGAGGTATCATTCCTGTCTTAGAGGTATGGTATACTTTTGCGACACACGGTCGTCTCGCTCTGCACAGCGACGGCTACCTCCTTCAGCGGAGCTCCCGCCCTTTGAAATCGTCGTCGTCGCAGTGCGCTACACAGCGGCAGTGGAAGTGACAGACTTCGACAAATTTGCAGTATGTCAGCCCTCCGAGAAACGTAGCTGCGACAGACGCGCGATAACTTTTTACACGTCCACCGATGCCGTTGCTCCTATAAAAGTCCCGCAGCGATTTGTGCTAGATTGTATGCGTGTCGCTCATGCCAGCGACAAAGTACATCATATTTCTTACAATTAGTGGAACGATGTACTGCACCACTAATCCCAAAACCTAAACGAAGCATACGGAAAACAAAATCAGCTCAAATTAGCCTCAGCAGAGAGCTTCTGATGCTCTCGCATTGATGCGCATGACTCTATAATCTTTGAAATTGGCCATTGTATGTAAAATCTGTACTAATGAAACTGTCCTCCCAAACGGTCCACGAGAGTGTCGAACAGCCATCCCGTAGGCATTTTTCGGACCAGCCTTTCCACGACTGCGAACAGCTGACTGGGATATTATTCAGTATTCGCCTTGGAATCATGCTGATAGACAAAGAGATCTGAAAAAAGTCTTTGCGACGGCCGCTAGACAAGCACGCGGGCCGCGTGGGTGGACAGTATACTTAGTATCCGAATCACTCCATATCGGATAATCCGATATCCGAAAATTCGAAAACACGCATTATCTGAATCGAACCAATATCCGGGAAATTTAAAATCGGCATTATCTGAATCGAACCATTATCCGAAGGAACAAAAATTCGGATTAAATCGGATAAATTCGGATAAAAACGGATAAAACGGATAAAAATCGAATAAAAACCGGATAAAACGGATAAAATTTGCGAAAAATCGGATAAAATCGGATCCAAACCGGATAAAACCAGATAAAACCGGGTAAAATCGGTGAAAATTGGATAAATCCGATAAAATCGGTTCATTTTAGGTTGAATGTATTAAACCGGTCAACCGGTTGAATGTAGTAAACCGGTCCATTTTTATATCAACTATTTGTCCATTTCTCGTATCGTCCATCACTGGATGAGGGATCGCCGCGACGCTGCTTGGCGGGAAAAATTGCGCGCGGGAAAACGAAGGGAGAGTGGCTATTGATCGCGCAATTTTTCCCGCCAAGCAGCGTCGAGGCGAGCCCTCACCCAGTGATGGGCGATAGCTACTATTCTACTCATTTTGTGTGTGTGTGTGTGTGTGTGTGTGTGTGTGTGTGTGTGTGTGTGTGTGTGTGTGTGTGTGTGTGTGTGTGTGTGTGTGTGTGTGTGTGTGTGTGTGTGTGTGTGTGTGTGTGTGTGTGTGTGTGTGTGTGTGTGTGTGTGTGTGTGTGTGTGTGTGTGTCTGTGTGTGTAGGTCTATGTCTGTGTCTGTGTGTCTGTGTGTGTGCGTGTGTGTGTGTGTGTGTGTGTGTGTCTGTGTGTGTAGGTCTATGTCTGTGTCTGTGTGTCTGTGTGTGTGCGTGTGTGTGTGTGTGTGTGTGTGTGTGTGTGTGTGTGTGTGTGTGTGTGTGTGTGTGTTGCCTGAGATTTGTTCCGATAATATCCGAAATTATCCGACGGATATCCGTATCCGAATCATTAGAAAAATGGCATTATCTGAATCGATCCAATATCCGAAAATTTGAAAAAACGCATTATCTGAATCGAACCAATATCCGGTAAATTTAAAATGGTATTATCCGAATCGATCCATTATCCGAGGAATTACCTTCGGATAACAAGTATAGTGGACAGTCTCATTCGGACGGACTTTAGCTCTCCATCTCAGTGTCTCGTAGATGGCAATATGATATCATTACGATCTATGTATAAAGCAATTAGGGGTAGAATACCTAATCACTTTAGCACAATCTATGACTTCCTCCATACCGTAAAAAAGGCATAGAACATTCAAAAACTCCAAAATATATCCATTCAAAATTGAGAGTGCACCTTACTGCCGGACGAGGACCAGCTGTCAGTAAGAATTGCAGGAATGCAGGATTGAAGCTATTCGTAATGCCTAGAGTACCACGTAACATCACGGGTCACCCTCCTTTATAGCTTTGCACATTGTCAGAATTGTAAAAGCGTGCGATTCGAGAATGGCCATATAACCACCGCATCAAAAGATTGTCTTCCAACCCTCTTGTGCAACTCGAACCTAGTTGACCCCTCCACATAATGATACAGGCGTCATTTCGTATACGAGAATACGTACTTGATTATTGTGGCGCAAAGACGTGAAAACGTAATTCACTCTTCTTAGAAAAACATTCAAGAGCAGTAAAGTGTTCCCTCATTGACCAATATAAATGTGCGCTCATGCCCCTGGGCTCCTGCCAATATGTACGTGACGTACCGGTCTAACACAATGTGTTGCCTGGCTCAGACTTGTTTTCAGATGATATGAGATTGCTCCAGACAATTGTATGTTTGAAAAAACTGCTTCAGACAATTGTACGTTTGAAAAAAATCACGAAAATGAATCCTATTTTCTAAGAGAAACTCTCACAGAGCATTTTTGTAGAAAACGGAAATCTCGCCAGAGGCGGTGAAATTCATGTCGAATTCAGATGATCTTGAACATTTCAGATGATCTGCGGATGTCAGTTCACCTTAAAGGCACAGTCCAAGCTCAAGGCTGAAATCTGAGATTCCCACATGGTTGTGAAGTAGAGCCACCCCATTAAACACGTGCCAAGTGCGAGCTCTCAATTCCTTCGAATAAGCGAGATATAGGAGGAAGCCACCCTGGGGCGCCCACACCCGGAAGCCACTTTGGCACGCCCCTTTTACGATTTTTCGAGCTCAACAGTGGCGAGATAAGCGATGGTTTTCGATCACTTCCACCGTTCTTCCCTTCATTCTCAACCTCTCTCTTTGCCCAGGTCGGCTGGCATACATCGGCTGCAAATGAAGAAAGTTACAAGCCTCGGACAACTCGTCCACCACACTTTTGTAGCTAAATATTTGAGGGGCCATAACTTCGCTCCTAGGGGGTCTTGTAGAATTCCAGAGACATCATTGGAATCAGTGTAGGACCGTTTTCAAGATAAACAGAAAAACAGAAAAGCGATTCTGATGTTGGACTGTGCCTTTAAAGGCCGGGATCATACTTCCAGCAACCAGCGACAGCGACAGTGCACATCACATCGATTCTTGGTCGATATGGATATTAAACATTGCGTCGCATCGCTCGTCGCTGGAAGTATGATCCCAGCCAAACGCAACGTACGCGCAGGAAACCACATTTTTTTCTTCTCAATTCCATGTTCGAACCAAATGGGAATAGTTGGCAGAGCTCGAGACCTCAATTTAGCGTTTTCATAATACAATAACAACGTGAAAGCTGTGCTGTGGTCGGAAAGGGTGTTTTACCGGACGATCATCTAACATGAGGAAAAGAAACGCCACGAAAATTTTAGACAATTCAAAAATGATGATTCGGTGTTCAGAGTGATCCTCGCATTCAAACGTGTGTTTTGAAAGTTGCTTACTTTCAGAGAATCGAGAGGCCAAAAGAACTAATTAACCGAAGGGGCTTAAGGTGCTAAAGCATTTCATACGTTCGAATTTCCGACGTTTGTGTACTACACACAACGTAGCAAGAGAGACGTAAAAAGTGAGTTTTCCTCCAAAATCTGAGTGTTTTTTGAGCGAGTTTCCGTCCAGAATCTGAGTGTTTTGGGTGGCCTATTTGCTATACATATATCTCAACCCCATAGGTGTACCTACGACAAATAGTAAGAAAAATCAAATACCTATTTTGCGTGTACGCTGCCTGTAAAACACAGTGGATAGGGCGACGTCGAAGAGGAAAATATTCTTGATGGCTGGATACAAACTAAAAATTTCTAGCGGAGTTCCTCATTCCAAAGTTTTCTCAAATTATTGAGAACCTAAGGGGATGGCAAGCGAGGATACAGAGTGTCGAAGCCAACAAGGAAAAATCCGTCTTTTCAAATTATTCTGAAGAGCCCTATTAAGCTAATCGCATGGCTAGCATTTTCGAACATGAGACTTAAAGGTCGCAACATTTTTTCGCAGATACAGTTCTTTTTTTGCTGCTAAAAAGACCATGGAACTGCGCTTCACATTTCAGTTCAGTGTCAAGTCCTTTCTTGAAATACACTCGACAATCATGGATGATTGAAAGGATCAGAGACCGCATTGCATACTGTTTGCACATAGCTGAAGGAAGAGCCCTGATTTAGACCTGATTGTTTTGGAGACCCCTGAAAAATCACTCCATGATCACCTGATCAGGCGCGAAATCACTCGATAGATACCCATCAACCCTTGGTATTCCTGCCAAGCACCGTCGCCGCTTCCTATTTGAATGAAGCGGACCATATCTTTCGTGTCATTCGATTAGGAAACCGCATCCAGCTAATAAACACGAAATCATCCTATCGATAGCCTTCCTTTTCCACGAGCTATTTTGCCCACAGGGCACCGTCGCAGCTTCCTAATTCATATTGATTTCCTACCGATGGCCTAACCTTGTCTGCAACTAGACGACAAACAGCTAGGGTGAGCTACGTGACAGTTACCATCGTGTTACTTTTTTGCTGTTCCATTGACTTTCAGAAACATCAATGGATCGATCGACTAAATCCGAACATGGGCGACCGTTTGACTCTAATCCTACTCAAAGCGCACCTTAAAGGCAGCGTACGCGCAAAAAACCGTGTTTATTTTTTTCACAATTTTGTGCAGGTAAGCTTACCAGGTTGTCATATATCATGAAGAGACCACCCAAAACACTCAAGTTTCCGAGAAAAACTCGTTTGAAAATCTCGCAGCATTCAGCCTCCTTTTTCTCACGTCTGTCAGGTGTGTCTTGTGTATTACACAAATATCGGAAATTTGAACGGCTGAATTGGTTTAGCCCCCTTAACTTTCTGGGTTCCGCAATTTCTTTCGCTTTTCTGCTGTCAGTGATCATCTAAAAATAGGAGGCTTTCAATATCCACGTCTGAACTCGAAGATTCTTCGGAATAAAGAATTTAGAAAATTGGATTTCCGCGGCCGGCCGAAGACTGTCGTGGGGTTTCTGTTCCTCGTGTTAGATGATCGACCGGGAAAACGCCTTTTCAGACCACGGAGCGATTTTCACGAGCCTATAGCATTATGAATACGCAACACTAAGATCTCAAGCTTCGCCAACTATCTCCACTTGGTTCATACATTGGATTGAGAAGAAAAACACATATGTGGTTTTTTGCGCGGACGCTGCCTTTAAGAAGGCTATAGTCAACCTCTCCACACATTTGCTCACTAATGAAGAGTACTTGAAAGTATTGTTGCAACTCGCATGTAGAAAGGGATTCATTACTAGTAATTAGTCGGTAATCTCTGTATGTTGTTGTGGTTAGGCGGCATACAACAGCCCGCTCTGACCAGATAGCGGTGCGATTGTTTTCATGAGCACGCCTGATTTGGACACCTGCGTAACAGCTCCACTACCTATACAAAATAGTAAATTCGAGTGTATTTTTGCTCCCTCCTCTGATAGCAGGACCAGTAATGGGCAAATGAAAACGTGATTCTATCCATGAAACATGAGAGAGTGGTGGAGCAAAATCGAAGCTTCTGGTAATTGCTTGATATGATCGGTGATAGTATATCTCAGGTAGGATACATGACCTAAGAAGAATCGAAAAAGGAAACGGAACCGTAATTGTTGAGGTCAGTGGGTTTCAGGGTGGGCAAATAGTATGTAACAGGCGGTGGCACCAGGCGGTGATTACCAAAACGAGCAAACAGAACGCGAGGCGGGGAGGATGTAGGGGATGTGAACCCGACTGTCCACATGCATAATCCGACCACAAACACAGGGTCACACTGATCTCATCCATATCTATGAGTTTCGAATCCACAATCATCAACTTCATGTCAACTCACTGAATACAAAAATAGGAAACCCAGAAACGCATACGCATAGGGATAAGCCGTTGAACACAAGTTTTCCAAATTCACGAATCTCGTGAATGCTCAGTCATATCAGCTCTGCGATAAAAATTGGAAAGAGAATGAGATACTGCGCACTGAACCGATCAACGAAACATGCGAAAACAGCATAAAAACCGCTGCAATTGAGATATTCCAAGCACCTCAATCTCTCCATCTTTCTGGCTACAATATCGAATATCCACTGAGAGCAAATGCGCTCAGCCGCGGTACGCATTTTTACCCTGTTCAACGGTTCAGTTATGCTCGATACCGATGCCTTCCTTGGCCAGTCTGCTATTTGCCAATCTCGAATATTCAAAAAAAGCAGACATGTCACAAATACTAACGGCAGCGAAATGCCGAAGTATAGCTATCCACTCAAAGGCACAGTCCAACCCCAGAATAGCTTTCCTGATTTTCCACCTATCCTGAAAACGGTCCCACGCTGATTCTAGTGCTGTCTCTGAAATCGTACAGGACCTCTTGGAAACGGAGTTATGACCCCTCAAAAATTGAGCAGCGGAAGCATGGCGAACGAGTTATCCGAGGCGTGTAACTTCCGTCTTTTGCAAGCGATGTATGCGAGCTGGCCAAAATAAAGAGAAAGACTGAGAATTAAGGGAAGAACGGTACTATCGATCGAAAACTATCGCTTATCTTGCCACTTTTGAGCTCATAAGATCGCAAAAGGGTCGTGCCAAAGTGGCTTCCTAATGTGGGCGCCCCAGGGTGGCTTCCCCCTATATCTCGCTCGTTTGGAGGAATCAAGAGCTCGCACTTGGCAGGTGTTATATGGGGTAGGTCTACTTCATAGATATGTGGGAATTCTGAATTTCGTCCCAGAGCTTGGACTGTGCCTTTAAAGGTAGTGGTCACGATGAAAAACGTTATTGAAAAAAACCACAAAAATCGGCTTAGATCGAAAACAACTGAAAAACTATGAAGGTAGCGCGGTGAAAAGCTGGCTAGGATGAGAGTTTCAAGGGCCCAAAGATGCCAGTTTGTCCACACGTGCAAAGCGCCGCCCAAAAAGATCTGTCTCACGCTGAGCACTCAAAAATCATCGACATTCAGAGGAAAAAATTAATGCAAATTTACCTAATGAAAACAATTGAACAATGAAAAAAGCACTTCAGTCAATGTTTCTGACTAGATAAGTTAATGTTAATTGATTGAAATTCAATTTCAAGCCAGCTGCTGTTCTTGATATAAGAGGTCATGGAAGCCGATGATGTGGAGTGGGCTCTTCAACCATCAAAAGGCGAGAAAGTTAAGGCTTCAAATTTGACCCGAAACAGCGGTTTTCAAGCGATTTTTCCTACTACTCTAAACCCAGAAAAGGGTTTTAAGTGAAAAAGAAGATAAGCAGATTTGATCGCGACCACTGCCTTTAAAGGTAGCAGACACGCTCGGAAAAGTTGTTGAGATAACTGCGTTACTGGGATCGTATAGCCCCAAGTAGGTGGAACTCTCGCGCCGTTAGAAGCGTCAAAAACTAGTTAAGACTACTAAGGCTGCTCGGAAAGAAATGCGCGCTTGTGTTAAAAAAAATATTATAAAAACGATAATAAACAAGATTGTTTCAAAAGATAATCTACATTACTATCAATGACTTGTTGCCAACGTTTATGCAAAGAATAGATTCCTCTTTCGAAGAACTCAAAATAGTTGGACACCCAGAGTTGGATTTCATCGCGGTTTGTGAACTTTCTCTTGGCCAGGGAGTGCTGCATCGACCGGAACAGATGTTAATCGGGTGGTGCCAGGTCTGGGCTGTATGGCGGATGAGGCAGGACTTCAAAAGTGATTTTTGCGACATGCGGACGAGCATTGTCGTGGAGGAATTTCGTCGACGTCGTTTCGACACCTTGATGACGCAATGCTTCATCCACGCGGTTCAACTGATCTTTCTAGATGTCCGCCGTAACTGTTTGACCCGAATCCAGAACTCCAAAAAAACATCTAACCTTTGCTGTTTCACCAAACACAGAGCATCACCTTTTTGCAGTGTATATTCGCTTTCGGAGTCGGGTTTGGAGCGTCACTGGCGTCTAACCACTGTCTTTTTCGCGTTGCGTTGTCAAAGCAGACCCACTTCTTATCTGATGTAACAATAGAGTCGAAGAAACCGCTGTTCTTGGAGCGACGAAGAAGAGTTTCGGCAATTGCCACTCGTGTTGCCTTGTTTGTGTCGCTCAGCTGGTGCGGCACCCATTTCCCGCACCTGTTCATCTTGTCAATTGCCAGCAAATGTTCATCGATGGTAGAGTTTGAGCAGCAAAAATGTGTTGCCAGTTCTCGAGTGGTTTGGCGTGGATCCAATTCAAATACAGACTTCAACACCTGGTTATCGACGACTTGAGGCCGACTTCCATGTTCTTCGTCCTCCAAGCTTTCATTACCCTTTTTGAACCGCTGGAACCATCGTCGACACTGGCTTTCTGACAGGGCTTTTTCGCCGAATACCTTAGATAGGGCAAGATGAGATTCAACAGCCGATTTCCTTGCTTGAAGTCGTACTACGTGCCAACTCGCATTCGAAATTTTTGGTCAAGCATTTCCTAAACTTTTTTCTTAAAAAAAACAAAGTAGACATAGAGAAAAATATATCAAAAGATGCACATTAGAAATCTCTTTCTAATAGACACATCTTTTTTTTTTAATCTTCCATAGTAGGAGAGAAATAAATGGACAAATTCAACGCGCATTTCTTTCCAAAAACCATCGCCGCGAATTTTCAAGGAGATTTTGGAACAGCCCAAGCGTTGCTTTACAAATGCCTTGAAGGCAGTGTTCACGATAAAAAATGAGTCTCAGTTTTAACTAGGAATGGGTAGTGGAGGGGCACACTGTAACGTTGACGTCGAAAGAACCCATGAAAACGAGCCAGGAAAAGATCCAAAACAGCCCTAAGTTGCCACTTCGAGCGCAGGCAACCCCAAAAAGCGCAACACACGCCCACCGACGTGAACAAATGAATGCTCGAGATCGTGAGATGAGCGACGATTTCCAATCATTAGCCCAGTTCTTCCCTTCATTCTCAACTTCTCTCTTTACTCAGGTCAGCTCGCATACATCGGCTGCAAAAGACGGAAGTTACAAGCCTCGGACAACTCGTCCACCATGTTTCCTTAGCTCAATTTTTGAGGGACCATAACTCCGTTCCCAGAAGGTCTTGTACGATTTCAGTGACATCATTGGAATCAGCATGGGGCCGTTTTCAAGATGGGAAACAGAAAAACGATTTTCATCGGGAACACTGCCTTTAACACTTGACGATTTCGAAACCATTGTGATCATCCACTAATATGACATAAAATAATTAGAGTGAGGACTTTATAAAAAGAGACCGAACCAACGAATTTCGAATAAATTCATTCATTTTTTATTTCGAACGAACGAATTTCGAATAAATTCATTCATTTTTTATTTCGAACGAACGAATTCCGAATAAATTCGTTCATTTCTTATTTCAAACGAACGAATTTCAAATAAATCCGTTCATTTTTCATTGCGAACGAACGAATTTTGAATAAATTCGTTCATTTTTTATTTCGAACGAACGAATATTCGAAATTCGAACATTCGAATAACGAATAATTTAAGCATCCATAGCAATATCGCGCAGCTACGAAGTGAGCGGCAATAACAAGTCGAATTCTTCTTCTAAAGCTTTATTTCCACCTACAAATGAAATTACTAAGGCATGACTCATCTCTAAACCTGTACGGGCTACAACGCAAAGAATGCTACAAAATCAACTTTTCCGCTCTAATTTAGCCTAAGGAGCTTATTCGAGGAGCCTAACTAACTTTGCTTGCCCCATAGGCCAGCCAGATTGGTGGAGCCGAGCTCCATAGTTATCTCCATAGTATGCTTTCGCCGCCATGGTTTGAATGGGAGGCGCAGAGTTCTGCTGGAGCCAACAACGGGGCTCGGCTCCACCGACCTGGCTGGCTTATGGAGTAAGCAAAGCCAGGAACCCGATATATCATTCGACGCAGAATTTTACGTAGATTTCAAAAACAACCCTCATCAGGTTAAAGAGTTATATGCGAAAAAGCGGTGTTTCGTAAAATGAATTATGCTGAAAGACCGAGAAGATAATTTTCCAAACTGGAAGCACAAAATCAGGCAGAATTCTATCTCCAAGCACAAAAAAGTTATGGACGAAAAACCGGCAGTGACACCCACCCAATCTTGAAAATGACTTGCATGAATGTTGGGTCACTTTCATTCTTTTTCGGGGCGTTTCACCGGTTGTCACCGGTTTTCCCAATGATTAAGGTTCCCCACTTCACCTGCCCAGGGGTCAAGGTTGGTGGAGTACATGGCTCCACCCAACGAAGCTACAGGCCATAAAACGGCCAATGTCTCACCGTCGACTGCGTACCACGCGCTGCGCGACCGCACGCGCGTCGGAAGCGAACGAGTTTTGGCCGCCGCGCGACGAGTTTTGGCCGCCGCGCGACGTTTCGGCCGCCGCGCGGCGGCCAAAACTCGTTCGCTTCCGACGCGCGTGCGGTCGCGCAGCGCGTGGTACGCAGTCGACGGTGAGACATTGGTCGTTTTATGGCCTGTATGGTTGGTGTTATCATTGCGCAGCGGCATGAAAAAATGTGCGTGGCCAAGTGCGATTGCCCCCGGTTACAACCGCCCTAGTAGCCTCATCAGACGGCGTGGGGGCAAAATTTAGCTCTTGCGTTCGGAAAAATGCAACAATGGAGTAGTGAAGAAAATGAATTCAGTCTTGAAAGGTATGTCGAATCCTCCATACATTAGAGCTGATTTTCATATGTTTTGTTAAATCAGCTCGGGTATTCAAATTGGAATAACGTTCGAATATTCACCTCTGCGAATAATCGAATTTGGGTAATGTTCGAATATTCACACTTTTCGAGTGTTCGAATAAAAATTCGTTCGAAAAATTCGAATATTTATTCGAACTCGAATATTCGGTCTCAGAAGCACTGCTGCGGTAATGAGAAACCGTTAACGTTTGAAGAGCTACAACTGTGAAATAAAAAAGCCGCGTTCCATGATTGCCGATATTAGCAAAAAAATCATGTCCCCCTTCGATAGAAGAAGATCGAACCTTTAAACATGCGAACATAAAATTCCCAGCATTACTGCAAGCCCAACGCTACAGTAATATGTATGGTTGAAGGTAGTGTTGAGGATGGAAAACCGTATTCTCTTCCCCGATGTTTTTGCTTAGGTAAGTCCACAAAGTATAGTATCCGCGTACTCGAAAAGTTTCAACAAAACCCTCAATTTTGGGAGGAAAAACTGTTTGAAAAACCTTCAGAATCGTCAAAACACGGCTGTATGGGCAATTCTGGTGGACCTGCCTGGTCCCCTTATAAGATCAGCTGTGGGTTTTAAAGACAGAGTTCACGATAAAAAATGTACTTTAGTTTCCGCTAGGAATGGGTAGTGGAGGCGCACACTGTAACGCTGACGTCGAAAGAACGCATTAAAACGAGCCAGAAAGAGCCCCAAAGAGAACGAAGTGCCAACTTTGAGCGCAAGGCAAACTCCAAAAGCGCAATGCCCGCCCACCGATGTGAACAAATGAAAAGTCAAGATCGTGAGATTAGCGATGGTTTCAAATCAATAGCCCCGTTCTTCCCTATATTGTCAACTTCTCTCTTTACTCAGGTCAGCTCGCATACATCGGCTGCAAAAGACGGATGTTACAAGCCTCGGACAACTCGTCCACCGTGCTTCCCTAGCTCAATTTTTGAGGGACTATAACTCCGTTACCAGATGGTCTTGTACGATTCCAGAGACATAATTGGAATCAGCATGAGACCGTTTTCAATATAATCGGAAAAACAAAAAAACCTTTATCGTAAGCACTGCCTTTAACCAAATTAAAAAAGGAATTTACAAATTGGTAGCAACTAAGCAATATTCAACGCTAGTTGATGAACATGGAACAACATCGAGATTTAGAAGTTCCATCGCCAGCATCTAGAAAAGACTTCCAACGCTAGAGGAATGTCTTCATAGGGTCATTATTAAAGACATCGTCCACGCTGAAAATCACTTTCAATTTTTTGGGCACAATCAAACGATTCGGGCTAGCAGACATCGCCCACGGAGCTTGAGGCTCTAAAAATACTCCCCTTAAAAGTTATGGCCCCATGAAAACTGCTGTGGGGTCGATCATCTATCACTCCTGGGTCGGTCATCTAACACTTTTTCATTGAATGTTGATGTGATCGTCAAGCAACGTGGAAAACATCTATGGCACAATCTCTACATGCAGGCAAACTTCAAAAATTGCCATTTCAAAGAAACCAAGCCTTAAAATGCAGAAAAAGCTCAAAAACATTTTTGGCGCGAAATTAAAATCCTTTTTTACATTGTATCCAAACTGGTTTTTCTTCAAAAATGGAGGTTTTTTAGGGGTTCTTCAACATTTTCGTTGACTAAACAGGCCAAACTGTAGAAAAACATCGAAAAATAATATATGGTTTTCATCGTGTACGATGCCTTTAAAAAAGCTATTCGCATTTTGAGGCAGGAGCGCCGTTTTACTGAAAGGTTCACCAACAATATTCAAGTGACTTTGAGACCTAGGTGTGGTCAATTTTTGTGAAGGATCTGATACAGTTCGTTCCGCAGACTTTCACTCAGTCGGGGTCACAGCGAGTTGGGGCGGCCAGCCATCCTGGGACTGGGTCTCGCAGCCACAGAACGACGTCTTTCGCAGTCTAAATGGTTTTCCATGATCCCAAACCGTTGAGCTGCCCTAGCATGAAAGAACAGCAGAACGGATACTGGAGATACGCAATGATTAAAACAGCAGATTACACACGATAACCCCTTGGAAAAGTACAGAAGTCTAGATTTGAACAGTCTGAAGTTGGTCCCTATTATGGAGAAGGGGCAAAGAAAAACTTCGCACCAACGATAGAATTTCGAGTGGTCAAGGGTTCCATCCTATAGGGGAGAGCAGGTAAGAGTTTCACTCCCACGTCAGAAATAACCAAAGTTTTAGGTCTCCTTCCCATGGCCAAAACTCATTAGGTGGCGCTCTTCACCACCCATATGGCGGATATACCCTTCCAAATGTTTTTCATGTATTTGTGTATTGTTCGAAATTTTGTCGCAAGTCGTATTATCGATTTTGAGCCACCCACAACAAAATATCCTCCTATTCAGGGGTAATTCTGGCGGTGCAAAGCCATATTTGTGTACTATGCTTCTCTAGGCCAAATTCCGGTCCGCAATCGCGTATCGACACCCTTTGCGGCAGCTCGTTTTCGAGTCGGAAGAGTTTCCAGCGCCGCAGCCGCCGTTATGTTCACTCTAGGTGGGTTTTGAAAACTGGGAACTATATTTTTATTGGAGAAAACTGTATAAAAAGCCACATCGAGTCGGCTTTGGCGCTGGAAACTCGACTAACTCGAGCGCGTGCGGGCGCAAAGCGTGTCAAGACGCAATTGCGGACCGGAATTTGGCCCAGAGAAGCACAGTACTATCGCTCGGAGCCAGATTCCGGTCCGCATCTGCGGACAACGGCTGCTGCATCACGCAACAGGATTTGTGTGTGCTGGGACCACTTAGTCCAGACACAATTCACTTTTCTCCCAGCACGATTATCACGTGTCACGTGATGCAACAGCCGTAGTTCGCAACTGCGGACCGGAATTTGGCTTCGAGAACGACAGTACATATAGTGCAGGACATGTTGGTAAATGGCATATTTCTAGAACTATTCCCTTTCTCAAACTCGCTCTCGCGCACGGCTGTTAATCTGCTTTTCTGTGACAATTGTGGAGACGATCGGACTCACAGGTGAATAATTATTATGGGTTTTGATCGGGTGACCCCTTCCACTTAAAACTTGCGAAAAGTTTCAATCACCATGGTTGCGTCTTTGCTGTTTGTGGTTGCTTCACTCTAGCAATCAGCACCAAATCTTATTGCATTTTCTAGGAAAGTTAGCGGTTTCTGAAGTACGCACAGCTCCTAGTGGAACACACACTCGATAATGATTGAAATAGTCAACCGAATACCTATATAAAATTATGGCATTATTCCGAATTCCACACGTGATGGAAGTTTATCTCGAGCGGGAAATTTCTAGTGGAGTCAAACAATGAACATACAAAAATTCCTTGCAAGACATGTATGTGCATTCCTGTATATTGAGGAAAAAGTGCAGCGCACGCTACGCCATGTTTAGGAATAATCGAGAAGCGCCATTTAACTATTGTGGAATCGACAAGCTATGCTGTTTTGGCGTCTTGAAGTGCCGCACACGCATGACTAGCCCCAACCGTACTATTGGCAGAACCCGGCACGAACACAGCGTTCGCTACGCACTTCCCAGCAATACGTGTGCTGTATGGATAGGTGTACGCTCAGGCATTCATATAAAATTACGCAGTAGTGGTAGGCCACCATGTCCGCACACATGTGGACATGTACAGATGTATGCTTAGGTGACAAAAACTTCGACTTTATTTGAGGCAGTCAAAAGTGATGCAAAATACGAGCTCTTCATTCTCATGCTTAATCATAACACGAAACCGTTTAGAGCCGGTTCCAATATAGAGGGACAAAAAACTTGCACAACCATCGAAATTCCCGCTGAGCAGTTCCAATCCTTTGAGGAAATGGGGAAACTTCTCACATCCATATTAAGATTTATGAAATTCCAGCATTTCATAGCCAAAAATCAAAGAACGGCACCCTTTATCATTCCATCAACGAATACAAATCCACAGTTCCTACCTTTTCGAAGATAACCTCCTTATCAAGAGTCACTGACTAGTCTTACAATTAGGCCTTAGGCCTGCTTAGTTAGACGCAAAAGCTTTACACAGCCAAGGTCACTCCAAAAAATTGAACGAAGGGAAGAGACAAGAGTAAAAAACTAGGGTTAATGAGGAATAGAAAGTATCAGAGTCGATAAATTGTGGTGCGCAACAAGCGCGCAACAGATTTGGCTTTTACTCGGCCTTGCGCCACCACGAAAGGACGGGTCCGCAAACGATTTCCTTATCACAGCAAACAGTTCCTGTAATAGTAAAGAGGCGGAGTGACAGCAAAGCCTTCAATGTACTTCTGGCGTGTTTTCCACCATTTCTCTGTCACAAACAATCATCCTAGCCGATAATCTCAAAACTGAAGATTATCGCGAACACTGCCTTCACACTATTTGGACTGCCGCACTTCATAACATGCCATACATAGCACTCACTTATAAGCATGCATCAAAGTAATATTAATGTACCTATTAAAGTACTAAAATAATGCTGACCATTTTGCTCGTCTTTCTCAAGATGTTATTAGTGTTTATCGATGTGAAGGTTCCTGGGAAGTTAAAATCCTGGGCCTTTTTCCTCATCCGTGATAACCACATAGTGATGAGCGAAAGGACAAAATGCTTACCTTCAAGGGAAGCGAAGCCACCATTATCCCTTAAAGGCAGTGTTCACGATAATCTTCGATTCTGAGATTAATCGCTAATTCGATTGCTTGGCCCCCAAGTAGAACCGAAATGACAAAGAAACCGAGGAAAACGCACCAGAAGGGCAGGAAATCCTCAAGTATCAGCCCGCCTCTTAGGTATCAATGGAACTGTTCGTTGTGACAATGAAATCTTTTGTGGACCCGTCTTTTGCAATTCTCTATTCTGTATTGTTCCGTTCTTTACTTCGGGCCCTAACTAATACTGTTTTGCCCAAAATATTCTTCCTTTTTCGGTTAGTCCCATTTTTTACCGGTGACAACCACCGTGAACATGTTCATCCAACCAGACAACTAGTCCAGGCCATAGAATAATGTCACTGAAATAAGACGAATTAGTGCGTTTCTCGCCGTTTCTTCGTGATTTTGGTAACACTTGGTTGCCAACGCATTGTTTTGAGTGGAAAACTTGGAAACGAGAATCATCGTGAACACTGCCTTTAACTGGGAGCCGAGTAGCAGCGAGAGAGTTCCGTGACTTTCAGCGGTTTAGAGCAAAGAGGTGCTCCCCGGAAAGGGACATTTCTGGATACCCATCGCTGGAATCCGTCGCTTCGTGATAAACTCAACACGTTATATTGGTATATGTTATTTAATTTGTAACAGGTTATCGGCAATTCTTTTCTTTACGAACCCTTCTAGAAATCACCCAAAAACTGATGCCATATTGCAGGTTCTATCTAATCATTGTATGATAGGGACAGCTGAGAGAAAACACCTACTGGGTAGAGTGAGTGTGTGAGCTGTGTGAGTTGTGGAGGGCGATTGAGCCTAGGTTCAGTACCACTGACTGCATTACAGTAGCCCTGGAACCAGAGATCGGGAACATATTTGAATAATTTCCGTCTGGAGGAGAATCCTAACAAACCTTTTTTCCATTAACTACCCCTCCTGATATGTGTTCTGATGGTTTTTTTCTTTAATGCGAGAAAAAAACTAATTTGGAAGAGAGTTATTCAAGAAGAAAGAGTCTTTCGAGGTGCAAGAGTAATATATGTGGAATATGTCAGTAACTTATTCCACTTTACCAAAATTCTTCATAATCGTCCCTGAATCACATTTCAAGTCCCCTATGGGCTGTTTTTGGCAAAAAGTCGACTTCATTAACTAGCGAATGAGAATTTTAGAAGCGATCAGTGTCTTTGGTCAACCCCGGCTCCGTTACAGCCGGTCAAAAGTAGTGTTTTCGTAGAATTCGTTGAACGCGGCGTTCTAGGATTTGACAGAAAAAATACTCAATAGGGTTATTTGAAGTGTTGAACACAAACGTAAGACCAGTTCAACGATAGATAGCAGCAGGATTTTTCTAAAAACCTACACTCTTTGGTTGAGTGTTTAACGTATATCAATCGAATGACCCTGAGAGTGTTTAGGAAAATCTTTTGAGCATGGCCAGAATTGTCTGAGACTGCAGATATCGAATATGAGGGCATTTGTCGGTTTCCGCAAGTCTTGAGCAGATTTGGTTCAAAGCTCCTCTGAGATAATCTGTGGTGACAGCGCAGCAATGCAGCTGTGTAGGTGCCCTATAGGCACCTACCCAGCTGCATTGCTGCGCTGTCACCACACCTCATTGCGGTGCCTTCACTACAAATTGCCCTGCCTGCAAGCCGATAGCGAAGTAGACTCCGCATTCGCACCTCGCTGAAGAGAGCCGATTGCCGCGTCGGCTGAGCGTTGACGCCGCGTAGGTGTTTTTCAAGACAACTACGCGACCTCGCTGCTAAGCCTCCGAGGTGAGACGAATATAATTGCCCTCACCATAATAAGGGATATCGAATATGTAATATTGTTTTTTATCTTTCTTACATTTTCGATTGATCCAATTTTCCACCGCTGACAGCCACCAAGAACATGTTCATACAACCGGACAAATAGTCCAGGCCAGCGAATAATCTCACTAAAATAAGGCGTTTTAGTGCGTTTATCGCCGTTTCTTGTGAGTATGGTAACACTCGGTGGCTAACGCATTCCTTCAAGTCGGAAACTACGAAACGAAAATCGGCATGAACACTGCCCTTAAAGGCAGTGTCCACTGGGGTCCAATTTTATTTTTTTTTTCCAACTCGCCTCCAAGGGATCCAAATTTAAAACGGGGAGTCAGATTCGGAATCAGCATCAAAAATGCGACTTATTGAGTGTATAAAACTCTGAAACAGAGCTAAATGGGAGATTTTGGGTTACGGTAGCCATCCATTGGCACATTTGTCCAAATGGAGCTGGCGACTTTTTGTTGCGATAAGTATTGGGTTGATGCATAATTATGGAGCCTTTTTTGAATAAAAATTTATTTAAAGGCAGTGTCCACGATAAAAGCCATGTCTGATTTTCTGATGGAGATCGGCAGCTGCGGGGCCTAGCGCAACCCTAACGTTGAAAGAAACTAAGAAACATGAGCTTGGAACGGTCCCCTACGGCCCCAAAGTTCGACACCCGTCAGCTCATCACACCGCAGAAGCACTTTCCACTCCCACCGACGTGAACAAATGAATGCTCGAGATTGTGATTTGAGCGATGGTTTCCGATCAATAGCCCCGTTCTTCTATTTATTCCCAACTTCTCTCTTTACTCACAAGGGAAGGATCATTACATGCCGTGGCTATTCTAAATAAAATATGCCGTACTAAGACCAATTTTCGACGTAAAATTCGAATTTTCACTCTGCAGCTGCGAATCGATTCTCTGAAAGGAGTTATAGGCGTTTTCAGCGCTTCACTCGTAGACGCATCATAATCCATGAGTCTTTGTCGCATCCTGAGATACACTGATGTGACTTCTACACCAGGAATCACCTCATAGTGTGTTATAGCACCGAAATATGTTGCTACGATGAACGAGGCTGCGCGCCGTCATATACGAAGTCGGCGCCATTAGAGTGGTAAACTGTTGGCGCAGTGGAAGTGGGTGCCGCGCTAAAAAAGGAGTCACAGGTTCGAATCCATGCTGCACACAAAATTTTTGCACACTTGTAAAATACTCGTTTCCATTACTGAAAGTAAAGAAGATTAACAGTTTAATCGTGGGAGAGCTTTATTTAGAAGTATGGAGTGTTTCAGTCAAGAATGTCTTATCCCCGCGGCTGGTGTTTTACTGTGAAAATAATTGTACTTGCAACAAATTTATAGGTACGAGCACGTGTGGTTATTGTGAACAAAATGTTCAAAACAAAGGATTTTCTCACAATGAGAACAACGAATAAAGTGAACTTTCGAACAACCATCAAAATCACGTAGGCCTACCAATTGAGGAGGAAAACAGTACTGAACGGGAGTTGTAAACTGTCCTGGATGGTTTTCATGATACCCTGCCGCATACCATTAGTAAGCAGGGCGTTCTCAATAGCAGTGTGGTCTTTAAACGAACTCCATGAACTTCAACTCCTTCTCCATCGTGACATCCGCCTCTCCAAACAGCAATGATCGGCTAGCTGAACGGTTGTGGGCAGAACATTACAAGAGAAATCGCTGAGGAGTCAGGTTAGAGTGAGAGCGGGCGGACAATAATCAATATTGATTGGGGATCACGGCCTTCAAAAAATTTGGCTGATCTGACGAGAATGCCATAATTTCTCAAAAAAGCCCTTTTTTGAGAACTTCTGTAGGTTGTAAGAGCCAAAATATCATATTTCTATCGTAACATACAATAATCAACATGAGTATCAAAAAAGAACGTCATATCCGTGTTCAGCGAGCCAAATACCTATACGACGTTTGGGCAAAAAAAAATTCACTCTCGTAGCATAACGCATGTGGTTGGTCCACTTTTGAGGGTCCGAAGGTCGAAAAAAGTTTTTGGCTCTGAATCTGTCCAGGGGGTTATTTGGGGTGCTGATCACGAATATGAGGTTCGTTTTCGGTTTCTCGGAAGGTTTCTGCAGGTTACGGCAGGTACAATGCCGTTTTTCTATACAAATCAATATAAAAATGCTCATAGCTCCGTTCAGAGGAACGATTCGCAGCTACAGAGTAGAAATCCGAATTCTACGTCAAAAATTTATGCTAGAAACGCATACTTCATTTGGAATGGCCAGAGGCATGTAATGATCCTTCCCTTGTCAGGTCAGCTCGCATACATCGGCTGCAAAAGACGGAAGTTACAAGCCTCGGACAACTCGTCCACCATGCTTCCCTAGCTCAATTTTTGAGGGACCATAACTCCATTCCTAAAAGGTCTTGTACGATTCCAAAAACATAGATGGATTCATCATGAGGCCGTCTTCAAGATAAACGGAAAAGCAGAAAAAAGATTCTTGTCCTGAACACTGAATTTAAGCGGGAAAGCCTAAGAACGATGGAAAAGAAAAAAATTTCAATTGAATCAGGGGTGAGACGGTTGGGATTTTTTATGATCGAATATCTTAAAGGGAACAGAGGAGCGAAAACCGTTGTTGAGACTCTTACTTCACAAGGCCGAGAAATTTCCAGTTTTCTTTCACTCCATAGCGAATTCTCACGATCGTTCTCCTTTTTCTCAAAAAATTTCTACACAGCGAGTGGGACCTTAACTCTTTGATGAAACATCTTCCAGTTAAACAATCAGCTTTATATTCTACATATTGTAGTAGCTATGGGACACAGAACAGCCCCCTTATTATTTATTGCCTACCTCCACAGTATAGAAAGGTCGTTAAAGGCACACCATACTTAAGCCGACACTTAAGCCGAATCGAATGATCGAATCATCATCCAATTGAAAAAGTCGACCTCGATCATTCGCAACCGATGTACACGATCCGACCTGAATGAAGAAAGAGTTTGAGAGCGAAGAAAAGAACGGGGTTATTGACCGGAAACCATCGCTTATCACGTCATTGTTGAGCTCGAAAGATCGTAAAAGGGGCGTGCCAAAGTGGCTTCCTTGGGTAGGCCCCCCAGGGTGGCTTCCTCCTATATCTCGCTTATTTGGAGGAATCGAGAGCTCGCAGTTGGCAGGTGTTATATGGGGTGGGTCTAATTCACAATTATGTGGAGATCTCAAATCTCGTCCCAGAGCTTGGGCTTTGCCTTTTAAGGCAGTGTTCACGATGAATATCATGTTCACGTTCGACTCAAAAATGGTGTTTTTCGGTCGTGAGCAATGGAATAGTGAAGGAACAGCGAAGGAAAAAAAAAAAACAAAATTAGCCAAAATAGCAGTTTGTAATGTTCAGGGCGTGGACAAGTTTACGGGCTCTGCTAGTTTCCACAAGCGTGCGCTAATGGCGAAATGTGCGCGAATCGATCGGGCTGGACGTGGCGGAGTCCCTTGGCAATTTGCCATAGAAAACGTCCGCGTCGCCAGAAGCTCGTCAGAACGGGGCGGGACGGGCTAAGAGCAGGCGTACTAGGCTGACAAAATATTTTTTTGCCGTAGCTTTATAGATTTCTAGCCCGTTCTCGCTGCTTTTTTTTCAAACCTATCCCCTCCTGCATCTGTCCGCATAGTGTTTCACACTGAAAACTTGAAAACGAGATTTATCGTAAACACTGCCTTTAGGAGCTGAAATAGGCCTCGCCTGATAACTGAGCTACATAGGTATGGGGTGTCAGCTTGTGCGCTACAATGAGAACGTCGCAACGCATCCGCGCTCGCCCGAGGAAAAAGGACCATCCTTATCAAAGCTCTGTTCATACAGTCAGCACTGATACTTTGCGTTCCCTGTTGTGCGGTAGCGCAAGCTCGGTGCCCGCACGTTATAACATGTGGCACCTAGTTGACACCAGGGCTGTGCGTAACTGGATTTTGTAATTTCGTTAATCGTAAATCGTAATTTTTCAAATTCCTCGTAATTCGTAAATCGTAATTCGTAACTGATAATGAGTAACAAGCCCACACATTAGCCAAACCTGATTCGATAAGGGAAACACTTCAATACTTCAGTAATAAGGTGTTTTCAAATCGAAGGTAGGTTGTTCTGAACAGTACATACTTGAAGAAATTCTCAGGGTACATATGTACATATGTACCTGGAATAAAAACGACTGAAATAGACAAAAGTTAAATTTCAGGCTTGATCAAATACCAAACCTGTGCCACATTCTACCCTATTTTTGAATACGAAAATATAAAGAATCATAGCTCTACCAAACACTTTTCAATGGAAGCCAAGGAGAGAAACAATAAGTTGAGAAAAAATGCAGTTCGAGAGTTAAAGCTATCTGTTAAAAGTTCAGGCTAAAAAAGCTGCCGGTTTTTCTGACAGAATTGTAAGCTTTGGGTCCCTCTAAGAAAAGTAAGAACGGAAGTACGACGAAAAACGGCTAAGGAGTGGGTGAAAATCTCGTGGAACAGCCAGCCCATTGGGTCACCCCGCCCACGTCATATAACAGTTGTCACAAGTTCATTTCACTAGATGAACTGGCACCGAATTTTTGAATATTCTTTGTGCCCAAAGAGGCTAGTAACCAGACATGGACATTTAACCATATTATTCTTCAAGAGCTTTTGGTCCACGAAACAGAATACAAAGAAGTCACTTACCTAAGAATTTCGAATCTCAAAACCATTTGCGGCGTTTGGTTTGACGTTTTGTCCGCAGTGCACAAAGCACACCAACAGGCGTAAATGAATATTTAGTAGGTTTTTTTAGCAGTTTTTTCTTCGGTGTTTGAGTGTTCTGCGGGGACTTCTCTCCATTAACGTCTACTTGGTGGACTTATCCACTCAAAACCATCGGAAACTAGAAGAATAAGGTTTTTTAATGTGAACACTGCCTTCAAGAGAAAGACCCTTGCATGAGGGGCCCCTATAAATGAAATATACATTTTCAAAACCAATTTTGATGCAGAAACAGATTCTCCCTCTTTATATGCGGAGCTTTACTCTGAGTAGAGTTGCAAGCGTTTATCCCCATAAATATAGGGTTGATGGAGTGGAGATAACCGATGAAGAGTGGTGAAGGTTGCGTAGGGTTCCGAAATGCAAAAATGTGAAGGTTCCCTCAAAATCGCGGGTTTCGAAAACAGACAATTACCTGACCTATTCTTTTCTTTCGCATTTAGAATTGCCAAATTCTAAAATTTTAAAATATTTCATAACTTTTTCGAAAAGGTAGGCGACTTCACAGCCGTCTTTTTTTTGTTGAAATGTTTCGAACCGAGCTTCAAAATTACTTTTCCTCTCAAAGCTTGATTGTCTTTGAAGACAGAAATCTATCAATGTTTAATTCGGGAACCTCGCAAAACTCTTCGTCGAATGGTGTTTTCAGGTGGAAAAATAATTTGACCATCCTTCAGCAGATTTTAATTCACGGAATACCAGATTTTCTACTCGTCACTTTTGAACCACTGATGGCGGACGCGTGGTGGAGGTTGTTTTCGAAATTTCCTTAAAATTCTGCAACGAAGTGTATTTTGAGTTCCAATCTATTTGCTCCATAGGCCAGCCTGTAGAGAACAGCCCCGTACTATCAAATTTCGCCATGACCGACGGGAGAGGAGCTCTCTACACACAGAAGAGGGAGTTGTCCCGTTCACGCAGTTCGACACGACACACTACTCAATGCAATCGAAGTGGTCCCGAGTGGAATTAGAGCCGCAAACGGCGAAAAAACTCCTCCCTCGGTGTGTAGGGAGCCCCTATCCCATGATCGACCCCACTGCTGCTGACTGAGCTCTGGGATAGTGGGGGAAAGGCTTTACCGAAAGTTGAAATTAAAAAGATAAATAAAATTTTAGGACTGCAAAAAAAGTGTCAAACTTAACCATGCTCTAAACAGCAAATTTTAAATCTCGGGGGTTTCTAGACCCCGAGTTGCACCGAACAGGAATCGGAGCCGCCTGACAGTTCGGTTCATTTTTCAATCTCTGGCCACTGTTGTTGCTGTTCAGGTGAACGGGAGGAGCGTGGTCAGCAACAGAAGCCGTCTCGCAGATTGAGACGAGAACGAGCCGAACTGTCAGGCTGCTCGGAGCCGAGAATAGCCTAAGTTGTGCTCTCAAGCGCACTTTCACGGTTTGTTACGATTTGTTACGAATCGTTACGATTTTAGGCCACAATTTCGTAAATCGTAAATCGTAAAAAAATTGCTAACAACGCCCGTAATTCGTAAATGGTAAATCGTGATTCGTAATTACGCACAGACCTGGTTGACACTAACCGTCGATAGGGAGCGCCGAGTATTAGCACGATCCGTGCAGACTGTACGCTCATTGCCCCATACCTCGGTGAACTAAAGAGACTCGCTTCACTTTTCAAGTTTTACGTCCCCACCGTTGTCCCGCTGGACAGCATCCGCTAGACCCTGAAGCCAGCTTCCGAAATTATCAATTCTTTCATTTTTATTCAAGACTCTCCTAAGTCGCGATTAATTCCTAGTGAATCCTTTTTTTTCAATTTTTTTCTGCTTGGTGGCAGCATACACGCTCGTAAACGTATTTGAAATACCTACGGAATTAGAATGGTATGGCACAGAACACGATGCCGCCGCACTTTGAAGCGTCCAAAACGACCCACAATGACGCTAAACGAGTGAGAAGTTGGCCCCGCCCCTGTATCTACCCGCCCCCTGCAATTGCGTCCTTTCCAAAACAGGAGTGCTGGGCTATTCCCACCGTCGGCGACGTTTGCGGGTGGTGGAATAGGTACAATAGGTAAACCACACACATCGACGACGGTGGAAATGGCCCAGCACCCCTGTTTTGGAGGAGGACGCGAATACAGGGGAAGGGCAGATAGAGGAGCGGGGCCAACTTCTTACTCGTGTTGCGGTTGTGGGTCGTTTTTGACGCTTCAAAACGCGTAGGCGTTGTGTTCTGAGCCATACCATTCTAATTCCGTAATTATCTCAATTACGTTTACGAGCGTGTATGCTGCCTTTAAGCTAATCCTTTTTCGCATTCCGATTTTATAAATATGCACAAAAATACGTAATGGAGCTGTTGCGTGAACGGAAAAGTCAATTAGGCTATCACGTCTTCATGTACCGTCCGAACCGCTGAATGGAAGAGTAGATAATTTTTAAGTTGATTGAAAAGGTCGACTTTTTATTCGAATATGCGATAATTTGAAAAAGTTTGCTCATCGACTTTTCCGAAACAGTCGATCATTCGAAAAAAGGAAATTTTGGCTAAATCGAAAGGTCGTTCATTCGAAAAAATTTTCAAGTTGCCCAAGTATAGTCCACCCTCAGGGATAAAATCTGAGGTTTTCTTATATTTGTGATGTAGACCCGTCCTATATAACACCTGCCAAGTGCGAGCTATCGATTCCTCCGAATACGCGAGATACAGGAAGAAGCCACTCTGAAGCACCCACATCAATAAACCACTTTGGAACGCCCCCCTTGACAGCGTCTCGAGCACAACATTGGGAAGATGAGCGAAGGTTTTGATCAATAGCCTTACTCTTTTTTTACTCTCAGCCTCTATCGCTCCAGCCACGAAGCGGCTGGAGAGGTTTGGTTTTTTTCATTTAAGTTCGCACGCATAAACCAGATGCAAATGAAGGGTATTACAAGCCTCGGACAACTCGTACACCATGCTTCCGCTTTCCGAGGGCAATAACTCCGTTCCCAGGGGGTCTTGAACGATTCAAGAGACAGCATTGGAATCAGCGTGGTACCGTTTTCAGAATAGGTAGAAAATAAAAAAAAACCATTCTGAGGTTGTACTGTGCCTCCAAGCGCGCTCGATATCAAAAAGACAAGTTCATGACAGAACAATCGTACATTGGGTTAATGATATGAAAAACAGATCACACTGAATTGTGTTTTGAATCGGACACGCGCGCAACCCCTTTTTCGGAATCTCAGTTCAGGGTGAACGTAGAAATTAGGGCTAAATTGCATTGAAAAGAGCAAAAAAACTTGGGTATGCCCTCCAAAATGCGTTTGGAACGGTTTACAGGTTTTCGACTTAAAAGTGAAAACCCGCTCGTTTTTGTTGCTAATCTCCTTTTTTTTAGAAGGCGTTCACGATCTTGCGGGTACACTTGAAATTGAGCTAGGAAGCTCATTTTTGGTCTGGAGGCTGGAAATCGGTGCAGGTCGCTCCTATTCCATTTTGAACTTGATACCTTAACTTTGAAGGGTACCTCCAAATCGTGGCCTAACATACTAAATTAGCCGTGGAGCACGAAAACTGCTTGGGCATGCTACGGCTGTGGAGACCAGGGTGTGGGTGGGGGTGGATCTGCAGCCAATTAACACAGGTCGACGGAGGCAAAAACGGAACTCGTCAGAATTCGTACTCATCATCGATCGATAATCAATATTATCGATTTTCGCGCTTTTTGCACAAAATGCGGCGAGGAGTGGTGATTGCTGATGGGATTGGTTTTCTTGGTTGGGAATTTTTGCTCATCAGTCATTATTGATAAATATCAATGAATAATATTAATTTTTTCGCCTGTTGCACAAAATGCCGCAATGATTTTTGATTGTTAATGGCTTCAAAGGCACAGTCCAACCTCAGATGTAATTTTTGATATTTTGGTCCGGTAGCAACCCTGCCAAGTGCGAAATCTCAGTTCGCTCAAATGAGCGAGAAAAAGCTACGAAAAAGTCGACCACGCCCCCGTGGAAGAAAAAATGGGCAACGCCCACTGGCAGGTTTCCGAGCACAATAGGGAAGAGACATGCGGATGATTTTATTGAAAATCTATGTTCTTTATTTTGTTTTCGGTCTGGCTTCATATTGTGACCTGCTTCAGAATGATACCTGCGAATAACGAGAAAATACAGGCTCGAGACAACTCGTCCGCGAACTTCTACCAGTTAAAATTCGAATTCTTTGGGGAGCCGTAACTCACTTCGTAGTGAGTTCTGAGCGATTCCGGAGACAACTTTGTGATCAGCGTGAAATTTTCTCCAAGATAGGCAGGAAAGCGAAAAATCGATCCTGAGCTTGGACTGTGGCTTTAAGTCACTTGTTCGAGAAATTCTTCTCATCATGCAAGATCAAATATTGATTATCAATAATATCGAGTTCTCACATGTTGCTCGAAATGCGAAAATGAGTGGTATTTTTATGGTTTTGGGTCATGAGTTTCAAAAATTGTTCTCATACGACAATATCGTCTGTCGGATGTTTCATCATTCCAAAATGGAAATCGTGGAGCAAAATTGGAGTCAGAAAGGGAAGCTTCGGAAAAATATGTGAAATTTTCGGAAATTTAGCTTCCTAGCAAAAGTAACGATTTGGTAATGCCACCTATAAGTCAAAGAATATTTTTAAAATATCTTGAAATTTCTTTAAAAATGATTCGGCGTAAAATAGCCTGGAAAAATAAAAAAGGTAGGAAATGAAGTAAAATAACCAAAAAATACGATTTGGTGGTCAATCATTTCATACGCTTCTCCGTCAAACTTATCAAAACAAAATCAAGCGCGCAACGGAAACATTAAGCCATTTTTGAAAGCTGTAATGAGGGAATTAGCATAGGTCAAGCTACTGTGCTTTTCTGGGCCAAGTTCTGGTCCGCAATTGCGTCTCGACACGCTTTGCGGCCGCACACGCTCGAGTCAGTCGGGTTTCCAGCGCTAAAGCCGACTCGATATGGCTTTGTTATACAACTTTCTCTAATTTTTCTTAGTTTCCAGTTTCCAAAACCCACCTAGGTTCAGCAGATCGGCGGCTGTGCCGCTGGAAGCTCTTCCGACTCGGGAGCGTGCGGCCGCAAAGCAAGTTGAGACGCAATTGCGGACCGGAATTTGGCCCAGATAAGCACAGTAGGTGAACGCAAAGCTCCATTCCATATCGTGCTTGATTTCGTTTTGATAAGTTTAACGAAGAAGCTTGTAAAATGATTGACTACCAAATCGTATTTTTTGGTTATTTCACTTCATTTCCTACCTTTTTTTATTTTTCCAGGCTATTTCACGCCAGATCATTTTTAAACAAATTTCAAGATATTTTTAAAACTTTTTTTGACTTATACATAGGTGGCATAAACAAATCGTTACTTCTGCCAGAAATCTAAATTTCCAAAAATCGAGTTTTTTTTCGAACGGAGACCATCAAAAACTACCCACGCTCGAATCAAATGAATTCACTTTCTTTTTTGATTTCTCCCTGCACAGTAATGGAATGGAGCTTGTAAGTTTTGGAGCACAGATGGAGAAATACCCAAATACTTCGTATCGCAAACATTAGCTAGAATTACATCATTTTCGTTTTGGATTGAATATCTCTCCAAACGAAATGTAATACAAAAATTGCACACTTCTTCGAAGGCAAAGTTCACCATCACTTTTTGTTAGGAGAGCATTTTCTCTAAAAAGGCACAGTACACCCAGAGAAAGCTTTTTTTTTTCGATTTCCGCCTATCTTGAGGACGATCACGCATTGGTCCCAACGATACCGTAACCGCACCTGACCCCTTACAAACACAGTTATGAGCCTTTGAAAGCTGAGTAAATTTGAATGGCGAAAGTATGGTGGACGAGTTGTCCAATTAATGTATTTTCCGCCATTCGCAAACCATGCCTTCGAGCAAACATGCGTGAAGAGATAAGCTGAAAAGAAAGGGAAGAACAAGGCTTTTGCTCGAAATCCATTACGCATCTTGCCACTGTTGGACCCGACAGGTCGTCAAAGGGGCATGCCAAAGTGACTTCTGCCAGAGGGCGTGCCAGAGCGACTTCTTCCTACATCTCGCTTATGCGGAACAAATGAGGGCTAACAATTGGCAGCGAATGCAGGTGGTGGGTGGGTCTTTTCACAATTATATGTATAGTGAAGATCTCAGATTTCGTCACCCTTTAAACGCTTTAAACGCTTCATAGGGCGTCTTAGATGATCTCAGAGATACCACAATGATCAGCGTGCCTTAGACTTTACCTTCGAAAGAGAATTTCAGCTCAGATCTTATCCTTTCTCACAATTCTCTTCATTTTTACACATGACTTTTACTGATTCACCTAGAATATTATTAAAAATTCGATTGGGCTCCACTATTCGTGGGTCGTATCCACCGTTCGCCATTCACAACTGTTCCAGATTTTCAATTAATTCTACCAAAGCTGGGATTTTAGGGGGTTTTCACCGTTTTCCGGGATTTTAGTAGTGGTCAACGTCAACGCTCTATGTCAAAAACTCGAGATTGAACATCGTCGTGAACATTGTCTTTATGTCGAGTGTAGTGGAAATCGAAAACAGAGTGTGTCTTACTTGAATCATGGTGAGTGTACTTGGGTTCAAGAAATTTCCGACAAGCTGTAAAAATTTTACTTTTGCTTCCTTTAGACAAATGCGATTCCTCCGACATTCCATGGGTAGTTTCAGGCTTTTTTTTCAAACGTTTCTATCGACACCCTAAAGCTTGTCAGCACATGACCTTAGCAGTGGATGCTTATTCCGAATATGAAGAGGGGGGATGTTTAAAAAAGCGCACTCATTCACCCAGGGATTCCAAGACTATTGGGAAACTAGCGTTTCACACCAGGGGTGTGCGGAAAATTATTTTCGGTAAATTTTTTACCGAAACGTTTTTCCGATTTTTTTTTCGGTAAATACGGTAAAAACGGAAAATTCGGTAAAAATTCTGACATAGGCTTTTTGGTGCCTATCCCATACGATAGCATAAATGACCGATAATATTTATGCATCATTTTCAATAGTGCATGAGGATTGTGCAGAAAATGAGTTTTACAAATTAAACTGAGCTCAACGGCTGAACCTGATCAGTGACGTTGATTTTGAGAAAAAGTAAAATTTCAAAAATTTTCGTCGTCAAGTCTTTCTGTAGTCATTCAAAATCGGGCCAGCTGAGGAAGACATCTTTCCCGCCTCAACTGTGCCAGGAGGCGCGCAAAAGTACAATACCCGCGCTGAGTTTTGTAAAAACGGGGAGCATCCGGCAAACTTGGCGAAAAAGCGCCCGATGCATGTAGCTTTTTTGTATAAAGACTTTTTTGAGTTCTAAAAACGCTATCATATTCACAGATTAAATTGCTACCTAATTAACATCGGCGTGGATCCTGAAGAGACTTTGCGTTCTCTATTGGAGGTTGGCGCATGCTTCGTGCACCTATGTTATAGCACAGGGTACCGAGTTTGCGCCAACCTGCAACAGTGAACGCAAAGTCTCTTCCGGATCCATGGCTACGTTATGTGACTTGTGAGCCGAAGTTCCCCAGAATCGCTTTGTTTTTGAGGGAAATAGTTTTTTTTTTTCAACCGTTTTTCAAAAGCGTCGCGCGCGGCGAAATGCGGCGAAACTTTGAGCAGTATTTGTACAAGAAATGGAAGAGCAATCTGTATGCTTTGTCTATAAATTAGGTGCAGGTGAGAGAATCTCAAGGTTTCATGTAGGTCGAATTTTGGAAATCCTTCATTTAAGAGTCCGGGGTTTTCGCAACAAAACTCCGACTTTTCAGGAAGTTCTCAAGCGTGTTTAATGAAGGATTTAGAGAATTCAACTTACACAAACCTTGAGAATCTCCCACCTGCACCTCATTTATGAAGAAATCATACGGATTGCTCTTCCATTACTCGTACAAATACTGCTCAAGGTTTCTTCGCACTTCGCGCGCGCGACATTTTTGAAAAACGATTGCAGAAACTATTTCCTTCGAAAACAAAGAGACTTTAGGGAACTTCGGCCCACAGGTCATATAATTAGGTAACAATTTGATCTGTGAATAATTCAAAAAAGTTTTCAGAATTCAAAAAAGTCTTCATTCAAAAAAAGTTACATGCATCGGACGCTTTTTTGCCAGGTTTGCCGGATGCTCCCCGTTTTTACAAAACTTAGCGCGGGTATTGTACTTATAGGTCAATGAGGAAGGGGCGGCTACGATGATTTCACAATGGAGAGTCGTTCCAGAACTGCAGTGGATTTAGTGTTGTGTCGGAGATTTCGAAAATAATTCTTCCAGTTCCTGAAATATCGATTCAGATCTCTGCTGTCTTGCGAATCTGTTGAAATTTTTGAACAAAATATGAATTTATCGTAGTATCTCGGAAGAAAAAAGCACGTGACACAAAAGGTAGAGAGATCGTTCGAACTTTCAAAAAGTAAGCCAAAGGGTTAAAAAAAAAGTGTAACAAAAAGAAGGATGAAGAAGGATTATGCTCCAAATGCATGCCTTAACAGTAGCGAACCTGTTGAAAACGAGAAAGAAGTAGACTGATTAGGCAAAAAAAAACATCCAAATTTTTCGGTAAAAGTTTCGGTAAATTTCGAGGAAAACTCTGTAAATCGATAAATCAAAATTTACCGAAAAACACGGGTAAATCCGGTAAATCGGTAAACGGAAAACGCACACCCCTGTTTCACACCTATGACAGTTCCCAACCCATGGCCAACGGGAGTGGGGATGCAGCGCCTTTCACCACCCATCCCACCATCGGATATAGTTTCCAGAAGTAGTTCTCCTAGCATTAGCATCCGCGGTATACACATGAAAAATCGACTGATGCAATAATAGAGTTGAGGCTTACGCAGACCAACAACGGAAGTATAGTCGTTGCACAGAGCGCTAAATATCTTATCTTCTGGATCTTTCGATAATCGGTGCACGAAGCCATTCGAATCTTTTGAAATTCTAACGATTCAAGCGTCCAACTCACCAAAAATAAGAGGTCTTTTTCAGATCAATCCAAAACCGGACAAAACAAAAAAATCAAATCCGAATAGTCCAAAATAGGAATCAAGAAGAAAAACGTCAAATCCGCGTGGAACAAAATCCGAATCACCGGCAGAATGATCAAAATTGGATGATTCCAATTATATGGTACTGTTATGCTGAATCTTTCCAATTCAATGGGATATTCGCCATCTTGGTTTTTCTAATGAGCCAAACTTCGACTATCCAAAATTTTTGCCTCCGATCTAACTTATTCTATCGATAGATCCCTATTTTTTCAGGACATTGACAAAAGCTTCACTAACTAGTCTGAAAAGTTGTCCGAATGCGTTCAGAGGTTTCCGTCCAGTCTCAGGGATTACGAGACTTTCCTCTTCTTCACAAGGTTCAAAACATCCAAGAGACCTCATGCCTTTTGCATACCGCTTTCCTGGTCCTATTTACGAGAACAAAACGATGGCATTCCTAGAAGTCAAATATATGTTGTCTTCAAGTCATATCGTTACGTAAGAATCGCCTTATTTCCATCAGGAATGGCGAACTCGAAAGTGCACGTTGTGATAAGGGGGAACTATGAGGAGAAATGAAACGAAGGAATTGATCTGAAGGAGATTGGCATGCCCTTTCGGAGTGACCGATGGCCGGTCCGGATTGCGCAATATGCAAGTGCCTCGAGCGGGTGTGATGGGCTCGCGGCGACGGGCGGGCAGCCAGACGAACGGAGCTGGTGCTGGATCGGGAGAGAGCACGAGCTAGTCAGCGTGTGGTCAGCCGTACGAGACAGCAGCAATTCCATCAGACGCAGAAATGGGGGGGAACGGCTGGCAGCAAGCCACTACCGCCAATTAGTTGCCACCTACGCTGAAGCAACAGCGAGATCTGCAAGCACAGATGTCCGTCCACCACTGACGATAACATTCATCTGAGAAAACCACCTTAAATCTCACTATGTATAAGTTAACCTGATAAGGCGGAAGTGGCCTTCGAAAACCGAACGAAGGCGTTCTGAGAACGCCCATTTAGTTCTAGGCCCTCATAGCACTGAAGCAATCCTTCACGAACTCAAGTGAAACACTCACTACCTCTTCTTCTTGCGCGCGAACGTAACCCGTTCACATTAAAGCACCTGACGCGATGTGTGGCGTCGCAGGAAGACTGCCAGCTATCCATCCCTTCGTGCGGCGTTGTAATTTTGAAGAAATTCGAGCAAATTTCATCTTTCGTGCATACGCCAATACACGGCCGAGGGTCACTCACAGCCGTAGGAAGCCCGAAATATGGGGATGCGGCGTAGCACTTATTAGCACTATTTCTCCTTCTTGAAGGACGATCTGTCTTCTCAGGATCCTTCAGGACTTGTTAGATAAACTCGCTCGTATTCCGTTGAGTTCTGGTTAAAAAGAAAATTTGGGAATTCGACGAGCTGGAAAAATTGTGGACAACTAAGGATGTTCACACAATAGAACTCGTTTTTTGGCTTTGACAAAATCATCATTCTGACTTTTGAGGGTCGGTAAGTGAAACAGCCGAACTTGTTCTGACCAATCTGCCAACTTCCCATATTCAACTCTTATCAGTTGGAAAATAAGCCTACTACAGAGGACAGCAGCAATATTTTACATTCGTGATTAAAAAAACCTGTTTTGAATTCTGAAGATTATCTTGGGTTGGAAAGCCGGCCAAAAAAAGCCAACAGCTAGCTGCGTTTTGATTATTACGATTGCTTGTGTTGTGTTAATAGACGGATGATTGATTTTTACCAAGAAAAAGCGAAACTGCTTCAGACACGACTGAATTTCATCCACTTCAGGCTTCCAACTAGGGATGTATACGCGAGAAATTCCAATCCAAAAAAGGAAATGCAGAGTAATTTGTACCCGAAAGCAGAAAACGGACGTGCCACAATGGCCCGCAAGACGAGGAACGGATGCGGAAAAGGAACGAAAAAAAACGGAACTCTTGTCATCAACTCGTTGTCCTCCAAAGTTCTTACCCTCATTTCCCCCTAAAATGACGAAAAACGAAAAGTTCATGTTTCAGATAACCCCGGGTTTCATCCCTCTGTAGAAATTAAGCGAATGGTTTCCACCCAGATTTTGTGGAAACAATTTCCCTATAAAAAATCGGAGGTCGAATTCCTCACTCACTCCTCACTGCATTTCATTGTCGAAATCAGCAAACCAACAAACAGCCTACCTGAATCACTGGCCAAACTTGCATGCCAAACTTATATACACGTGAGAACATTTGCCCAAAATAGGGGACGGATCTAATTGTAAGCAAAATTTCACTCAGTCTCCAAAATTTTGCGCACAACTGCGATTTGCATAAATGCTAGAGTGCGGGACGTTCCCCATAATTCCGAAGAGGTGGGAACTCCCTGTGGACAAAATTTTGGTGTGGGTGAAAAATCCTTCCTCGACCCCCCCCCCTCAAGCGTACTTGAGACCATATTTTTCTAGTGCAACCAGATCTTCCCTGCTATAGAAAGGAGCTTGACAATGAATTTATTCGTGATTATAGCTCTTCCTATGACTTTGTCCTCCGTTCACACGTTGTGTGTGCCATTGAGTTTGATGTGCTCTTCGAATGTGTGACTGGTTCTGTCATGTGACGAGGGCGTTCCTTCCCATAACGAGTAGTTCATCCTGCGTGGTGTTGTGCTTCGGAACACCTCCAAGTGGACATCGGCCGGCCGATCGAGAATCGATGGTCGCCGTCAATGCCTGAACACCCCCCAGAATGTTCGTGCTCTCTGCTCGCATCCACCCATCGCTCTGCGTCTTATGTTAGCACATGCTCCTTCCGCGTCCAATATCACTTGTGGCTCAAATATTTACCAATAATAACGCCGGAAGTGAAGGTGATGGGCATAACAAGGGCGTTCGCGTACATGCACTGCTGAAAATCAGCTATTCTGCATGGATGTGTGTAGAAAAAACCGCTGTCAAGCATTGTGTGAAGAAAATAAGGAGAACAAACCCACAAGTACAACTTGAGAGCCGCCATTTTTGTTCGCACCGATTAGTCTGTTCGTCATGGATATCAGAATCAGTGGCACTGCTCTACAGCACCGAGCATTTTTTTTTGTAAAACCGGTGTTTTGCGGCGTTTTGTGCGCGCACAACGCCGCATAGCTATAACTCGCTTCAAAGCGGTTCGTTTTCAATTTTGAAGTCATTTTCGAATTGCTCTCAATGAGTGTTATACAATAATGTCCACAGTAACAGCTTCAAGAACGATTTTTATCAAAGGCACAGGATACCCAAAAATATTTTTTAGAATTTATGCTTTTCTTGGAGAGAATGATACGCTGGTCACGAAAGTGTCTCTGAAATCCGAGCGGAGTTATCTTACTCCTTAAAAAAATGCCAATATTTTGAGGCCGAAAAATTGGTGGACTAGTTATCTCTGGCATGTATTTCTCCTCATTCGCAGTCGATGCGCGAAAGCGACTCTGGATGAGCAGACAGACCGGCAGGGTAGTGAAAACCGAAAAGGCGGTTGAAATTCATCCATCCATCTAGCCGCTATTGACTTCGAAAGTTAAAAGAGGACCGTTGTCTGTGGTAGTGCCTGAAAGCGGTCGGGCCCGGAGTTGTTGCTCATATCTGGCCTATTTGGAGAAATTGAGATCTCGCACCTGACAAGAAAACCAAAAATTTCGTGTCTGAGTGCGCACTATGCCCTTCAATGGTGTACCAGGTTGTCCAATAATTCTTGTCCGAAAATTTCACCATTTTTACTTTTTTCAACTTTATTGAAAAACAAGTCTAATCAACAATATAATTTTTATTTTATTTAGGGGCGTGGTCAAGCCACGTTAATACTACATTCAACATTAATTGAAGTACAGACAAGAACAAATTACTTAAAACACAATATTCTGAAAAAGAGTTTCATGAAAGATTTACATTAAGTCGAAGGTCAAGAAGGTTTTTGAATCCATTCGTAGTCATGGTAAGGACGTTTTCCTTTACTAATGGACGGAAAATTTTGATCGTTCTATTTGAGAAAAATTCAGATCTGATCTGACTTTTAGCCACAGGCTCAGCTATCCTTAAGCCTCCAAATCTCGTTCTCGATTGTTCAGTATGGAAAAATTCCGAGGGATTGAGGTCTACTCTACCTGTTAGGATTTTGAACATCATTATCAAATCAAATCTTGTTCTCCGGCTTTTAAGGGTAGGAAGTCCGAGTTTCTGGGATCTACTGGCACCATCTGGGATCATAGTGTAACTTAAAGAGAAGCATCTCATCAGCAGCTTCCGCGTGAAATTGTTCTGAACTTTTTCCAGTTGTTTAATGTGTTTCTGTTTGTACGGATTAAAAACTGTTGTCCCGTTTTCAACAACAGGCCGAATATAGGTCGTATAGGCTTTGATGAGTACATTCTTGTTTTTTGTCTTGAGTATCCGGAAGAGATTGTACGTACGAGCCATAGCCTTTTTTACTATCATTTAATAATGAGACTCAAAATCTAATTTATCATTTATCAAAAAACCTAGATCTCTAACTTCTTTCACTATTTTTAGACTCGTTCCGCCAACATAGTAAAAGCTTTCCAATGAACTGTTTCCAATCTTAAGTACATAAGTTTTTTCAATAGCTAGTGGCAAATCCCACTCATCTGACCATTTGTTGATGAAATCTATTGCTACTTGCAACTTGTTTACATCTTCTGAGGACTCAATGGTTCTATAAATTTTTATGTCATCGGCATACATCTTACACGTAACACCAAATCGGGCCACCCTCTCAGGAATTTCAAATGTGTATATTAGAAATAAAATAGGGGACAGTACGCCACCCTGTGGCACGCCACTGTAAGCATTGTACACAGGCGAATATGAGTTGCCTACTCGAACCTGGTAGGTCCTGTCTCTGAGAAAACTTTGAATCCAAGATACTATCATAGGATGCATGCCAATGGCTTTAAGTTTCTCCACTAATTTCGCAATTGGCACCTTATTGAAAGCCTTCGTGAAATCGAAGAATACCACATCGACCGCTTTCTTAGACTCCATGGCTTTTGTCCAGTCATTCATTGACGTGAGTACGGCGGTTTCCACTGACCTACCCTTCATGAACCCATATTGATTTGCCGAAATAATTTGGTGGCTCTCTAAATACTTCACAATATGTTTTTTCATGATTTTCTCAAAAGTTCTCGCAAAGATTGAAGTGATGCTGACTGGACGGTAATTTTTTGGGTCATTCAGTGATCCCTTTTTCGGAATTGGGGTAATCAGAGCGCGCTTCCAGCGATCAGGCACTTCAGCTCGCATGTAACTCATATTAAAAATATACTCAAGCGGAAAACCTATAATGTGCACGATCTTTTTGATAAACTTAAGAGGAAGAAAATCCGAAGAAGTTGATAGAGATCTTGTCCATCGTTCTAAAAGCTTAATTATGTCTTCTTTCATGAACCACAACGTATCATCCATGACCGGGAATGGCCCAGTATCATTTGCGAAGGTTTCTGACAGAGGATTTTCGTTTTCATTTGGCTTACTAAAGGATTTTTGAAATATTTTTGCAAGAAGATCGGCTTTATAATCATCATGGATTAAAGGTTCCCCTAGTTCCGTAATCAGACAAGGTATTTTATTCTTGCCATCCTTTCTACTATTGATATAAGTGAAAAACTTTGATTTATCATCAGATTCGATTGCCTTATTTTCTAAGTATACATAATATCTTTTCAGAGCCTTTTCAGTCTTGTGGTTCAAAAATTTGTATTTATTCCAATGCTCTTCTGTGTTCCAAAGAACAGCTTCACTCCATAGCTTTGAGCGATAACTTATCATTTTTCTTAAATAATCCGGTAAATTTCTCCGTGATACCCCTACTCTACATCTAGGAACAAACAAATCCACCACATGATGCAAAATAGCAAGGAAAATTTCGTACATCTCATTAACAGTAGAAACTGAATTCAGGCTCCCAATCCAATCAATGTTGCACAAGTATTCTTCGATTGCACGGTAATTAGCACAGTCAAAATCTGCTCTCCATCGAAGTTCTTCAGGCAGTGCCGAGGTATTTAAACAAAAATTTACAGTGGCATGGTCACTGTTTCCAATCGGAGATGCAACGCTTACATTTTTTATAAGAGAAGGATCGTTGCAAAACATCAAATCTAAGTGAGAATTGCACCTTGTAGGCTTATGTATTAGAGACTGGAAATTGTGTGTAGTTATCAGAGTGCAGAAATCTTGCGAGATCTTCGAAATCCCCTGTAGAGAGCCACTATGGACATAGAGATCAGTAAGATTGAAGTCTCCCAGGAGAACGCATCGGTTTTCGCAGGCGAAAAAATCACTCATGACTTTTATCAGTTGATTTGAACCGTTCACAGTGCAGCCAGGGGCACTGTAAACCAAAATAAACCGGACACATTTTCCATATAAAAAAAGATCGCAAACAAGAATTTCATATGAGTCTTTAACAGACTCTACGAAAATTACATTGTATCCGAATGACTTTTTCAGCACGAGAATAACACCACCACCCATCTTTTGACTTCTGTCACATCTCACACCTTCATATTGACTATTCGCATGTCCTAACAAGGGAGCAAGATCGTTTTTCGATTTCAACCACGATTCTGTGATAAAAGCCAGATCATAATTGTATTGACAAAGGGAAGCTACGAATGAGTCCGAGTTTTTGACCATCGACCTAATGTTTGAAAGCATAAAATTCAAACTAGAGCCTGTGTCCCGATGAAGCCCTACTGGTTTCCCGTAGGGTTAGCTAGAGACTGTGCTGATGTATTGAGGCAGGATGTATTCGACTGTGTTGCTAAAAGATTAGAGTCGGACAACTGAGAAGGAGATGCATGGTTTTGTTGATTCTCTATCTCAGTTTGTCCGCCTCTCCTCTTTAGAAACTCTTCGTGCCTACGCTTTCGGTCCTCTTTAGTAAGAGATGGGCGAATGTAAATGCCCTTCCGGGAGAAAAAGCGTAAGCGTGGAGCTCTTCTTAAAACATCATTCTGGAAACGTGACGTAGGTAACACAACTTTCAATAATCTCGGCCTGTTCGGCGATGGTTTCCCCATACGATAGACTGTTATCGGCAAGCATTCAACGTTAAGGAAATCAAGGATGTCAACAGTCCTATTGATGTCATTATGAACCTTAGCGATAGAACTGGCAGAGGTAAGTTCAGGAATGCCCGAAACCACAATAGAACGTTTAAGATCAGGATCCTCAACAACGCTAATCGTATTCGGAGGCAAATCACTACCATGAATTACATTTGGAGAGGGCTGAGATTTCGAAGTGATCAATTCAAGTTTCAGAGAAGAGTTCTCATTTCTCAGTTGAAATATCTCTTGTACCAGATCGCTATTTGTGCGTTTCAGCTCTTTCATCTCTTCTTTAGTCTCATGCAATAGGTTGATAATAACTCTGACATATCCAGGAACGGAACCTTCAGCAAGAATAGCCATTAGTTGATCATCTGGAGTTGTAGAAGCACTATCCTTTCCATTCTGCTTAGACTGTGGAGCTGCAATAGACGATAGTCGAGTAAGCACCATAGCTGAATCTCCAGTACGCAAGTATCAGCTTCAATCCTGACAATTGACCTTTCAAGGTGGCAGCAAACTGACGAGATATTAAGCCCCCTTGCCACTGGAGACACAGCGTTAGTCGATAGTACCACTTGAGCGGAGAACCACTTATCCGATGTGATATCGACGATCCACAAGTAGATAGTCGAATCCACTGATAGTTGCTCGAGTTCAATCCAGTCAGTGATTGTCGAGCGCACAAGAGCACACCAGCACGCGAGCTGATACGGCGATAGTCGGGCTGATATGACCAGCGAGGTAGACGATTGAAATATACCGACCGCACAAGAGCACACCAGGCTATGAACTGTGACTGAACTAATCACCACAGTTATCCACAACAGTGGCCCATCGATTGGGCAGGTCGCCGATGGCCTTCGCCCAGATCTCCGGGGGCTGCGACTCGAAGAAGTCCGCGATGTCGGATTTGAGGATGTCGTAGTTGGTGAATTTTCTTCTGGCCAAATGGCGCTTCAGCGGGCAGAACAAGTGGTAGTCGGAGGGGGCGAGGTCCGGGGAATACGGCGGATGGGCAACCGTCTCCCAGCCGAGCGTCGCCAACTTCTGCTGGGTCTCCTTCGCCACGTGGGGGCACGCGTTGTCGTGCAGCAGGTGGACCGAGGTCCGTCGGGGACGCTTTTCTTGGATGGCGGCGGCTAGTTTCTCGAGCTGATCGGTGTAGATGGAGGCGGTGAACGTCCTGCCTTGCGGGAGCAGCTCGGAGTACAGCATGCCCTTAGTGTCCCACCAGCAGCAGAGCATGATCTTCAGCGGGTGCAGGTCGGCTTTCGGCGTCGTCGGCGGCTCTTCTCCGCGCGGGATCCAGACGGCACGGCGGGCGACGTTGTCGTAGAGGACCCAGCTTTCATCCCCAGTGACCAGGTCCTCGAGAAACTCCTTGCGATGCGGACGAAGGAGGAGGGACTGGCAGACGGCCACGCGGCTCTGCTTGTTGGCGTCCGTCAGACGGGGGGAGGATCCAACGGGCCAGAACTTTGTGGTAGCCGAGTAAGTTGAGTCGATTGTGGATGGTAGACTTGCTGCCGCCGAGCGCGATAGTTCACGGGTGGTGGCTTCCGGCTTCTCCTTGATACAGCGACTGACTTCGTCATCATCCACCGTAGAAGGCCTCCCGCTGTGCTCCCTGTCCTCGAGGCTCGTGTCGCCGCTCTCGAAACGATTGAACCAGCGCCTGACTGTGCGTTGAGACACTGCATCATCCTTGCAGATGTTGGCGTCCGCGGTGCCCGTGTCGTTGCCCAGCAGCCACTCGTAGTACACGAACGTACGAATTCGACCTTGGTCCATTTCAGCTTGTACTGTTAGCTAGACGCGGCGACTGAGCCTTATATACCCCTAGCGTAGAACTTTGGAGAACCTTCTAGAAGGTTCTTACACTTGCCTGATATTATAACACTTCTAAGGAAAGTTATAGAATTTTGAAAATTTTCGGACAGGAATTATTGGACGGCCTGGTAGATAAGAAGCGTGCCCGATTTCCCCCGAGGGACTGAAGCCCGTGGGCAAAGATTTGGCCTGGGGACGCTACGCTCCCCATTACCACACAACTAATCTAAAACAGTGGCCAATGAACTCACTAAAAATTTAGTTGGGCACAATTAGCGCCTTAGGGGGTGCTACGGCGCGAAGAATTTGGTCAGAAAACAAGCGAGGTGGGGTTTTCGCGTCTTTTTCGTCTGTTTAGTATAGCTCGCTTCAAAGTCAACTTTGAGCGAAACAAGGGAGGTATTAATAATCCTGGTATTGAGGGCTATCCAATGGTATAGCCACCGTCATGGTTTCGTTGGGAACTATAGAAGGTTCGCAATCAATGAGCTCTTTATATAACTCCATGCGGTAAGCGTTATGGCCGAATGGGCGGGTCGGGTGCGGATTCTGCTGTCACCAACTGCCCAGGTGCGAACGATGGTGCGAGGAACGCAATTATAGTGTCGCTCTCACTACGCCAGCTTCGATCAACTAGCGAGCTAGCCGAATAGATTCGAAAGCCAGCCTTCTTTTTTGTGCAAACAAATATTCAAGAAAATTATTCAGAAATATTTTAACTATTAGAATTTTTAAAAAATTCCGATTACTCTATGAGTATCCTGGAACATTTCCATCGTTTGCTAACTATTTGATATATCGTGACAAAAAAATTGTCCTAATTTTCGAAGAATCTAAGATTTTAAATTCCTGACTCGACCGAACATTCGAAAATTGAATTATTCAAAATACCGAATGACTCGAGTAATCGAAAGATCTAGTAAATTATTACTGACTCGATTTTGAAAGCAAAGAACATTATCCAATTCTTCGAGTGAATCGAATATGAATAGAATATTCAAAAAAAAGAAAAAAAAACAAATTCCCTCAATGAGTCAAATATTCTAAAAATCCAAAGTGTGAAATTCCCGAATGAATTGAATATTCGAAGTACTCGAGCACTCTTATTCAGCTATTAATTCGATTCGGTTCCAAGCCTTCTTTCTGTTCACAGAACAGTTGATATTATCTTATTTCGCTGTCGTCGCGAAATCATCAACTCTATAACTGCGTTCCTCGCGCCTCCGTTTACGATCGGCCACCTGGGCAGTTGGTGCCAGCCGACTCCGCACCTGCCCTACCCATTCGGCCATAACGCAGCACACCCTAATTTTGACTCGTTTTTGACACTTCTGATCAAAGCAATAGGACCTACACGAAAAAAATTGTGAAACAAACATATATTTTGGATGAAACTATCAGCTTCGACTTTCCTATCTTGTCTTGGTGGACGAACTCACTCCACATGATCGCCATCCATGATCTCTACTTTGTATCAGTAAGGCAGCGCCCATACAGGCCATAAAACGGCCAATGTCTCACCGTCGACTGCGTACCACGCGCTGCGCGACCGCACGCGCCTCGGAAGCAGACGGGGTTTGGCCGCCGCGCGACGAGTTTTGGCCGCCGCGCGACGTTTCGGCCGCGCGGCGGCCGAAACTCGTCGCGCGGCGGCCAAAACTCGTCTGCTTCCGACGCACGTGCGGTCGCGCAGCGCGTGGTACGCAGTCGACGGTGAGACATTGGCCGTTTTATGGCCTGTACGTTGCGAGGGCGCGCGATTGCGCAAAATCGATGGTCGTCAAGGGCATATGATTCGCTAGCCGCTCTCGTGCGCTCGTCCTCGCGCGCCCACGCCCGCTCGCTATCGCGCGCTCACGTCCGCTCCGAAAAGGAGCTAGCAGGTTCTAAGTCTAATTTTCTATTCGAGAAGCAGGGAGTATCTAACTTGTTTCGAAACTATCGTCTTCGTTACCCATAAATCTACCACGGCCATCACAAACCGTTGGAAATGATCAGTCAACGCGCCGACCCCGCCGGTCAACGGTCAACAGTGATTGATCACCCGGTCAAATGTTGTCAATCGAACTTACACGATGCAAGGGGTATTTTCCCGTATAACTTCCGTGTGCGGGCATTCTTCAGCGTTTAGGAGAGTTGAGTGGCGCAAAGCAGCGGATTGCAGGCTCTCGCCACGTGTGGACGCTGCCTAAAATTAGGTGGCTTGGAATCGACCATTGATCAATGACCGTTGGCCTTTGGACTAGCCTGCTCGAATATTCATGTCCTCACTTAGTATAAACATTCAATGAAGTGCTTGTTTCCGTTGTTCACTTGTATTTATCGCTTAAATATGCATTTAATTCTGCCTCTGAATGTCATTGAATTTCCGCTATATACAGCATAAAACTCCGATCTTTTTGGGTGGTATTCGGCAACTTGGGAACATAATAACTCTAAAAATGGCCTGTTCCTTGTCCTGTAACATTCGTAGCCTTTTAGCCTTTTGAGGGCCAAGCCGATTTTTATGATTTTCTTAACAGCTGTTTTCATCGCGATCATTGCCTTTAGGCCTCATTCAGAGTGTGATCGCACTACGACGTAATCAAATAGAAACCTCTCCTATCGATCCGGTCGCGTCGCACGATCAGGTCGAAGCCCGTTCAGACACAATCGACGCAGAAAGTTGGAATCGCCCAGCTTGACCACCAGGGATGTGCGGCAATTGCCGTTTGCCGATTGCTGTTTGCCGGCTGTTCTTGGACGATTTTTGCCGATTGTCGTTTGCCGTTTTTCCTCCCACTTTTCGACAAAATTCGGCAAAAAAAGTGCGCAATAGATAACAAACGCCGCGATTAGGACGCGCATGGTAAATACCATAAGCCTCGCAGCGACCGGCTCGAAAGTAGGGAGACAGGCTATACGTACTTCAAAACTTGAAGCCAAACTTCAAGCCAGTTGGTGTTATCTACCGTGCGGTCATGTCAAAGCAATTGCTAGTATTGTAGTGTCATGCTCGTGTGGGTCCTCTTGTCTGGAAGAGTACCGAATTCACCACACTCTCCTTGTGCTGAGGCTTGATCAATAAATGTAGGGTTCATCGGGACAAGAAGTAACACCCCAAATGTTTTCAGGAGAGGGCACAAAGGGTTCAGAGCTCAATTTCTTTCAGACATTTTTCAAAGCGTCGTGTGGAGGACGTTGGACTTCACTGGCAGTTTGTGGGGTTATGCACTTTGCCATCTCCTATTATGCTCACAATTACGCTGAGAAACATGCTACCCAGTTGAAAGTTGGAGTTCTGAGTTAAAAGGGTGGAGGAGGATGTACACGTTGTGGGGAACATTCGTTTCGGTTAAATTCGCTGCCTGACTATAAACTGGATTGACGGAGTCGACGGTGTTCGGATTAAGGGGTGGCGTACAGTTTGGGAAGGAGGTGGTTTGAGCAAACCGCGGTTTTTTAAAAGTCGTATTGGTGGAAAGCTTGAAAAACTCCCCCGTTCAATGTATTTGAGTTATTAGCGCGCAGTTCAGAAGAAATTTAAAAGGTCGCAGGGCGAGATATGCCGAATATTTAGCCGTTTCTCAGCAACGTTTCCAAGGCTGTGCAGAAACGTGCGTTTTAGTTGTATTTTTTCACGTGATTATCTTTGATCTAAATTCCGGTTAAACAGTTAACACACCGTGAGGCACGAAACGAGAACGCCGCGAACTCTGAGAAAGTTTCCTAATCAGATAAAGGACCTAACAACCGTAGGTGCACATTTCTGTTCGTAGGCCCCGCCCAGTTGTAGTATGGCTCACGATTAATTTTATATGAGTTACTTTCAGTTGGTCCTATTTTTGTAAAGGCGCAGCCACCCATCGCGGTGCCGCAGCGGCACTTTCGCGGAGCCGCTCTGGTACCTTTCGCGGAGCCGGTATGGCTTTATCGCGGAGTCGCAGCGGCGATTTCCGCAAGAGAAGGGCTGCCACGCTCGTTAAAAAATAATCAAGTCAAGTAGGGACACACTGACCTCTTCCTTTTTTTAAAGCTACTTTCGAATGCTCATCCCCTAAAATTGGATTGCGCGATACTCTGAATTTCGTGCGATAAATTTGAAACACGAAGCAATTGCATGACTACTACCCATTCCGAAAAGGGTTGATATTAGAGAACCGCGAAAAATTACTATCCTTTCACCACAACATTCCCATTACCAGTGTTCAATAGAATGCCCATTCCGGTGCTGTTTTTTATATCAGGTGTCGCGTCGGGGACAAGCTGTCCGAAGAATTTGCGGTCAATGCAGGAGTCCGACAAGGAGATGTGATTTCGCCACTGCTATTCAACACTGTGGTCGACGCCATTATGAGAAAGGTTTTCAAAGATAGAAGAGGGGTCCAATATGGCGATAACGAGTTCCTCACAGACTTGATGTTTGCGGACGACAGCGCTGTGTTCACCGATACTGATATGGAAGCTACGAATTTGATGAAGGATATAGCAGATATCGCGGATTCGTACGGTCTACGGATAAATAAGGACAAGACCAAAGTCATGACGTCAGACGGTTCACGTGCTTCTGTGTTCTTCGAAGGAGCTGAGCTCCAGCAAGTTGAGGAGTTCAAGTACTTAGGATCGGTGGTGCAACAGCGCAAGGTAGTGGCCACAACTGAGATACAGTGCAGGATCCGGCAGGCGTGTGCTGCTTTTGCTTCACTAGGCTGGTGTCTGTGGAAAAAGGGCAATGTGTCAATCAAGACCAAGATGCGGATCTTCCGATCTCTTATAATGCCGATTCTATTGTACGGCTCAGAGTCGTGGACCTTGCTCAAGTCGGATCTCAGCAAGCTAGAGGTCTTCCAAATGCGGTGTTTGCGGCGAATTCTCGGAACAACGTTAAGAGATCGCATACGCAACGACGTTATACGAGACAGCTGCGACCATCAACCGACAATCGAGGAACAAATCCGAACGAAAAGGTTGCGCTGGTTTGGACACGTATGCAGAATGGAAGCCAGTCGACTACCGCACAGCTTGCTATGGAGAAAACGTCCAAAACTATGGAAGGTCGAGAGAACTGCCCCGAAGAAGACGTGGGTGAAGCAAGTCGAAGCTGATCTGAAATCTCAACGGTGCAGTGTCGTTAACGCTAAAATGATTGCGGCTAATCGTTCTGAATGGAAGCGTATCGTTCAGGCCACTGGAGCTCCTATGGCACCTACAGCAGTGTACTGGTTGAGAGGTCATCCCGCTCCGCCAGCCGCCAGCTAATGGGATGAGTGAGTGAGGTGTTGTACCAAAGTAAGAGGTTAAATTTCTTGTGGTATTATTGAAAAACCACGTGGTGTTATTGAACTAGAACAGAATGCCGAGGTTCAAGGACGGTCGGCCATACACTATTCAGAAACCATTTCTTATCTGGCTATCGAAATACGATTTGTGCATGAGAAAGAAGTATTTTTAATGCTACTTTCAGAACATTTGCATCGTTTTTGTACGAGATTTTTTTTATTTTGCCGTTTGTCGATTGCCGATTGCCGTTTGCCGGCCATTTTTGGACAAAATTTGTCGATTTCCGTTTTCCGATTTTTCAAAATCGTTTGCCGCGCATCCCTGTTGACCACTTGATGCCCCGATCGCCTCGCTGTGTATAGCACGGCGACGCGACCATCGATGACTGCGACGGCACTCTGACAAGGCCCTAACCAATTTGGCTACCTTAAGGAACGATCAAAGGTAGCAGACTCTATGACCATTCGAGGTCAGATTCTGAGTACACTCACTAGGGACTGGTTTTCACACCCCGCGACGTTTCGGGAAAAATCCCAGCGAAAGTTGTGAGGGATGAATAAAGTAACAAAAATGTGTGTAGAATTTTTTTTGGCAGGGCAAAAAAAATGACAAAAACTGGATAAACCTCACTGAATTTTCTCAGTCAGAGCAAATGGACTGAAAATAACTGCTTAGTACGCTTAAAGTTACTACGAAATCAGCATATACAAAGCTTGGCGCCTTGATTTCGGCTCATTCTTGATATATGGGCCGTTTACGAGATCATTGCATAATTTGCACTCTTCTCTTCACGCAAGTAAAGCAGCACAGCATCATCAGCAGAGGTGGCCGAGAGGATAACGAAGTGGACTACGAGGCAGCGAGAATGGGGCGGTGTTACGGGTTTGAATCCAGCCATACGGTTTCTATACTGCTGGATTCCCGTGCGTCTGTTCGTTTACCTAATGTGCCTCATTTTCACATTACGATTCATTTTGTAAATTTTTTTGCGTATTCATGTTTTCTTTGTGCTTACCTAGCCAGCAAGCTCAATGACTGACATGTGCCTTCTTATGGTAGAAAATGTTGAATATCGTTTTGGAGGGGCTGTTTCCCTTGAGATTCCACACGATAGATCGCGTTTTTGGGTTAGATCATCGTTGTCTATTTGATAACTAGGGGTCCAGCCTTTCACCGCTTGGATACACAAAGCATAAGGGGAATTCGTCTCTCTGTTCGAAACAAAATGTTCTTACCTTCTCGAGTTATTGCTCGACTTATCGCCCATTTCCCTCTCGATCGTCCTCACCTCAGCTAACGATTCTACTAGTTGACAGCTGGCCCGGTTTCAAGGACCACAACAATATTCTGTCCGCCGTGCCCGAAGGGCTGCTACTGGTGCGACAAGCACCTCTGCTTCGGTTGTTTCATAGAACGCAATCACAGCTGCTAGCCTTTTCGGTTGATGATGAAGTATTATATAGTCACTACTATCTCATTCTGAATAAATCACGCTCTATAAAGAATTTTTGAGGATCAGAACACTCGTATGCATACAAACAAGGTGGAAGAAGATGACAATTATAGGCAAGGTGAGGGATACCTTTTTTCAAAGACCATTATAGCCCTACAATTTGTTTTCATGAGGCAACACTCAGTAGACTTACGTGCCTGCCAACCCTTCATCGAAATTTACCTGTTATTCTTCTGTAGGAGACCGGATCTTGTACGGTAGTTTGGAGGGAATTTAAAATAACGTTTGCAGGAGTCTAGCCAGAATCGCTAAGTTTTCGGTGTGCTTACTATCGAAGCATGAATTTTACACTTCCCTGTTGACAATTTTGTCAACGGCGAAAGTTGCTGTAGTGAATGGAGCCTCACTATCATTCCTCCCCCACTTATGAGGAAGGATGAAATCCGGCTCCGAAGCACCCCAATCAATCAATGAGGGGGGGGTGCCTTTGTGCACCTGCTCAGAAAAATCAAAACAAGTTATTTGTAATTAGCGAGACCTAGCGAAGTTTTCGCTCACAGAAACTTTTGCGTGAGCCAACTACCTGAGACGGATTAGTTAGTTAGAACGGTGGTGACTGACTTCCGTCTACCCGAAAGTTGCTGTACGTAGGTATGGACTCTCCTGAGCAGAGCAGGGTGCCGTACATTTACAGCAGGCCGTGGGCCTAACACAATGTGGGATCAAAAAGCAAAACATAAGAAGCCAGCAGTAAATCGTAGGTTGCTACCGGCATAAAATTCACAACCCCTTCTGCACTTCCTTCCCTTACTCTGCCAATTCGAGTCTTGATGCCTCAGCAAAAGAGACTTGATGCTCATGTACAAGTCGGCATGAAGTCTTAATTTGCCGCGCTAAATTCACTGTATGGGTGAATTTGCCGCTAGGATAGGTGAGAATGAGGTGAATTTCCCGTGAAAATGGTGCGAACTGGCAGCGAGAGAGGGTCCAATTTACCCCGAAAATGAGGTGAATTAACCTCGAAAAATGGGTGAATTTACCCCGAAAATTTCACGAATTTGAAGGTCCACAGCAAGGAAGCCCCCCCCCCTTGTCCGCAACATGAGCGTAATCTTCACCGAGGTCTGCGGTGAGGAGCCACCATCTGCGGACCCCGGCGTAACTCGTCCCCCCCCCGTCGTGAGGATACCCACTGTATCCTCCCAGCAACCAAAATTATGCTGGCCTCCGGAGAGTGACCCGAAGTCACCTTTCAGGGCCGGCATCAGAATGCCGAATGAGGACTCTGGTGGGATGAGGCTGTTTTTATACCGGCGGTGCTCATAGTAAACACATTGAGACGTGATTATTCGTTTTATCATGTTTTCGCTGGGATGTTTTCATTTGTGTAGAAATTTCTGAGATTCCAGCAACGGCGGTAATTTCACCCTTTGCGCTGAGTGGTATCCAGCCGCTCAACAACTGATATGCATTAACATGTTAGCGCTGGCGGTATTTTCACGCTTTGCGCTGACTGATATCCAACCGCTCAGCAAATTCACCCTTTGCGCGGGTAAGCTTTCATGACGGCGCTAAAGGTGAATTTGATGCCTTATGATAACAAAGCGTGATAAAGGCCGCTTCCTCCGAAGCATCAAGTCTCGAATTGGCAGAGTACGTCGCTACCCACTGCCCTTTCTTCCAATTTGTAGAGTTCACAAGCTATTATTCTCGCCTTACCGTCTCTATAAGATAAGGACAAACGCATTCTCATTTTATATGATGTTTCCCTAGTTCACCAACGTCATGCCCTTGTTCTCAATGAATGAAATTAGTAGGTGGTTGTTTATGTTTTTTGTGGTGCAGATTTTGATAAGCTCTGACTTGCAACATATATAAAACTGGTTTTTGGAAGTTAGGGAATCGAAATGACTGAGCGGTTGCAATGAGTGGCGAACAGAGAAGGTGCGGAAGTGGACCTGCTGCTTGTTTCCTAAAACTGGCAAGAAAATGTCTCAGGAGTTCTGCGTCAATCTCAAAATGCGTCGCACACTTCTCAAAATTCATGTTTTTTAATCTGTTTTCTTCTCCACAAAAGGTTAAGATTTAGCATTAAAAAATTAAGAAAAACCTTTTTTCAAATTCTTCACCCTTGGTAACGTCCTGCACACTCCCACTGCGGTCCTGCTAACTTTTGATGACCTGCACACTCCCACTCGTGACCTGTGCATTTTCTATGACGCCCTGCACACTCCCACTGGGGTCCTGCACACTCCCACTGGGGACCTGCGCACCCTCTATGACGTCCTGCACCCTACCATTTGGGTCCTGCACACTATCTGTGACGTGCTGCACACTCGCGTTGGGGTCCTGCACACATTCAATGACGTCCTGCGCACTCCTACTTAGGACCTGCACATTTTCTATTATGTCCTGCACACTCCAGCTGGGGTCCTGCACAATTTCTATGACGTCCTGCACACTCCCGCTGGGGACCTGCACATTTTCTATGATGTCCTGCGCACTTCCACTTGGGTCCTGCACACTTTCAATGACGTGCTGCACACTTCCTCTGGGGTCCTGCACATTTAAATGACGTCCTGCACACTCCCGCTGGGGACCTGCACATTTTCTATGATATCCTGCACACTTCCACCGGGGTCCTGCACATTTTCTATGATGTCCTGCACACTCCCGCTGGGGTCCTGCACAATTTCTATGACGTCCTGCACACTCCCACTGGGGTCCTGCACATTTTCTATGACGTCCTGCACACTTCCTCTGGGGTCCTGCGCACTTTCTATGACGTCCTGCACACTTCCTCTGGGGTCCTGCGCACTTTCTATGACGTCCTGCACACTCCCGCTGGGGACCTGCACATTTTCTATGATGTCCTGCACACTTCCACCGGGGTCCTGCACACTTTCTATGACGTCGTGCACACTCCCGCTGGGGACCTGCACATTTTCTATGATGTCCTGCACACTCCCGCTGGGGTCCTGCACAATTTCTATGACGTCCTGCACACTTCCTTTTGCAGTCCTGTACACTTTCAATGACGTCCTGCACACTCCCACTGGGGTCCTGCACATTTTCTATGATGTCCTGCACATTTTCTATGATGTCCTGCACACTCCCGCTGGGGTCCTGCACGATTTCTATGACGTCCTGCACACTTCCACTGGGGTACTGCACACTCTCTATGACGTCCTGCACACTTCCTCTGGGGTCCTGCGCACTTTCTATGACGTCCTGCACACTCCCGCTGGGGACCTGCACATTTTCTATGATGTCCTGCACACTCCCGCTGGGGTCCTGCACAATTTCTATGACGTCCTGCACACTCCCACTGGGGTCCTGCACATTTTCTATGATGTCTTGCACACTCCCGCTGGGGTCCTGCACAATTTCTATGACGTCCTGCACACTTCCACTGGGGTCCTGCACCCTTTCTATGACGTCCTGCACACTTCCACTGGGGTCCTGCATACTTTCTATGACGTCTTGAACACCCTCACTGGGGTCCTGCACACCTTTTATGACGCCCAGCATATTTTGCATCGCTAGACGACTCGCAGAAGTTATCATGACCCACGGCCAAAAGTGCGCCCCACGGACAAACTCGGTTGCCCCGAGGCACGTAAGAGGTGACTCGGGCTGATTTTTTGGTAATCGATAAATGTCGCACCCACCTAAATGTTGGTACCATTTCATACAAGTATAAGGATATAAATGTAACTTACTTGAATGTCTCAAGTAACTTACATTTATATTACATGTAACATACATTTATATTACATGTACCTTAAATTTATATTACATATAAGCTAACTTATGTTACATGTAACTTACATTTAGATTTCCACTATGGGTGGCCATCACACGACGCAGACGACACGCGACGCAGAGGGCGTGTCCTACAATACCGCTCGTAGGATTTGGTCAGAAGGCGCGCGAGGTCGGGTTTTAGCGTCTTTTTCGTCTTTTTCTTATAAATCACTTCAAAATCAACTCTGAGCAAAACTCTGGTGATATTCGTGATCCTGGTATCAAGGGCTACGAAATGGTATAGCCCTTGTTGGGGTTTCGTTTTGAACCAACGAAGTTTGACAGGCAGGGTATACTGTATATTACCATTTGATGGAAGAGGGGCTCGGCGTCCTGTGTCTGCGTCCTCGTGGCTCCCACCACACCGTCTGCAACGCGCTGGCCGTCTGTGGCCTCGCCGACTCGCGTCCTGCCTCTCCGCGTCGAGATTTTCGGCGGTTCCCCCACCATCATTCCATTTGGTGTCAACCGTTGGGAAATCTCGAGGGAAAGCGGCGGGGATGGTGCCACGCGCGGCGAAGGAACAGTTCGACGTTCCCCCCTCACAAAATTATCAGCTGTGATTGTGGTAACAATATGATACATAGCACTGTGCCAAATTGGTCAAGTTCCCACGCAAATCCTTCAGCATCACCCACCCCTTTTCTGCAAAAATGTGAGGAGAAGCTTCGTTTTCTGTTAAAACTGATGTTATATTTTGACTGTTTAATCATCTGATGTTCCATCTATTAAGGCTTCGATGATTAGAATTTCTTGTAAGTTTATAACAGTTTTATGTCGCTCGAGCATTTTTGCTTTAATTTAGAGATTCTGTGCTTAATTATAGATTTTTATTGAGGCGAACCTCATTTAAAATGTCTTCGGATTCATTCTCTCGAACTGGTCCTCTATGAGACCATGAATGCGCTCTTCAGTTTAAATATTCTCACAAGGCGAAAAGCAGCTGACTGCAGTTGTTTTACTTGCTTTATTCATCTTTTTTTCTGCATTATAAAGCAGTAGAAGGGAAAATGCCTAAGCGACATAGAATTGTTATAAACCCATATAAACTACAATACCGCCGCTATACAAGGGAAAAAATGGGCAAAGTGGGCAACTAAAGCGTCTTTCGACCACAACTTGCCTCAAAGTGTTCCGTTTTCAATTTCGAAAGGACCAAAATGTTCACCGTGTCACAATCTATCTAACTAAGTGAGACAAAATTGGAATACACTATTGAAAACGCTTTTTTCAAAATGGAGTTAGTTATGGATTTGATAATGTTATCACAAGATAACGAGCGCATTCAGGCAGAGACAACCGTACGCGATCTCTAGCTTGGTCAAAATAGAAATGCATTCCGCTTCGAAAAATAAAGTTGCTCTTGAATTTCGCAAAATATTTTTACACGATCGACTAGGCCCACTTTGCCCATTTTTTCCCTTGGATAGCGGCGGTATTGTACTTCAAATGCTAAATACCACAATAAATGACAACATCGAGATATTTGGCAGTCAAAATATAAAAGAGAAAATAAAGATGACCACTCCACCTCGCATGCTTCAAGGGTACATCGCATCAATGACTATTAGATGATGCTTTTTTCGGAGAAATTTCACCATCTGCTAGGAAATGATAGGTGATCGATGGCGTGAGACAGCGTAGAGCCGCAGATTTCAGCATTGTGCATGATCACTGAATCTCAAAAGCAGGTCTATGATTCCCTGCTGAAACAGCGAATATGTGAATAGATCCCACTTTCTACACAGCGGAAGGCAGTGGTCACGATGGCTAATGGCTGTGTCCGTGGTGGGTTCTTAGCGATTCTGGAGACACCATTGTGATCAGCCCGAAATCCTCACAAAGCTAAGCAAGAAAAACGGTAAACGATTTTGAGGTTGGGCTGTGCCTTGAAGATATCGTAGAATGTGTGTATTGTTTACATTTATCTAGCCCAATATGTATTGAACCCTATAAGGAAAATATGTTGATTTAAAGACGTGGAAGCCGAAAAGAAGTGGGTACTGCACGAATTTTACAGCTCCTGCTCAAAGTTTCTAGCTCGCACGATACAGTTACTGCACGACTGACTCTCTGCAGGGTTTCTCTGTAATTGTGAACTCAGGTTAGTATTTTTCGCGAGAATCGCGTTTTTGAGCGACGTATCCTCCATACTGTACTTATCAATAGTTATCAACGCTGTACAGAGGCCTTTGTACTCCTCACATACAGTAAATATCGCAAGTCACCTAGCTTGAATAGTGTATGGGTGTGGCACTGCACTGTGTTGTGAGAAAGAGCGCTCCAATGCGAAGCCGCGACGCGAGCGCGCGCGCCACCGACGGAGGTTTACGTAACATACGTCGATCAGTGCCGGGCGCATTGGGTAGTGAACGCACCCACGCCGATTGAGTTGCTGGTTGAGGGACCGGCGAAAATCAGCGCTGCTGACTTTGGTGGGAGAGAAAGCATGAATAGGGGAGTGTGCAAGGCCGAACGTGTGCAGGGGAAAGGCAGCACGCGAGTCGGCGAGGCCACAGACGGCCAGCGCGTCGCAGACGGTGTGGTGGGAGCCACGAGGACGCAGACACAGGACGCCGAGCCCCCTCTTCCATCAAATGGTAATATACAGTATACCCTGCCTGTCAAACTTCGTTAGTTCAAAACGAAACCCCAACAAGGGCTATACCATTTCGTAGCCCTTGATACCAGGATCACGAATATCACCAGAGTTTTGCTCAGAGTTGATTTTGAAGTGATTTATAAGAAAAAGACGAAAAAGACGCTAAAACCCGACCTCGCGCGCCTTCTGACCAAATCCTACGAGCGGTATTGTAGACCACACACTACGCAAAAAATGCTGTGCTGGGCCTTCCCTGCTGGTGTGGCGTCAAGGACCTCAAACTTGGGTAATTGAACCAACACCAACGCCAGTCGTGAGCCTGACCCCGCGACTCAGAAAAATGAAAACATATTACATGTAATATAAAAGGCCTGAGTTAATATACATGTCATATAAATTGGCCAATGTATATTACTTGCAAATTATCTCGACCGATGTATGTTACATGTAATATATCGGTTCCTCGCTCGCAGGCCAAATGTCGCACATAATATGTTTTCGATGGTGAAAACAAAATACTTGTAAAGTAAGAGGCGATCACAATTTACTTGTAATACTAAATATCTCCGTCAATGTAAGTTACATGTGAATTATCTCTACTCAAGTAAATTACATGTCGTATAAGTGTTACATAATTCAAATATCTCCAGCCATTGAGGGCCCATGCTGAACACCTTCTGCAAACCTGCACAGCATACGGGCCGCCTCATAACATAGCTATGAGCGCATGCCCATTTTTTTGTCATTCGACAAGGTGGGCACTTGGCCTGGCCGAGCCGTTGATCTCTCGCTCCTCATGGGTCGTGCCAATCGTGGGGAGGATTAGGGTGATCGACATGCAATATTTTTGAAGCAGGCTTAGATCCACTGCTTCTTGTATGATGCTGTGGGATCCAAGCTTGCTGCTTCAGTCATGGAGCAGCGAGTTTTGAGCTCCTGGGATGTCCAAGAAAGCTTGAAGCTTGCTGATTCGTACCTGAAGCAGAAGCTTGGAACTTGCAGCTCCAACCCTTAATGCATCGAGCTTCAACTTGCAGCTCTAATTAATGTACATGAAATATAAACGTATGTTACATGTATTATAAGTGTAGGTTACACGCGATATAAATGTAATATACTTGAATGTCTCAAGCATCTTACACTTTATATTACATGTAACATGTTTTCATTTTTCTGAGGAGTGCGTCGTACATCAACCTTGGAAATATCTTCTTGGCCAATTTAAGTTACTTGCGACTTATATTGTGTCATTTAAGTTACATGTAACATATCGGAGGCGCTTTGCACGCAGTGTCCCCAGAAATTGAAAACATGTTACTTGTAACATATCTGAGCCGATGTAAGTTATTTGCAACTTATCTCAAGTCATTTAAGTTACACGTAACATATCGGAGGAGCACCGCATGCAGTCGCCAACCGATATGTTACATGTAACTTCAATGACCTGAGATAAGTCGCAAGTAACTTACTTCGGCTCAGATATGTTACAATTAACTTGTTTTGATTTTTCTGAGTGCATGGGCGAATCGGCTCTTTACTCGATGCGCATGCGTATCGTACACCGCGCGGGTTCGATCATTCGTTCAACGTGCGCGTTCCAGGTCAACTATCGAAGCTGTTTTGTCCTGTAGGAGACTCAGTGGAAGCGATGCGGCAGCGTTTCCTGTAGGAGACCGCTTCGCTCTACTTCGGTCTCCCACAGAACAAAACAGCTCCTGTGGGAGACCGTGATCGTCGTTTTCTCCTGTAGGAGTCCGCTACTAATGTCGGAGTAAACATTACAGTTTACCGGAATGTTAAAAGGTCATGGTGCGGTCGCGGTCACACACAAAAACTAGGGCGAAAGGCGCCTAACTTAATTATCGATCGACAGCACAGCTGATTTTCTTTGTAAGTTACCGTTTTTCTTTTTTTTCGCGTTTGCTTCGGCATCACTTTTGTTTATGGCTCTTGTAATAATACGAATAGGGGCTTTTCTTGGTGTGCGAGAGGAATTTGCCGTTTTTTTTCGATTTCAACACAAAATTTTGAAAAAAAAACTTCGAAGCCTGAACAAACGGCTAATTTCCCTCACGCACTAAGAATAGCCTCTATTCGCAATATTTGAAGGCACTCTTCGCAATAAAAATCGCTTTTATGTTGTTTTGCCTATCTTGGAACCGGTCGCATTCTGATTCCAATGATGCTTCTAAAATCGTACAAGACCTTTGGGATTGGAGTTATGGTCCCTCAAAAATCTAGCTAGCTAAAATGGTGGCCGAGTTGTCCGAGGCTTGTAACTTCCGCCGTTTGCAGCCAATGTATGCGAGCTGACCTGAGTAAAGAGAGAAGTTGAGGATGAAGGAAAGAACGGGGCTTTTGATTGGAAACCATAGCTCAACTCACGATTTCGAGTGTTCCTTTGTTGACGTCGAGGGGCGGAAAGGGGCGGGACTTGCCCACAGCGGCGGGGTTTGCCCACTTTTCTAAGCCATTTTGCGGCTCCTGGGTAGCTTTTCTTCCAGTTTTTTCGACGCTGTTCTGCTTCTGAGAGCCACGAGAAGCGTTTATCATGAAAAAATCGAGAATGAAGTTTATCGCGAACAGTGCCTTTAAACAGTTAGAAACGAAACGAATGCCGAAACAAACAAGAGAAACCGTAACTTGCACAGAAAATCAGCTGTGCTGTCGAGCGATAATGAAAATAGGCTTCTTCCACCGCAGTTTTAGTGTGTGACCGCAACCTCTCCATGTCCTTTTAACATTGCGGTAAACTGTAACTATAGCTTGATCATAGAGAAAAGCCATGGCTACAACTAGTTTTCTCTGTAAAGAAATCATAATCGTCTCTCGCAAGATACACATTCCTTCTAGAGAACATTTCACTTGTATTTGTCTTCTTGAGTAAGTTTCCTGCCCTCTTCCCATTATTCCTACGAGACTCCTCCCATTCCAATGTTCTTTTCCAATGCGACGAGGTGTATACATAGGGATTGTCAAAAGTATCTTATCTTTGCGCACTTACCAAGGATCGCTTCATGTTTTCGGCCTAGGAGTTAAAGGCCCAGTCCAACATGAAGAGTAGCATTTGATATTTTAATCCACCCACCGTAAATAGCAACCCTGCCAAGCGCGAGATCTCAATTCCCTCACATAAGTGAGAAACTACCGGGAAAGGGCCCACAACACTGCAAAGGGCGAACAGCGCACGCTGCCCTGGAAGAGGAACCAAGAGCTCTGCTATTGTACATTTTGCCTATGAGCATCCGCCACACAAACCAATTTTTCCGTTTGCGAAGATTTTGGTCCCCTATTCGAAGCGAAACACTTGATTACGTTTCTAGGGTATTGGGGCGGGGCCAACGTTTTCCCTGCAGTTTCTCACTTATTCGATCGAACTGAGATCTCGCGCTTGGCAGGGTTGCTATTTGGGTGGAATATTATATAAAATTTTACCCCTCAGGCTGGACTGTGCCTTTAAGACCACAATAATGCAGATGTAGTCAATTTACTCCTCGGAGTCGCTCGTTCGGATTTCAGGCTACTCCACTCCCTGGGGCTCCTCAATCATTTTAGCGAAAATGCGTGCAACGACTCTATGTATGGTCTCCTTTTCAAGATGAGTGTAGTGAATGGATAAAGTGCGGTCATGGCGGCGGGCCGTGCGGCGTTCGAGGCACTACCGGCCAGCGGGGTTTCGATCGCGCGTGAAGATCTACCGTCCAGGGTCAGGCACAGCGGTGGTCTGGGTCGTCCTGAACAACGACGCTCCCTTTGAGAGGGACACTTTTTTTTGGCTAAAAAACGACCCTCTAGGAAAAGTGAAAAAATTGGTAGACGTTACTGACTACTTTCATTTTGGAGGTTTTTTCAATTCTTGGAGCCTAACCATTCCAAAGGGGATGAAAAGCGTTTCATGCGCTGCCGATATTGAAAAACTCCAGCCAGATGGAAAAATGATAAGCCTTTCAGAAACCGGAGAAATCTTCGCCCTCTGTTTTTGGCCACGGTGGTCCGGTGGGGCTTTCGGACCACCATGGGAACACCGCACATTTGAACGGCCATAACTCAGCTCAAAATCGATTTTATGAGCTCATCTCCGGACGTTAACATTTTCTAACATCTGTCTACAGTTTCCACTCTTGCACTAGGTCATGTATACAGACGACCCTTTTTCGAATTTTTGACCGATTTTTTCCATGTCCGGAGGGGGGGGAAGGTGAAGTTCAGTTTTTGACAAAAGTAATTTTTTCATCTATCTAGAAATGATTTTTAGAACATTGATTGGAACCCTCGTTCCGGGTACTGTTTTTGAAACTGACATTCGGCCATTACCTCACTGGTTTCATTTCGGAGGTTTCCAGACTCGCTTCCTTTCGTCTTGCACGATTTTGAACTTGTTTCGATTCTTCGAGTGCTAAGGTATTATATGATAACGGAGATGTTGTGTGCCATCTTTTTAAAGTTGCGGAGCAAGAAATGGCATTCGTGTGTTATTTTTCGGAATATTTCTCCTCCTTCAAGAGTTTCAGCACCCAAAGGTATGAGGTGATGTGAACCAAACAATAGTTTAAGTTTCGCTACCAACTCAGAATTTCTGGTCACGATCTGCCACAGAAGAGGCATAAAAAAGCTTCAATCTGATGTAAAAATATTTGCAGACCTTATGCAAAGGGTGCAAAAAAATGGATCGGAAAGAGTATGAGGTCGTTCACATATTGAGAGCTCAATTGCTGAAGCTTGCGACAACACTGTAGGTCCTAGCAGAGATAGACGAGATAGAACTTGCAATGCTGAGAATTCGTAAGCTTCGGATAATTTTTTTTCACGAGGGTTGAGGCGGCTTTCACACAGAAAGCCGTGTCAAGCTCATGTTTAGCGCAGAATCCTGCAAGTTTTCTTAGCACGAATGATGTCTTCAAACTAAGCTTTTGATCCTATCTCGTATGGGGTATCGCTGCTTAGGTAAGTTTAGCGTTCGCTTAACCGTTCTCTTATTGTGGTGGCAATGAATTCCGGTGCGATGCCTGCTGAATCGCATGACGATCCCACATCTGCCAAGCGTATGGTCAAGAATTTGCACAGTACATGAAGTTTGATTTGCTGAAAAGTTCAATGAAAAACTACCTCTCCTTTTCTCGGTTGACCGACGGAACATCCGACACCGATCGCAATATTTCTAATGAAGATTATCTCACCCTTCTACACACCCGTAACTTTCCACTTCTCGTTAGTAGAAACAGAAAGCGAAAGCCCGAAGGCATCGTCAACGCATTCAAGAACTTTCTAATTGAGCAATATTCATGGACAGCCATGCAGAATGGTCTTTCTTACAAGCCCTTCGCGTTTGCCATAAGAAAGGTGATGGCCCTGTGTCCCGACGGTACATCTGTGAGGACAGTGCACATAAACGGCGTTCACGCAAAACTTCAGCGCATGGTAGATGACGAGACAACACTCGATGGAACTGTGAGAGCAGATGCGAATCCATGATTATAAGAAGTTTTAAGCATCAAAATGTGTCTTGTTTTAGATTTTTTTCTCAGCGTCTACGCAGCACGTACACTGAATTCCGTCGTAACTGCTCAGAACATCTACGCGTATCGTCTCGCTCGGGAACAAATGAACTTTTCGTACCTCAACTTGGGGGCGATACATCGGGTCCACCGGTCGGCCAGCATGTAGGAAGCGCTAGCAAAGATCCTACGCAACTACCCCGTTTTGATGAGGAGCCTCCAAGTCTTTGCGAAAGAAGATGCAACTGAAAGTATCAAAGCAAGAGCTGTGGCTGCTGCGTGTATACTCCTCGACGGACCCACGTTTCTAATTCTTGACCAAGTGAGCCATACACTATCCTAGCTGACATCTTTTTCAGAGGGACTACAATATGAAGAAAGTCTCATGGTAGATGATGTGTCTCGCTGGCGCTATTTCGACCTCATGATGGGAAACAACGTCGGCAAAATGGCAACTGTTGCAGAAAGATTATTGAGAGACAAAAACGTTTTGAAAATGAAGAATCCCTTGAACTTGAGATATGGAAATGGAACTAAAGTGTTTCTCAATCAATACTATACCTCTTTTGGAGGCCCAATACCTGAGCACCTGTTGTGTAATGATCCTAAGACATGTGGGGGCTTTGATAGACCGACGTCGCAGAACCACGAAACGCTCTCAACTTCGGAGCCCCGAAACACGAAGCCAGAGAAACAAAGATGAGGAGTCACACCCCGGCAAAGAGACCAAGACAACGCTTTTCGCTACACCGATTACACTACTTATGGCATCGAAGCTTTCAGCTATCCAGCTTTGGGTAAGGTGTATAACGAGGGTAAATATGTTGCTCTGGCTAGCATCCAAATCACTGAGTTCTACTCCAGCTATACCAATCAGATTCAACGGTATATATCCCCGGGAGATGACGCTAACGCAGAAAGCAGGAGGACTTCCCCTATGCTTTGGGTCGTCACATACTGGTGGAGATGATACAATGTAAAATAGCGAGTTTCGAAAACCTCAAAATGTATAAACCTGCAAACACCAAGTTAAACACCAGAGGTTGGCCCGCATATGTAGACGACGCGAACAAGATACAGATTATACAGTACGCCATGATTCTATGACGAGCTCAATCGTCTAACTCCAAAAGTACTGTTCTATACAGGATGCAGTACCATTGTTTAAAACCTTCTACGCTACCATTGCCAGTTCTGCACGAAGTTTGCAGTCGTGGCCTAACGACTTCCGACGCAATAAAAATAGTCTCCGCTTTCATCGGATTTCGCTAGAAAACCACGAAGTAATGTCTATTCCAAATGTTGTAGAAGAAGTAATGTTGATCTAGAACACGTTGATGATCAACTCCATTTTTCATTTCGAACCGCTCCTGTTCCATCGATAATGTTTACTATTCCACGGTAAATAATCATGGCCCCAGACAATTTTACCTCAAGATTCGATTTTTCGGCGATAGAGACATTATTTTAGATGGGTAAAAAAACGACCTCCCAAAAAATTTCAAGTTTCCCCAAAAAATAACGACCCGCCGCGGTCAGACGGTGGTCCGCGGACCACCGTGGGCTTGACCCTGCTACCGTCACACAATCGCCCATTAACTAGATTAAATTCTTCAAGGAGGCTATACGTGTGTGGATCAGAATTGTCCGGCCACCTCAAGAATAACATGAGAGAGATACTCTTCAGATCTGATCTCTGTAGTGCAACGCTTTAATGATCGGCTCATACAAATCGTCTGTATAGCTGATGAATGCGGGTCGCAGGATTCTCCTCGAGTTCAACGAAAACTCTTCCTTGATATTTCCATTTCCAGGGGTAGTGGATTATTATTCCGTGCTCTGTGCTTGAAATTAATAAAAAAGTGACAAACCATGAAATGACTACGTGAAAATGGCGGAAAAATTCGAATCCTGCAGAACATTTTCTCATTTAAAGGCACAGTTCAAGCTCAGTGGCCAAATCTGAGATTTCCTTATAACTGTCAAGTAGACCCAGCCCATATAACACCTGCCACGTGCGAGCTCTTAATTCCTATGCTTCTGCAGCTCAATTTTCAAGGGGCCATAACTCCGTTCCCAGGGGGTTTTGTACGAATCTAGAGACATCATTTGAATCAGCGTTAGACCGTTTTCAAGATAGGCAGAAAAACAGAAAGACCATTCTGAGGTTGGACTGTGCATTTAAAGGCAGCGTTTACGATGATTTTCGAAACCAAAATACCCACTAAATTGACAAACCGAGGGTGTTCGTAATGATGAATTTGTAACCTGGAGAGGATGGAAACCAGGGGTGTGCGTAATTACGGTTAATGATCGACGATATTTTTGACCGTAAATCGTGAATTTTCGTAAATAAAAAATCAAATGCAAGGCAGCCCCACTTGACCTGCTCTATTATCAGCTTGCGTAAACCAATATTTTTGATCAGGAGATGAGACCAACTCCGGCGTGTGGCTACAGCCCGACTTGATTATCATATTATAGCGCGTGACACACGATCGGAGTTGGAGGCGCTGGGTACCAGATCCGCGTTGCGTACGTCTTCATAGCTGCCGTCTATAGCGCAATGCAGTCAAACACTTTTCACGAGGACTTTCGTTTTTGAGGTTTTCATGATGAGCAATTGTCCTGATTCTCAAAACTTGATTGGCGTCAAAAAAATCTAGCAAGGCGCTCTTATGAAGCCAAAAATGGCTTCCAAAGAGTGCTCCTGGCCCGCCATTTGAGAAGGCTACGTCTACGCAGAGGTCACAAAAATCAACACGCGAAACATACTCACACCAATCTCGGTCCCCAACCGCAGCGAACAGGAGTCGGAGTCACCTGACAGTTCGGCTCGTTCTCCCCATCTCCGGGCCTCTACTGCTACTGTCAGGGCATTGAGAACCGCCTGAGTAGCAAATCGGCGGAGGTCCTAAATGCGGCTATTCAGAGTCGCTCGAAAACGGTAAATGTGGCTTGAGTTCAACGCTTACAACGGCGTTAACGTTCAGCAAAAAGTATCACGGATATAAGTGTGTCCCTGGGGCCCAGCAATCTACCTTCAGGACCCATCATAGTCGGCCAGAGGCCGGACTGAGCCATCCTCTAACGTCGCTAGTGACCCTGAGCAGTCCCCTCCCGTCCCTACTGATCCTGCGCCGTCCTGCGCCGTCCCTACTCAGAAAAATGAAAACATATTACATGTAAAATAAAAGGCCTGAATTAATATACATGTAACATAAATTGGCCAATGTATATTACTTGCAAATTATCTCCACCGATGTATGTTACACGTAATATATCGGTCTCTCGCTCGCACGCCAAAAGTCACACGTAATATGTTTTCGATGGTGAAAACATAATACTTGTAACATAAGAGACGATTATAATATACTTGTAATACATCTCCGCCAATGTAAGTTACATGTGAATTATCACTACTCAAGTAAATTACATGTCGTATAAGTGTAACATGACTTACTTACTTTGAATTAATCGGTTGGCTTTCGCCTGACGCGGTCATTCCGCATCTTCACCGAGGTGTGCCGTCCTAGTAGTCAGCTGTGTCCATTTTTCACGGTCTTCAGCCACAATTTGAACACATTCCATCCAGCTGTCACTATTCCATTTCCTGCGAAACGAAACATCGCGCCTGAACTGTCTTTCGAAGCCGAGTGACTTCAAATCCTCTTTAACCACATCCGTCCAGAACTTTCGCCTACGCCCAGGTGGCCGTTTCCAGACAGGATTTGGAAGCATTTTTAAAGCGTGTTGTACGAGACGATCCGGCGTTCTTCTTAGTATATGCCCGAGCAGTCGAAGTCGACTTTCCATTGCTGCTTGAGATGGCGTTAGGAGATGCTGGCACCTCCCTCGTGTCAAGCGTTGATGTACTGCGTCGATTTCCTTGTATAGGTCTTCGTTATGGCATACACGTGGCCATAAATATCCAAGCAAACGCCTAAAAAGCTTCCTCTCCGTGCAATCCAACCTTTCCATCTGCGTCTTCGGTGCTGCCCACGTCTCCGATCCGTACATCATGATAGGGCGAATAGCGGATAGGTAGACGCGCAACTTGACTTCCTTCGCGATGGTGGTAGACCACAAACACTTGGTTAGAGAATTGAATGCAGACGTAGCTTTCGCACATCGTTGTCGAATATCCGCTGCATAACTACCATCGTTCTTCAGCAAACAGCCCAAAAAACAGAAATCGTCCACCAGTTCGATACGTTGTCCGTCCACACAAACTCCAGTTGAAGGCCTCTGATAGACCCACATCTGCTTGCATTTGTCGGGACGAAGACGAAGTCCATAGGCTGTGGCATACTTTGAAACGAGGTTCACAATCCTTTGCAGTTTTGCGTTGTTTTCAGCGAATAACACAATGTCGTCGGCGTACTCCAGGTCGACAAGGGAGCGTCCTGATGGTGTTAGGATCACATCCGCAGGAAACTGTTCTGCAACTCTACGCATGATGTCATCAACGGCGAAGTTGAAAAGAAAAGGTCCTGCAACGGCTCCTTGCCTTACTACTGTTTTCACCTCGAAAGCTGACGTAAATCCGACGGGTGTACGAACTGCTGCTGTTGTTCCTTTGTTCATGTCCTCGATTAACCGAACATACTTTTCCGGGACTCCATCTGCTCGCAGAGCATTGAGCAATCGATCACGATGAGGAGAGTCGAACGCGGCTTCAAAGTCCAAAAAAGCAAGCTGTAATGGCTTCGAAAACCGCTGCCTCGATTCAATTACTCTTCTCACGACGAACACTTGGTCGATGGTCGATCTTCCAGGTCGAAAACCGGCTTGCTCATCTCTGATCGTTCCTTCACGATGTTTGATAAGTCGCTCGAGAATGATACGTTCTAAAACCTTGTACATGACACGAAGTAGAGAGATTCCTCTGTAGTTCTTAGGATCCGTGACGGATAGCTTCTTGTGAAGAGGTACGATGATCGCATGTCTCCACGAATCGGGTATCCTTTCGCTCATCCATATAGCACGGATGGTGTTGGTCATTTCACGAATCCCAGACGGAGGAAGAGCTTTCAGCATTTCAGCAGTGATGTTGTCATCTCCACCTGCCTTTCCATTCTTCATTTTCCGGACACAATCCAAAACTTCCAGACTCAGTCGGCGGTTCCTCACTGACATCGTAATGTGCTCTCTGAACATGCGGGAGCTCAGGTACTGATGGCGCTGGACGATTCAGTAGTGAACTGAAGTAACCCTTCCATATTGGCAGCGTCGCATCACCAACTGCAACTCCATTGGTAGTGTTCAGGACAGGAGAATATCTCTTCATCTTCCCGCTATACTGTCGCAGCAACGTGTAGGCTTTCCTCGGATTCTTCTCCTCCCAAGCCTTCTCGAACTCCTTAGCTCTACACGTCCACTCTCGTTCGCGGTCCTTTTGAAGCTGCCGACGCAACTTCCTCCTCAGACGCTTCTCCTCCAAGAAGTTTCCTGCAGTTCGGAGAGCACATACTCTGTTGTAGGTAGATGTAGTTTCTTCTGAGACGTAGGCGAACTTCTTCTTAGGCTGTACAACCGGGAGTGCCTCTTTCGAAGCGTCCTGGATGCACTTGACAAAAGAATCCGCGTCGCAAAGTTTTTTCTTAGTCCGTACTCCGATGTGAATAGAAACGCGTTGTCGAAAATTCCTTCTGCACTCTTCATCTCTGAGACTTGTCATGTCAATCCTCTGGAGAGGCTGAGCCCCTCGCTTCCTCTTATGAATCCTCGCAGTGAAGTTCAACAGAACAGGACGGTGATCCGAATCGAATGCGACATCCCACACAGCTCTAGACCTTCGAATATGTCCGATACTGGAATATTCCTCGTCAGGACATAGTCAAGCTGTAGCTTCAAAGTTGTCATCTTCCGCTTCCGCTGCTCTTCTGAAGATAGCCGGGTTGGTCCCTGCCACGTAAGCTGATGGCGGCGATGATTCCTCTTGAATGTCGATGGAATAATCAGACCACTGCGTTCACAAAAGTCGACAAGGCGGTAGCCATTGTCCGATGTTTGCTCCACTGGGTAGAAACATTTCCCGAGTACTTCGGATTCCTGATCAAGTCCCATCTTCGCATTTGCGTCAATCCCCACGACAACAGCATGTTGACAAGGTATCCTGGCCAGCAACGTATTGAGTTCCTCATAAAACGCATCCTTCGAATTGTCTTCGGCGGTTTCAGTAGGCGCATGAGCACTCACTATCCACAGATTGAATCCTCTGTGATCCCGCAGTCGTACGAATGCATTCCGGCACGACGTTGAGCCAAACTCCTCGACCATACCATTGAAATCCTTCCTTACAGCTATTGCACAGCCTCCCACTCTCCTATCGTCAGCGTTACCGCAGTAGATGGTGTACTCTCCGACGCTGATGACGGGTCTATCCTTGAGGCGGGTTTCCTGCAAAGCAGCAAACTGTGCATGGAAATAGCTCAGGAGCCTGGATAGCGCAGTTTTTTGGATATCACTCGACAGCGATCGACAGTTCAGGGTGGCGAAATTGTGGCTTGTGGCCAAAGACTCCATGAACTCCTTAGGTACGGATCCTAAGGTGTTATGGACCAGAGGCCTTGGTGTGCCACACGGCGACACCTTTATGCAATGTGCGGGATACTTTCGCGATATAGTTGTGCACGCTATATCGCTCGAACGTTCCCTGTGTACACTCAAACGTCTGCTGGGTTCAGTAGAAGCAGGGGCACCAACGAGCAGGTACCAACAGACTTGTATACACACCCCCAATTATGTTACACACGTGTAACATAATTCAATTATCTCCAGCAACTGAGGACCCATGCTAAACACCTTCTGCAAACCCGCACAGCATACGGGCCGCCTCATAACTTAGCCATGAGCGCAGGCTGTTGCATTGACTTTCGACAGGAGGGTCACTCGCCCTAGCCGAGTCGTTGATCTCTCGCTCCTCATGATCCGTTTAAATCGTGTGGAGGATTAGAGGGAGCGACATACAATAACTTTTATGCAAGCTTAAACCCACTGCTTCTTGTATGAAGCCGAGGGATCCAAGCTAGCTGCTTCAATCATGAAGAAGCAAGCTTTAAAATCCTGCAATGTCCAAAAGAGCCTAAAGGTAGCTGATTCGTACCCGAAGCGGTGGTGGCCTGGAACTTGCAGCTCCAACCCTCAAAGCATCGAGCTTCAACTTGCAGCTCTAATTAAGCTACATGAAATATAAGTGTATGTTACATGTAATATAAGTGTAGGTTACATGCGATATAAAGGTAATATACTTGAATGTCTCAAGTATATTACACTTTATATTGCATGTAACATGTTTTCATTTTTCTGAGTAGTGTGTCGGACGCATGCCAGCCGACTATGCCGGCGTACTCTTGCACACTACGGCCAGCACAGTCCGGCCACAATTGGGGATTTCCCACCTTAGTGGAGAATGCAACCAGGGGTGTGCGTAATTACAGTTTACGATTTACGATTTTACGATCTAAGGTGTTTTTGATCTTGTAATTACAGGTTACGATTTACGAAGTTTTGGACCGGAAATCGTAATTTTTCGTAAATAAAAGTAGATGCAAAGGAGGTAAATCACAAGACATCTCCAGTTGACCTGCTGTAATCCCACTTTGCGTATACTAATGTTTTTGGTCAGAAGATGGGACCACCTAGGGGTGTGACTGCAGCACGATCCCATTATCATTCTTTGACTTGATTCTAGCATTATAAGGCGGGACACACGGTTGGAATTGGAGGCGCTGGATAACAGGTCCGCGCTGCGTGCAGCGCACGTGTCACTAGCTACCGCCTACGACGCAATGCAATCCAAAAGCACTCTTCACGAGGAACCTTGTTCTCACGTTTTTCATACAGAAGAACTGTGCTGATCTCTATAACTGGATTAGCGTCAAAAACTCGAGCGAAGCAGTCTGATCGATCCAGAATTCGCTTCAAATAGTGCTTCTGGCCCGCCTTTTGAGTAAACTACGCCTACTCGGAGTCCACGAAATCAACAAGAGGAGCGTTCGTTTTTTAACCCAAAAGTTCGAAGCTCAATATCGTTCCCTCCTTTGGTTTCTTTTCGTCCGCAGCAAACGGACCCTCAGAAAAGGCGAGAGTGCTGGTTTAAACGCTCATCTTCGCCTTTTTTCTGAAACCTTCATCTCTCACAATTTTGTTGGGGTGCTTTGGCTATATTTTTTAAAGGCAGTGGTCGCGATAAAATATGCTTGTCTTCTTTTCTTCTCGAAACCCTTTCCTGGGTTTAGAGTAGTAGGACCAAAGAGAAAAAATCCCGAAAAAAAACGCTGTTTCGGGCCAAATTTGAGGCCTGAACTTTCTTGTCTTTTGATGGTGGAGGAACCCACTCCACATTATCGGCATCGATGATCCCTAATATCAAGAACATCAGCTGGCTTAAAATTGAACTTCAATCAATGAACATTTTCCTTCGGACTCATCTAGTCAAAGGCATTGACTGATGTGCTTGCTTTCATTGGTCAACTCTTTTCATTACGTAAATTTGCATTTATCTCTCCCTCTGAATGTCGATGATTTTTGACTGCTCGGCATGAGGGTGCGATCTTTTTTTGCGGCGTTGTGCACGTGTGCACGAACTAGCATCTTTGAGCCCTTGAAACTCTAATTCTAGCCCGTTTTTCACCGCGCTACCTTCATAGATTTTTAGCTGTTTTCTATCTAAGCTGATTTTTATAGTTTTTTTTTTGATAACGTTTTTCATCGCGACCACTGTCTTTGACTATGGGGACTGAACTACAAAAAGCGGCAATAATTAGAAAGTGTTTTTGTGCTTACGTTGCCTTTGATAATCTACAATATCGACACCATAAAGCTACGCTTCTGCAAGTGATTTAGTGGATATAGAAAAAATAGCCTGTGTTGGGCGACCGATACTGTGTTCTAGATAATATAGGGTAGGCACGGATCAGACTGATACTTTGCAATCTCTATTGGGAGTTGGCGCAAGCCCGGTGCCATATTTTCAACGTACGTGCACCGAGTTTGAGCCAGCCTTTATTGGGGAACTCGAAGAACATATTAGTGCCATTCTCACTGACTGTATAATCGGTGTTGCGGTTCCGCTAACAAATGGGAGTTCTTGAATTCGGCCGTCGAGATTTGCTCAAATACAATCTATTTGGCTCGTTTTACGGTCACAACGGCATCAGCTTTTCGGGAGATGCATTACCAGTATATTAGTGTCCCTGTTGCCCAGCAGGTACGCGGACAGCTGAATCGGATCGGTGGATTTCTCAAGATCTGGGAAGAAGTTGTGGCATGAGTGATAAGGAAAAGCAGAGAAATACGGGTAAAACGGTGCCATTAAAGGTATGGTATACTTTCACAAGACGCGGTTGCGTCGCTCTGCACAACGACAACAACCGCCTGTCGCGGAGCTCCCCCCGTTGAACTTGTCGAGTTCGCAGTGCGCTGTGAACAGCGACAGCGGCAGCGACAGGCTTCGGCATATTTGCAGATGCCAGCCCTCCGCGACACTTCGCTGCGGCTCAAGCGCGATAGCTGTTACTACGACAACCTTTGCCGCTGCTCCGATATGGGTTCCGCTGCGATTTGTGCTATTTACGATTTGTGCTAATATGTACTTAATACGTGGAACGGTGGGAGTAGGTAGTTTCTCTTGTTTCACCATAGTAATGTATTGTTATTATTTGATGTTTACGATTTACAATTTACGATTAGCGGTGGTTTTGTCGTAATTACGTTTTACGATTTACGAAATTTGAAATTTCATTTACGCACACATCTGACTGCAACGCATACCATTCGACCGAGACGGCCACAGCCGGATTAGGACAGATCAGGCCGGCACAGTCCGCTTACATTCGGGGGATTTTTCGATCTAAATGAGCAATTTGTTAAATGCGCAATTTGTTAATTGCGAATCGACAGGGATGATCACGGACGGCGCAGGATTGCCCAGTCCGGTCACATTTTTTACACCCGATTTGCATGATGCAGATGCCTATCGACCGGGCTGGCTACAGCCGATCGGCCGACTATGACGGGGCCTCAGGGGTATCAGGCACATTTTTCAAGGTGACAGGCAGGTCTACCGTGGTAGTATACATTGAATCCGAATCAAAAATTTTCGGATACTCGGATTTCGGATAACCCAAAAATCAAAGGCCGTGGATATCCGACTCAAACGGATCGATTCAAAATAGCAACATCGGATAATCCGGTTCAGTCGGATAGGGGAGCTAAACGGATAGTGTCAGAGAACGGAGCAGAGGTGGCAAAATACAATGACCGGAGACCCTTGAAGAGGAGAGCCTTTTAGGGTGATTGCTCGCCTTTTGATTTCCAGTAAAATAGATCGCGTGCGGCTGCGGCGCGGAGAACGCGCGGGAGTGGTAGCTGAGAGAATTCGAGCAGAGGGTAATCCATTCTCGTCTGGGCTGTGTCCACTCGCTGGTGGACATTTTTAGTTTTTTTTTTTCTTGCCTGCGTGGCCCGTGTGTATCATCTGCCTTAGTGGCCTCTTGCCTTCGTGGCCCATAAGCTCTGGGTGTAGGACCATATTCGTCTTCGTGGCTGTAGAACTTTGCTTCGTGGCATGGTAGTCGGGCTTCGCGTAGATATTGGGATCAGTCCTCCTCGTCCTGGGTTTCCGTCTCCATTTTCCGCCTCTACTTCTGCTCCGGTCGTCACGATCTTGTTCGCCTAGTGCCAAATAGTAATTACTGTATTGTTTCGTAAAGCATAAATCTATTTATTCCTCTTGTGTGACCTTCCCAGAAAAAAAAAACAGGTTTTCCCTAAAATATCGTTCTCCAGATCTCGCCCTAGACTCATCCGCGTCACATGGGGGCCGAACCTTTTGTGAACTAGTGTTTGAGAAAATTCACAATTTTTTGCAAACGGCTCATCGCGGATTTCGGATCAATCCGAAAATCACGTTTTTTCGATGATTCGCATTTTGGATCACTCGGATTTTGAGCTTTTTTCGGTGAGTCGGAATTCGAATATCCGAGTCGTATATCCGGTCGGATACAAGTTGGTATAATGCAAAAAGCCTATCCAAAAGCTATAATCCGGCGAAAATCTTTACGAAAAAATGATTTTCTACCGTACCATGACTGCACAATTCATAGATATTCATCTACTATATCTCCGAAAAAGTGTGTTCCTTCTTTACAATATCTTCGAAGTAAGTGTAATGTTTAAGCATTAGTATAAATGAGCATCACGAGGGGACTATCCTAAACGGGGGGCCACTCAAGTAAAAGTCAGAAATAAAATGGACCACCGATCCATTACGCTATCAATCGAAGTGTTTCTATAGAATTCTATCAACAAAAGTGATTGATAGCAGCATTAAGCATCTTTTATCAAGTTTTCCATTGATTTCTATGAGGTGGGTCATTTCATTTCTGACTTTTACTCGAGTTCCCCCCCCCCGTTTAGGATAGTCCCTCACGAGTACCGATCCCCCACACTGAATTCCTGAATATCCTTGAGTTCCTATCTAATCCTCCTCGGAAAGAGCTGCCCGTTTGATCAATACACATGGTTTTTTGGGAGCCAACTGTATCCTCAATGCGCCATACTCGCACAAACAAATCAAACGAAGAGGATCAATGTCATTCAGGGGTATAACGTAATTTGTCGCTGTCATGAGCGACAGGCATGCAATCTAGCACAAATCGCGGCGTGACCCTCATCGGAGCAACGGCATCGGCCGACGTAGGAGCAGTAATCGCGCGTCTGTAGCAGCGACGTGTTGCGGAGGGCTGACAAACCGCAATTGTGCAGAGGCCTGTCGCTGCCGCTGTCGCTGTCGCTATGCAGTGCACTGCGACAGCAACGGGTTTAGGGGTACGGTATGATTTGGCGACACACAGTCAAAGTGTACCATATCCCTTGAAGGCAGTGTTCACGATGGAATATGATTGTCATGTTTGCCTGGGAAGGTCTTTCTTAGTTCGTTGTACGATCTATAAGAAAAAAGCATGAAAAAGCCCGTTTGAAGTTAAAATAACCGTCTAAAATCGGCAGATTTTTGGGTGGTGCACGACTCTAGTGATGCTTTGTGGTATCAGGGGGGTCATCAACTGGCTCAAAACTGATTATCAGTAATTGATTTCTGGCAGTTGATACGGCCTTTCTAGGGCTCTACTGTTATAACTTCTTTAACACTAGCAATTATGAGCTTGTTTTGTGTAAAAAATTGTGTGTGTATACTCGTGAATTACTTTACTAGTTGCTGTGCACGTGGCACAATTTTGACCAGACACAACAGCAAATTCCATTTTCTACGAGCGGCGCTGTGCACCTGTGCACGGATTGGCATCTTTGTGCCTTATTAACTCTAATCTTAGCGCATTTGTAGCCGCGGAGCCTTCGCAGTTCTTCAGCTGTTTTCGAACAATCCACATTTCCACAGTTTTCTCCATTACTTTTTCTATCGGGATCACTGTCTTTAGAGTGTAGGAGCTACGCGACAGGCTGTCGCTGTCGCTGTGCAGAGCGACGGGACCGCGTGTCGCAGTAGTATACCGTATCCCTTATGCGCGAAATCTGCGCTAACGATGCGCAGAAAACGCGGCGGAAATTCCGCAATGCGCGCCAATTGGATGTCCGGAGAGTAAATACGCACCTGCATGGCTACAGTATAATGAAATGTCGAGTCATGAAATCATATATTACACTTTTTTGAGTCACAGCACATGCCGAATCTACCGACACACTCGTTCCGAATCATGACATATTTCGGATATTCGGTATCCGAGTCATTATCCTACTCACGGCACCTTTCGGTGGATCGGATTTTGGATCATTCGGATTTTGACGTTTTTGCGGTGAATCGGATTTTGGATCACACGGCTTTTGACGTTTTTCGGTGAATCTGATTTTGGATCATTCGGATTTTGACGTTTTTTCGGTGAATCGGATTTTGGATCATTCGGATTCTCACGTTTTTTCGGTGATTCGGATTTCAGATCATTCGAATTTTGACATTCTTTCGGTTAATCCGATTTTGAATCATGAAAATTTCGGTTCATTCGGATGGATATCCGAAAATGAGTGAGTCGGATCCAATGTATACGTGGTAGGCATGCCTAGCTTTGTTGTCAAAATGGAGCGGTTTGAAGGCATCGTTCACGATGGATTTCGTTTTCAAGTTTTCCATATATAATGAAAGGTATGTATACATCCCTATATAACAGCTATGTATCTAGTTAAAACTGCAAAAGAATCACTGAAAACTATTTTTTCGGACCGAAATACTCTCGATCGACTTTTGAGAAAGGAAGAGTCGTTCGTTAGGAATTGCTGTGATGACCCATGGTCTCATGATCAAACGAAATTCATCCTTGTTCCAGATTTGTGGGGAAGGACAGGTGAACCGATCTATGTGTAAAAATCATCCTTCGCGCAGATGTAAAGTATATTCCATCAACTTCCCCTTAGTTGTACTGGATCAGTTGTTGATCATTATGGCTGACAGCAAATTGTACCAGATGACTGACGGAGTGCCGGCCTCTTTTGACAGAATTTTGGGCATTCGGAATCATATATCTTCACAATAAAGCGTTTTTTTTTGACCCAGCAAACTCTCCCTAAATGCTTAGATGGGTCCAGCCAATCATTCGAACCCATAAAACGGTGAAACACTTTCAGCGCGTACGATGCCTTTAAAGGCAGTGTTCTCGATACAAATCCCTTTTCTGATTTCTCGCCTATCTTAAAAACGGTCCCATTCTGATTCCATTGGTGTCTCTAGAATCGTACAAGACCTTCTGGTAACGGAGTTATGGTCCCTCAAGAATTGACCTGAGGAAGAGGGTGGACGAGTTTTCCGAGGCTTGTAAATTCCGCCTTTTGCAGTCAATGTATGCGAGCTGACCTGAGTAAAGGAGAAGTTGGGAATGAAGGTAATAACGGGGCTTTTGATCGGAAACAATCGCTCATCTCACGATTTCGAGTGTTCCATTGTTCACGTCGAGGGGCGGAAAGGGACCGGACTTGCCCACAGCGGCGGGGCTTGCCCACTTTTCTACGCCGTTTTGCGACTCCTGTGTAGCTTTTCGTCCCGTTTCTTCGACACTGTTCTGCTTCTGAGAGCCACGAGAAGCGTTTGTCATGAAAAATTCGAGGGTGAAATTTATCGTGAACAGTGCGTTTAAGGAATGGCATTCCATCGACCTGTGCGTAGACAACTAAGTTGGCCTAAAGACAGACCCTTCCTTTTATTATTATTATGTTTCTTTCGCGAAAATAACACTGCATAAGGCGTATATGTATTGAGACTGCGCTGGGCACTCGAATCTGCAGTGTTTCTCCCTTGTATACTCCAAGCTAAATCTGCAGCTCAGAAAGCAACAAACCCCCGAAATAGCCCTTTATTACTTATTGATAGAAAGTATTAAAACTCCTTCTCACCATAGTAGTAATAATATTTTTCAGCGGTTATTGTTGTAATTTGCTGTTTACGATTTACTGTTGATGATTTACGATTTACGGTGTTCTCACCGTAATTACGTTTTACGATTTACGGTAATCGAAAAAACATTTACGCGCACTCTTGATGGAAACCCTCTATGCCAATTTTTTCAATTTTATTTTTCAAGAACATTAGTTATTCTTCACATGTTTATGTGTTTGTCACTCATTGTCTTAAAGTTTTCACCTGTTATTTTCTATTCAGGGATTTTCGACTGATCCGGGTGTTTCCTGAGCAAATGATCCGATTTTTGATATTCGTTTTTTAATTGTTTTCATTTTTTTCCGCGTGAAGGGCTAATGTATTATCAGCCAGTCAGTCACACCAACTAGTCACTACCGACTGCCATTTCTGTCCTTCGACGCACCAGCGAAAAACGGGATTCTTTGTGTTTAGCGCGCGATAGCAGGGCGTTCTGTTCAAAATGGGAAATGACTTATGATACTTGGTGAAGCTACTTTTACTGAGCAGCTTCATATTTCCCGATCGAGATATTTTTCGTACATGCCTAAGAACCTCCTTATGTACATTCGTATCTCGAGCGGCATGTCATTTGCGTCGTTGGAAAAGTCCGAAAAAAAAACGTGCATCTATGTTTCTACACAGTTCAATCTTCAATGGTATTCACTGAAGGTGCTTCAAAATTTTATCGGACGTCAAATACCGGACTGTTGAATTCTTCGGACATGGCCTATTCGCCAGACTTCGCATGTTGTCCACTAACTACTCTGAGAGAACTGGCCGCAATCGCCCTGTAATCGTGCCTCAGCGGCCCCGGCCGGAGCCGCAAAGGCACGATTGCGGGGCGATTGCGGGCATCCACGACCTTGCCGCAATAGCCCCGCAATCGTACCGCAATTGCGCTCTCGTCTCAGCTTTGGCGGTCCTGCTGAGCCTATAACTTTGTTTCCAAGCCATTTCTGCTATCACCAAGTCATTATTGGCCACGTCATCTTGATTCATACACAATCTCTACTGAATAAAGTATCTTTCCGTGGCCCATAGATCAAATTCACTTTCGGCAGCATTATCCACACACTGGACGCCAAAGAAACGGCTGCCTAAACCACGAATAAGTGCTATGTAGTTACGTTGGCACTATAGTTCACGAGAAAACACAGCTAGATGGTATTACATGCAGCTACATATTTGCCCCTACATATCTCTTCTACTCTGATTTTGTTGTACGCTAGATACCAGGCCGTAAGGTGGAATATACACCAACACTCCAAGAGAACTATGCAACCGCGGTCAACGGAAGGAACAAAACACGAATAAATTATGATTTATGATAAAAAAAACTAACAACACATAGAATGGCAAAATAGTTACTGTGCTTATCTGGGCCAAATTCCGGTCCGCAATTGCGTCTCGACACGCTTTGCGGCCGCACGCTCCCGAGTCAGAAAAGCTTCCAGAGCTGCAGCCGCCGATCTGCTGACTCTAGGTGGGTTTTGGAAACTGGAAACTAAGAAAAATTGAAGAAAATTGTATGAAAAAGCCACATCGAGTCGGCTTCGGCGCTGGAAACCCGACTGACTCGAGCGCGTGCGGCCGCAAAGCGTGTCGAGACGCAATTGCCGACCGGAATTTGACCCAGATAAGCACAGTACAATGGGTACATAAATTTCAATGGTAAGTCCAAAATCAGAGGAGCGGGCAAGAGAGGATGACCTGGGCGGTGGGCACCAAGAACAAACGAGTGTGTGAGATTCTTTCAGCCCAGCCGTTTTCTCAATAGGCGGGATTTCTCCCGCCCAGGTCACGCCTCTTACAAGGGCGGTCACCGAACGATGATCTGTCGCTCAACCACATTGTTGCTATTTTGAAAGTCTATTTACTTTTGGTGTGGAACGATTACACTCAATTTTTTGTCACAGTAGAATTGATAAAATTTTTAATACTTCCACAGAGTAATTCCGGTCTATCTGAATGAGACTTCTCGCCCACGCGGCCGGTGGGCGCATTGACCGGCCGCCGCAAAGATATTTTTTGGATTTGTGAATTGATTACCACGAGTATCAGACGAATTGGGAACAATATTCCAGTTAACTGTATCTCAGTCGTCGGTCAGCTCGTCTGAAAAAATGCCTGGGTGAGGCCTAGTGCATACTTCCCGCAACGAGCGACGCGACATACTGCTTGTCATCTATATCGACCGAAAATCGATGTTGCTGATATGCACTGTAGCGATCGCGCAACGCGGGAAGTATGCACTAGAGTGTTGGAACAAATAATTTTTTTTTTGAATATTCGAATAAACGAATAATTCGAATAATCCGCTTCTTTGAATATTCGATTATTCGAATGAACCGAATATTCCACTTCTTTGAATATTCGATTATTCGAATAAACGAATATTCGACTTCTTTGAATATTCGATTATTCGAATAACCCGAATATTTCACTTCTTTGAATATAATTATTCGAATAAACGAATATTCGGGCAACACTCTAGTATGCACTAGGTTTGACGCGTGCTCTTTGCGCAGGCTGACCGCGCGGGTGGAGAGTCTCATTCGGACAGGCTTCAGGTAATCAATGGGTGTCGTCTCAAAGTGAGAAAATCTTTGCTAAGAAACCAGAAAGTGAATAGACTTCGTATCATCCTAGTGGCTCAAGAAGTCGGGGCTCGCCACCCGCGCGCATTTCGGGCTTCGCTCGCCACCCGCTCACCTCTCATTTCGAACAGCTCGCCACCCGCTACCCCCTCGTCTTCGCTCGCCAGCCGCTATGGGTATAGCGGGTCGCGAGCGCGAGGAGAGGTGGTATAGCTGGTCGCGAGCTGTTTGCTAGCGAATCGCCCGCTGGAATGCTACCGTCCTTCAAAGTGTTTCGCAACATTTCCCAAATTTTCGCCTACATCTCACCATTCTCATTATTTTTCTGTTTCTGTTTGTTGTTTGATTTGTTTTTGCAATACTGCGGAGCTCAAACCCGATATAGTCATTTTCAACTCGATGGTAAGCGTCACAGCGGCTGCGGGAGCCGTAGGTAATAGTATCGTCACTCATGTACACACAAATCCATCTATCCTCTATTTCCGAGTGAAATTTATTTCCGCTCATCACGTGTACACATAAACAAGCATCAGCTAATTTGTGTTCAGACGAGTCGGTCTTCTGACGGACAACTCGTCCATCGAGCTCACTTCATAGCCTATCTAGGCAACCGGATTTGGAATTCGCTTTTTTTTTCAACAGTGTAGTCTTCGTTAGACGCATAAAAGTTTCGCGGTCCTAGAAGTTTCAACCCCTCCCCGAAATCCACGAGCAGCCCACGCAGTGGACGAGTTACACTCCGCAGCCGCCGTGAAGGTTACTGGCGAGTATCCTTACATATAACAATTATATTCATAGCCGGTGACCTGCCTACCCACCTCATAGGGTGCCACTGACCCCCGGAGAAGAGCGGCTTGTAGATAAAATCTCACCGCTCTTTGATTTTATGAAACTATCACTGTAAATAGATCATCGTGATCCAAACAACGAGAAAAGCGAGTGGGGTGCGGGGTGAGCCCATGTTGTGGTGAAATGGGGGAGATGGATGCAGGGCCAGGCCCCGCTGTGACGAAAGGAAGGTGACGAAAGGTTCAAAGTGAAATGTTTCCGCAGAAGCTAACTAATTATTCAAACAGTTTAATAACTGAACTCTCCAAATTTCGAACAGCTTTAAAGGCAGTCCATGTACGACTTTCAATAAATCTCGGCATTGGCAACGTTGATATTGGCAGATGTTATGTGCAGCTTCAAACCGAGTATGATACAGATTTATTCGGCTGACGTTTCGGCGTCTTCGCCTTAAACGTCAGCCGAATAAATCTGTATCATACTCGGTTTGAAGCTGCACATAACATCTGCCAATTTAAAGGCAGTGTTCGCGATAAAAATCACTTTTCTTTTTTTTGCCTATCTTGAAACCGGTCCCATTCTGATTCCAGTGATGCTTCTGGGATCGTACAAGACCTTCTGGAAATGGAGTCATGGTACCTCAAAAATTGAGCTAGGGAAAATGGTGGACGAGTTGTCCGAGGCTTGTAACTTCTGTCTTTTGCAGCCAATGTGAGCGGGCTGATCTGAGTGAAGAGAGAAGTTGAGAATGAAGGGAAGAACGGGGCTTTTTATCGAAAACCATCGCTCAACTCACGATTTCGAGTGTTCCTTTGTTCACGCCGAGGGGCGGAAAGGGACCGGACTTGCCCACAATGGCGGGGTTTTCCCACTTTTCTAAGCCGTTTTGCGGCTCCTGGGTAGCTTTTCGTCCCGTTTTTTCGACGCTGTTCTGCTTCTGAGAGCCACGAGAAGCGTTTGTCATGGAAAATTCGAGGATGAAGTTTATCGCGAACAGTGCCTTTAATGATTGAAATCCCCAAATGATTAGAATATTCGAAATTAGGAATTATTGAATATCCCGAGTGAACTCCATATACAAGAAAAATGCTCCTTGGCTATGTTTTCGTTCCATTTTCCTCCTCTGCAGCTCGCCACAAAGATATTTTCGGAAAAAAATCTGTTTCATCACTGGCTAGATAATTTGAATATTTGATCGATATGAGCACCATGGTTTCCGTTGACTTAGAAAATTGTGATCTCTTTAATGAGAAATATGGCTCTATTTGTTATAATTTAATCGGAAGAAACACCTGAAGTTCTAAGATTTTTTTATTAATCCGAAATAAAATAAAAATTTTCACTGTAATAAATCATTCTTGACAATCCTGGACTCTGCGATTTTTAAAAATATGTAGTGTCACTGTCAAAAATAACCGGTGCCATCACAGCTGAGGAGTGGGGGGGGGAGCTCTATGATATCGCCATTGGCCACGCCCATTTTTTTATGCCGCAACGAACCTTCTAATTTTGGAATGGCAGAAAACCCCTGGATTAGTGTTTAAATTGCGCGGTGGCACGGAAAAATGGGCGTGGCCAAGTGCTGAACCATAGCCCCCTCCTGCAGACGAAAACGGTGCAAAACTACCCAGACAAACCATCGCTCGGAGCGACACCGGCTCCTCCCAATTACGACGTCATCGCCCGGACAGGGGCCGAGGGCGAACTGGCACCGCGGTCCCTGTCCGGTGCCAATTCGCCCCTCGGCCGTTGTCCGGTCGCTCGCAGGACGGCAGCGGTGCCAACTCCAGAGATAGATGGGCGCAGAATTGGTTGTTCTCTGAGTGATAAACTGTGGGACCTTAGTGGCAGTGCGCCGAACGCCGTATAAAGTGTGCGAGACCCCAGTGACGGTGCGCCGGACGCCGGACAAAGTATACGGGACTCAAATGGCGGAGCTCCTGACGCCGGATAAAGTGTATGGCGCCCCAGTGAGAGTCCGCCGGACGCCGGACAAAGTGTGCGGGACCCCACTGACAATGCGCCGGACGCAGAACAAAGTATACGGGACCCAAATGGGAATGCGTTAGACGCCATGAAACGTATACGGGACCCAAGAGGGAGTGCGTCAGACGCCATAAAAAAATGAGCGGGACCGAAATGGAATACATCAGAAGCCGTGAGAAAGTGTGCAGGACCCCGAAGGAGTGTGCAGGGAAGAGTGGCTGGTGCAGTGGCGGACATGACAAAACATGATAAAACGAATGATCGCATTAATGTGTTTATCATATCACATGCACAGCCGGTATAAAAGGTGCCTAATTTCTTTCGAGTCCTCATTCGGCATTCTGATGCCGGCCCTGGAAGGTGACTTTGAGTCCCTCTTCGGAGGCCAGCATATTTTTACCGCTGAGGGATAGGGTATCCCACGGCTGGGGTGTGGGGCGGTTTTCGCCGCGTTCCGCAGGGAGGGAGGTCCTCACCGCAGATCTCGGCGAAGGTTACGCCCTTGTTGCGGACCGAGGCGGGATTTCTCTGCCGTGGAGCGCGACATTCACGCACCTCTCGAGAAGAGGCGGATTTAAAGAAAAACTAGGGGAAAATGTAGAAAATCGCCCGGACAGCGACCGCAATGCCAGTTGAGACCGAAGATCGCTCCGAGCGGGACTGCGGTCGCCCGGAGAGCGGCTGCTATGGCCCGAGTATATGGCTAATTTTCGCTCGGAGCGGAGAGACAGCGTCGCTCGAGTCGCTCTCCGCTTTCGCTCCGAGCGATGCTTTGCCTGAGTAGTTCGAGGGGGGGGGGCACTCAGAATGCAAGTGATAAATGGATGATTCTGCTTTCAGAAATCGATCTCATTTCATGGAATTTTTGGGAAATTACGAGTGATAACGTTATCATATACCTGGTAACGAAAGAAAATATCATTTTCATGGAAGAATCTTTTCGTTTCTATGGGTTAAACTTGAGTGCCCCCCCAACTAGTTTTGCACCACGAAAGCACCGGATAACCGAAGCTAAAGTTCAAGCATGGCGTGAATTTCAAGTGGAAGCCACATTCAATAGCTCGCCACCCGCTATCTTTCCGTCGGCCACCAGTGCTAGGCGAGCGCGCCAACGTGGTGTTGCGAGCGCGCCGCCGTAATGTGGTGAGCGGGTGGCGAGCGCCAGCATGCCAGTGCTCGCCACCCGCTACCATTCCGCTCGCGGGCCGCGCGAGGTGCTGCGCGTCGCCCGACTTTTGCTAGCGGGTGGCGAGCTCCAACTTTCTGAGGGAGTGAATATTCAACTCAATGAAGGGAACCTAGGGGAATAGCTACCGAAGAAGAGTAAACCTTTGGCTTGCAACACCTAATTAATATACCGGATTTTCTCTTTAAAGGCAGTGGTCACGATGAAAAACGTTATCGAAAAAACCACAAAAATCAGCTTACATCAAAAACAGCTGAAAAACTATAAAGGCAGCGCGGTGAAAAACGGGCTAGAATTAGAGTTTCTAGGGCCCAAAGAAGCCATTTCGTGCACACGTGCACAGCGATGACGAAAAAGATCGCAGTCTCATGCCGAGCAGTCAAAAATCATCGACATTCAGAGGACGAAATAAATGCAAATTTAACGAATAAAAACAGTTGAATAATGAAAGCATCACTTCAGTCAATGTTTTTGACCAGATGTGTACATAAATTCGAAGGTTCGTTGATTGAAATTCCATTTGAAGCCAGCTAATGTTTTTGATATAAGAGGTCATCGATGCCTATGATGCGGGGTGGGCTCGTCCACCATCAAAAGACAAGAAAGTTCAGGTTTCAAATTTGGCCCAAAACAGTGGTTTTTTCGCGATTTTTTCTTATAGGTCCTACTACTCGAGACCCAGAGAAGGATTTGGAGAGAAAAAGACGACAAGTATATTTGATCGCGACCACTGCCTTTAAGAAATACATGCACTTCTAATCCTCAGGCCTCTATTTTAGATGTACTTCAATTAGAGGTGTAATTCAAATAGAGGGTGTATTTCTAACTCTCAGAGACCCGTCTTTTTGGTGTACCTCTCTGACAGGTGTACTTTTAATAGGAGGTGAACTTCTAGCATTTTGACAAACAGACCCAGATTCGTTTTCAGCACCCTAGAATTCCCTTACATACAAGTTTTGAGCAAATCCGATTTCTTTTTCAAAACATCCTAAATAATTCCTGATGATACCCTTAGCTTATCATGAAATCTCAGCAAAGCTCATAACTCAGCGGGATCAGCGTTTCTGCGCATGGGGAAAACCACCCTCACTGCCAGGTCCACGATGTCATTCAAACGAGAAATGGCTAAAATTTTACTGACGCCTTAAGCCCCTTTCACAGTTGCTGACCGACGTCGGACGACTCGTTATCGAATGTGCAATATCTATCTACCCTATCCCATCCATATTATCTATCTTGACTTATCAAGTTTGATAACGAGTCGTCTGACGTCGGCCGGCAAACTATGAAATGGGCTTCAAATATGTTTGTAATTCGTATTGTTTTCTGAATTTTTGCGACTTTTTCTAGCGTCTGTCTTATACGACGTATTCAATGAATGAATGAATGAACTTTTTGGAACCAGCAGCTTGGGTCGTGGTACTGCAAAGTTTTACTATATATGCACAAGAGATACTGACAATACGTTTCGTTTCCGCAGATCTGACCTACGCTTTGTATACTTCGCTTGTGGGATGGTCATTCTTTTTCAAAATCCGATTTAAAGGCAGTGCTCACGAAGAGAAAATCGCCCGTATTTCGCAGGAAAGTGAGCTTCGGGTTCTTCTGAGAATAGTAGGGATGGAAGTAACTCGAAAAACGGCCAGAAAACGTGTGAAAATCTCGTGAACCAGTCGACCCACTGGATCACCCCGCCCAAGCCATATGGCAGTTGTCCATAGTTTCTAGTACCAAAGGAACTATTGCCGAATTTTCGAATACTCTTGATTCCGGGAAATTGTAAGCTCCAAACATGAGCTTTCAACTTTCTTATTTTTTCCAGAGTTTCTGGTACACGAAACAGAAAGCAAAGTCACTTACCTAACAATTTCAAAGCTCAAAACAATTTGCGACGTTTGGTTTGGCGTTTTGTCCGCAGTGCGCAAAACACATCAACAGGCGTAAATAAATAATGAATGGGGTTTTTTAAGAAGTTTCTTATTCGGCTTTCAAAAGTTCTATAGAGACGTTCCCCAATTATCCTCTACATCTAGAACTTGCCCACTGAAAAACATAGAAAACTAGAATACGGCTTTCTATCGTGGACAGAGCCTCTAAACAAGTTTTGAAAAAAAATCCGCTCATCCCTGGAAACACACGCGAGAAAACTATGGAACCTCGGCTTGGCACAGAATGTGCATATTATAGAATTCAGGTTCATGATGCATTCAGGTAAGTGTGGTCGAATGTGCCCAAAAAACTCAAGAGCTCAAAACTCAAAAAGCTTCTTAACCTCGAAAAATGATTCTAAATTTTCACGCAAAAAAAATGATTCAAAGCTTTGTCAACATAAACGCTTATAAGACTGAGGAGGATGAGTGTGTCAGTGTTTCCCTGACTAGGGACCACTTTGAAAGAAAAATGAAGTTTTGAAAAACGGTCTTTTGGGGGTTGTAGAGGAGTTAGAAAGAAACGATTTGAGTTTTTAAAATTTCATTCAATCCTCACGGGTAGATCAAAAACGATCAAAAAAATAAAGAAACCAGAACGTTGGATTGGGAGGGCGTCGCACAAATGTGAGCTATACAGTGACTCTGAAATCATCTGAAAAGGTTCTCCTAAAAGTTTGCAGATGAATTCTAGCTAGGTTCTCAAGTTATGACTTGTTTATTGATCCCCTGAACAATGCTCGTTGCACGCAAACCACCGATCATTGCAATGAGATAGTCTTTGTGTGGTGGCATCACACCATGGCTCAGCCGGTTAGGCGTTGGATTACGAAGCGATTGAAGGATGTTTCGAATACTGTGGGATCATTACTGCATTATTGCTGACAGTAATGTACACTTAGTATCCGAATCAATCCCTTTCGGATATCCGACCGGATATCCGAGATTCGGATAATCCGATATCCGAAAATTCAAAAATAACGCATTATCTGAATCGAACCAATATCCGGGAAATTTAAAATCGGCATTGTCACGCACATTTTCCGTACCGCCTTCTATTTAGTGCATCAACCCGGGATTCCCCTCCTCTTTCCGAAATCGGAAGGGTCGTTGCGGCGCGGAAAAAAATTGTGTGGTCAAGTGAAATGACCAAGTGTCTAGTTATTCAGTTTGGAAGTTTTTTCTATAGTTGCTTTGAATACTTTTTACTTGCTAGTTGTCCTGAAAAACCTAAAACCTGTGTATGGATAATACAGTGCCTCCAAACGACGATAGAATAATTATAGATTTCATTTTATATTTTTATTAACATGCATTTATAAAGATTGAAGTTTGTATGTTAACAAACTGCAAATGCAATGAAGTACTACTGTTTACTCAATTATGGATGTTTTCAAAGTGCCTGGTTTGTTTTTCACCGTTTTGCATCAGCTTTGTTCCGAAAATATCCGAAGTCATCACGAATTATCCGACCGGATATCCGTATCCCAATCATTGGGAAAAGCGCATTATCAGAATCGAAGCAATATTCGAAAAATTTAAAATCGGCATTATCCGAATCGATCCATTATCCGAACAATCATCTTCGGATAACAAGTATACAGTAATGGCATTTCTATGTGTTCACCTTACTTGTTTTGAGTTTTATCAGTGTCTCTTGCTTTTTATACCTCTTTTCTTATATCCCAGAGGTAACGTGATATAAACGGAGAACGGTTCACATCAATGTTAGAAACTAAAGAAATTTCGAGGTTTCGACAGTTGCTAGAATATCAAGAATACCCTTACCCTTCTCCCTCACATATGCCACAGAAAAACCCTTCTTAATTCGGAGAAATTTTTTAGGGGACTTATTTTGATATATGACGCTGGAAAAAAGTTCGGACAAAATGAAACTCCAGGACTTGTTCCTTGATCAATGACCATTTTTTTTACAGCAGAATAAATTAATATAAACAGAAGTGGGTTCACCTAAACTACTAAATTCTTTGAAGCAACCTAATACTTTAGCGCATGGCTCGAAGACTCAAGACCAATAATTCATTATCAATTCCAAAATTTTAAGTAGAACAAAACCACTCTTTTGAAAAACGCATTTTACCAGAGAACTACTTTTAGTCAGCCTGGTCATTCTGGATTAAATGTAGTTTTCTGGAGCCATTTTGGACGTAGAATCCGAGTATGCTCTTCGCAGCTTCTCTGAAAAAAAGAAACCACTCTGGGGAAAAGTTAGAGGCGTTTTTCCAAGCCTCGCGGCAAGGCAAGGGTACCCGTCAGGGAATTTTTAGGGTGGTTTGGAAAAAATTCTCGGATTCGACTCAGAACTTGTCTGTAAGGGTAATCTAGGGTGCTGAACGCGAATCTAGAGATCGTTTGTCGAAATTCTGAGGTTTACTGCAGATTACGGTAGTTGCCATGCCAAACAGGGACTGAACCTGCCTTCATAATTTGAAAAATGACAAATGAACATCAATTTCGTATTCAGCACCCCGAATTACCCCCGTTCACAAATTTTGAGTCAAATCTGAGACTTTGACCCAACTACCGTATCCCCACCGTAATCTACCGTAATCTGTCGAAAATCGATAAACTGACCTCAGATTCGTTATGAGCACTTTAAACAACCTCCGAGAGCGAAGTTCGGGTCTTCAATTTTTTTCGACCTTTAAAGCCCATGAGGCATGCCATTTTTGCCTCTGCCATTTGTGGGGGTTCAAAGGTCGAATTTTTTTTGCCCAAACTCCGTCCCAGGGGGTAATTGGGGGCGCTGAACACGAATCTGAGGTCCGTTTCCTGTTGTTTAGCGGATTTTGTCAGGTTAGGGTGCATTGAATGGCATTTTACCTACCGCAACCCATTGTTTTGGTGGTTTTGATCTACCCGTGAGGACTGAGTGAAATTTCAAAACCTTAAATTGTTTCTTCTCACGCCCTCTACAACTCGCAGAAGACTGTTTTTTTCAAAACTCCATTTTTCGTTCAAAAAGGCCCCTTGTAAGAGAGGTAATGAATTTTGAGAAAAGCAAGAGACACGTTTTCGTTCCAACAAAACTGAAAGACGAAGACGAGTGGATGAGAAGCGTGGCAAGCCGGGTTGAGTGGATCGATAAATGGCATGGCTGGTTTCAGGGGCCCTGTGATTTCGCCGCGGTAGTACCGCAATCATTGCGGCGCTATTGCGGTATCTGACACAAGTGCGAGCCCACTGCATCGTCATTGCGGTACAACTGCGGAACTATAGGCACTGCCGCACGGTGGCGGTACTACAGCGGCCAGTTCTCTCAGAGTAGGAACTGATTTACCCACCCCGCGGCGAATCGGAAAACCATGTTGTCGCTGCTGTAAGTCTGTGACAGTACATAAATGACCCATGCTTGAAATTCCCTAAGTGGCTGCGGGGATTCCAAAAAGGGCATTTGCATTGCTTCACTAAGAGGTAAGTCCATTCCCCATTAGAGAAATTCAGGGTGTTCGGGAAAAAAATCCTATTCGGCTCAAAACTTTCAACTGGGGGGTTACTTAGGGCGCTAAACGCGAATTCGGGGTCTATTTGTCGCCAGACTTGAGGTTACTGTATGTTACGGTAGGCATAATGTCTTTTAACTGGCGTTATTCACTTTAAAATTTCGAAAATTGAAAATGTACTTCGAATTCGTGTTTAGCGTTCCAAATAACACCCTCAGAGAAATTTTGAGCTAAATCTGAGACTTTGACCGAGCTACCGTATACCCACCGTTACATACCGTAATCCAACGAAAATCGATAAACCAACCATAGATTTATATTACGAAGTCCAAATAACCACCATGGAAAAGTTTTGAGACGTTTTGATCGTAGCATTCTCGAAATCGTCAAAAGTCGCGTTTGGGCAGCAGAATTTCCCCATTGTAAAGCTTCGGACCAAATCAGACGAAATATTTAAAATATTGACAAATGGGCCTCAGATCCGTAATCAGCACCCGAAACAACTCATAGAAAAGTTTTCAGCTCAATCCGGGGCAATTTTTTTAACGCCCTGAAAATTGCCGTTCGTGTACCCTTTTCTCTTCTCAAACCTACGAAAGAACGCCCACATTTGGAAATCTCCTGTAAATCTCTCAGGCACTTAGGGGGATTTGGAAAACGGACTATCACTGCTGTGTCCCATACCTACAACAATCACAATGTAAGGTAAGCTCCAGTAAGGACGATCCACCACGAAATTCGAAAATCGGCCATTCGGGTTGAATTCGCATGTGTTGGCGTGTTGATGACATCACTGCGCTTCTACAATGTGTTCGTCACATTGCGTTGCATAACCATCGCCCTTGTTGTTGTTGTTGATGTGGCAAGTTCGTGTCCGCTGTGGTCAGCAGCGCACTACGGTAGTGTTTTGGCGTGGTGAATTAGATATGAAAAGGGCGCTGCTGCTGCTATGTGGTCAAAATAGAAAACAAAACAGATAGCCGTGGGCAATCGATTATCCTCCTATACGTCAATGGAGCCTCAACGCCGAGGAAAGCTAGCTAAGCAGGGAACAATCGGTTGTAAAGGTTCGCCTAGAGTTCTGCCGTAGTTTTAGGTTTTATCGCAACTTTTCGTTCTCGCTCAGAGCCGTAAATAACAAACGTTTCAATTCGTGAAGGACAGGCAGTAAGATAATGGTACGTACTGTGGTACATACATATAGCATAGGTTGCTAGCATGAGTCCGGGCGGAGTAAGCAGCGGAGCGGTCGGTGATGGCACAATATAAGTGATAAGGAGATTTTGACATGATAAGACCGATACGCCTTGCTTCGACCGGCTCAAAATGAGCGGCCTAGGCTATATGTTAAAGGCAAGGTTCGCAATGAGAACGGATGTTGAGCTATTTTCATGAAAAGGTAGATCTGGTCATCACAAAAAAGATAAGTTGGAGAGAAAACGCTCAAGAACAAGTTATTGCTTGCGTCCGCCCGCCCCCAAGTATAGAGATTTCTATGAACTCCTGTTTTGCCGTCTTTTAATTTGCTTCTAAAGTAATTTCTGAGCACTTCTAGATACTACTACTTTTAGAGCAAAATAAAATACGACTAAACAAGCATTCAAGAAAATCTCGTTAATTGGTTGGGGGGGGGGGTGCGGATACCTGTGATTGGCCGTACTGTCTTATCTTCGTGCGACAAAGTTACGGCTCAGCGCAGCTACAATACCCACCCTAAGTGTTGGTAAGAAGGCGAAAAAGACGCGGAAAATCGCTTTTTTCGTCTTTTCGTTATAACTCGCTTCAAAATTGACGTTATTCAAACTTGAAGACATTTTTGGAATCAGCATTGATCATTCTTTCTTTTTGGTCTGAACATGGCTTACAGTGAAACAACGCATATAGGGATGACGCAATTAATCGAGTGAGAAGTGGGACACTATGAAGTGCTGAAATGCGTGACTGTGTCCTATCTACTCTATTCAACTTGTTTTTGGTTTGGGTTTTTTTTATTTAACAAGTTCTGATTCTTTTAGATTTTTTTTAAATTTCATTCTATCTCAGCTCTATGTATTATTTATTGGCTACTAGTGACCCTTCGGGTCCCTAGCCCGTGGCAGCCACGTGACATGGAGACGCGTTCCTCCCTGGCAGTAGTATAGTTAGGGTTAGTTTCCAAAGAAGACGAAGAAGCTTCAAGCAATGTTAATGGACCCCGGGTTCACACTGCGCACCCACACCAGGAAGCCAATTTTTTTTCTTTTTACTCCAAGAAAAACTAATTCCTTCCAATTATTGATTCTATATATCTATGCTTTGTACAACTTCCATAACTGATTTGCAGATATTAAGCGCCGAATATCTCCTTCTGATAAAGACAATCAAATCAAAGAATTGTGCTATCCCTGAGCCTCATAGTGTTTCACAATACAGTACAATGGAGGCTGCAAAATTTATTGAAAGTTTCGAAAAATCCAAAAGTTTCCAAAACGAAACTTTCCAAAGTTCTTGAAACTTTCTTTTCACAGGTGAGCTTTCGGCGCTTCGCGCCTTTATCAAACCTAAAAATACACGTATTAGCATACGTTGGCATGAGGACTACCCGTAGTCAACGGTAACTTGGCCTGAATAGCTGGCCGAAAGACTTGGCCACCAAGTAAGGTCGAAGCAATGTCCTACCCTAGACTGATCTTAAATAGTTCTGGATGCACAGTGAACCAATATCACACCAATACAGTAATGAGAAAGACTACTGTATTTATGCTATTAGCTGTAGAACGTCACGCAGTTCTTCCCTGTTGTTTATTTCCGGCGACCTGCGTTTTATCTCGAGCGCTTCTAAAATCTTCCTCTCCGTTAAGTTGTTTATCGACCTATGCAATACCGTAGTGATAAGCCTAGGAGGATCATCTTGGGCGTGTTTGAAAGTTCTATGTTTTGAGAAACTGTTGTTTGGATAAGAGGCTGGATTTCTAAACGCTCTTCTGTGTTCATCTAAACGCTTGAAGAGGGGCCTCTTTGTTTCTCCTACATATTTTTCTCCACAACCCTCGCATTGTATCAGATACACCGTCCCCACCAGCTGACAAATTTTGGTGTCACTACAGTATGAGCAATCTTGCCTGCCACATCTTTCCTCATAAAGTCTCGAGAAAGTGAGCAGAGTTTTCAGAGTTGGGGGTGGACGGAATATGAGACGCACAGGGAGCGACGAGGCTTTCACGACACTATTCACTCTTTGAGCCACGTACTCATTCACGTACGGCATCACCATCGAAATACCATCTGCAGTGGTATGAGGTTTCCAGGAGTGTACATGCGTTGTGTTGTAGCCGTTTTCGCCAAGTATACGCTCGACCATCGCATCGACCCCCTCTGACCTACTCGTGCACACCTTTTCCTTGGTCATCATGAAGTTACGAACTACATTGACTTTCATGTAATTTGGGTGGCAACTTCTCGAATGCAGTAAAACATTTTTAGATGCGGGTTTTCTGTACCATGTTAACTCGGTGGTCCCGTTGCATACTTTTACCCTCGTGTTAAGGAACGGAACGAACCCCGCTCGATCCGCATTTTCGACCGTGAACTGAATGTTGGCGTCTTTCGAATTCAAACTAAGAAGAGTATCGTCCAGGTCTGCTCGAGAGGAGCCAATGATAAAAACGTCGTCAATGTATCTCTTATAAAAAGCTATTCCAGTTGCGAGAGACGCTCTTTCTATGTGATCAAGGTATACAATTGCCAAAAGTGGTGCGATCCTCAATCCCATTGCCAACCCACGGTGCTGGATGAAGAATCTCTTGTCGAACTGGAATATATTGCACTTCACAGTTGCTTCCAGTAGATCTCGCAGTTCATTTTCTTCTAGCCCAAGCGTATACACCTCCCTTCTGTGCTGATTCCAAAGCGTCAACAGCGCGCTGATTGCGTCGGTCGTATTGACGTTGGTGTACAATGAAACCACGTCAAAACTTGCATAGTGAGCGTCTTGAGGAATCTCGCACTGGTTCAGAGCCGATATGAAATTCTCGGTGTTAATGATATGGGAAGCTACATGACTCAGAAGTGGAGAGAGCAGTTTGACGAGCAACCAACTTATTTTGTCCGATGGTCCACCGCAAGAAGAAATTATAGGACGCGTCTTGATATCGGCTTCAGTTAGGCGATGTGGTGGAAGATTCCCAAATTTGTGGGTTTTGACCAGCGAGTAGTAAGTGGGTACGCTTGGAGAGGATGAGAGAAATCGTCGAATGGCCTTTGCATCTAATTTATTGGCCAACACGGATTTTATTGTTCTTTCGAGGGTTTTTGAAACAGTCTCAAATGCCTGTCGCGAAGACTCTCCGTAAGTGTTGCCATCCTGCAAGCATCTATGTGTTATTGCCTTATCCATTTCTTGAGTCATCACTACAAAATCTCCACTCTTGTCTCCGATAGAGTACCGCAGCTCTCCCTTCTTTTGCATAAGTTTCTTCAGTCCTTTTTTCTCCCGTTCGGTTAAATTAGACCCAAAGGTCCCCTGTCCGGCATCCTCGTAAACTTCACGTATCCTCAGTTGTAAAGCACTCAGGGCGGTCTCAATACCACCAGCAGGCCTTGGAACGGTGAAATTTGCTTTGGGGAAGGGAACCGCAGTTAGGATTGTTGACGTTCTATCCAGTACCGTAGGACCTTTGTTTTCCCGCCATCGCAATTGATATGCGAATTTGTGAAATCCAACATTGACCGAATCGACTGTTTTTTCAGTGATCGGCTCTGATACGGAAAAAGAGGGTCCTAAGTTCAAAACAGCCTCCATATCACTATCAACCTGATCTGTTCCAATTATCGTGCATCTTTTTGGAGGTATTGCATTCCGTTTCATAAAACTCGGGTGTACTCGTTCAGCATGTTGGTTGTGTAACAGCTGTAACTTGCGGGTGAGTCGATCTTCCTCAACTTGTCGCAGTCTGGAGCATACCACTTGGTTTCTCCGTGAGATGGTATCCCACAAGTCAATGTCCAGTCTTGTTCGCAGAAAGTTTCGGGCCGAAATTATACTTCGGATGCAATCACATCGTCTTCGGCGCCGGTCGGCTATGCTCGCGTCAATGAGTGACATTTTGAGTTGATTGAGACCATTGCGAACACCATCGTTGTTCTCATAAGGGATTGTCAAAAACAAACTGTCTATAAATTTTGGTGTTATGCGTGCTAACTTGCAGCGCTGGAGAAATTTGATAGACTCGTCATATGCCACGCATGCTTGATGACATGCAATGTATTTGATAATGATAGCGAAATTATACCTGCAGATTTGATGTTGACGCTGCAGATTTTGAATGAATCGAAGAATTGTGCTATCCCTGAGCCTCATAGTGTTTCACAATACAGTACAATGGAGGCTGCAAAATTTATTGAAAGTTTCGAAAAATCCAAAAGTTTCCAAAACGAAACTTTCCAAAGTTCTTGAAACTTCCTTCTCACAGGTGAGCTTTCGGCGCTTAGCGCCTTTATCAAACCTAAAAATACACGTATTAGCATACGTTGGCATAAAGACTACCCGTAGTCAACGGGGAACTGGCCTGAATAGCTGGCCGAAAGGCCTGGCCACCAAGTAAGGTCGAAGCAATGCCCTATCCCAGACTGATCTTAAATAGTTCTGGATGCACAGTGTACCAATATCACACCAATACAGTAATGAGAAAGGCTACTGTAGTTAAGCTATTAGCTGTAGAACGTCACGCAGTTCTTCCCTGCTGTTTATTTCCGGCGACCTGCGTTTTATCTCGAGCGCTTCTAAAATCTTCCTCTCCGTTAAGTTGTTTATCATTGGGCATTGCTTCGACCTTACTTGGTGGCCAGGCCTTTCGGCCAGCTATTCAGGCCAGTTCCCCGTTGACTACGGGTAGTCTTTATGCCAACGTATGCTAATACGTGTATTTTTAGGTTTGATAAAGGCGCTAAGCGCCGAAAGCTCACCTGTGAGAAGGAAGTTTCAAGAACTTTGGAAAGTTTCGTTTTGGAAACTTTTGGATTTTTCGAAACTTTCAATAAATTTTGCAGCCTCCATTGTACTGTATTGTGAAACAATCAAATCAATTTAAAAACTCACTGAAGTGATTGGCTGTGGAGCGCGCGGCCTCCTTAGTGTTAAAGGCACAGTCCAAGCTCAGGGACGAAATCTGAGCTTTTCACATAATTGTGAAGTAGACCCACTCTATATAGCCCCTGTAAAATGCGAGCTCTCAATTCCTCCGAATAAGCGAGATATAGGGGGAAGCCACCCTGGGGTGCCCACACCCGTAAGCCACTTTGGCACGCCCCTTTTACGATCTTTCGAGCTCAACAGCGGCGAGATGAGTGACGGTTGCCGACCAGTAGCCCCGTTCTTCCCTTCACCTGAGCCTCTCTCTTTATTCAAGCCGGTTCGCATACATCGGTCGCAAATAACAGAATTTATGAGCCTCGGACAACTCGTCCATTAATGGTTCCATGTAGACAATTTTTGAGGGGCCATAACTTCGTTCCTAGGAGGTCTTGTACGATTGCAGAGACATCATTGAGATTAGTGTGAGACCGTTTTCAAGATAGGCGGAAAAACAGAAAAACGATTCTGAGATTGAACTGTGCCTTTAAAGGCACTGTTTGCGATAAAAATCGCTTTTCTATTTTTTTGCCTATCTCGAAAGCGGTCCCATTCTGATTCGAATGATGCTTCTGGAATCGTACAAGACCTTCTGAGAATGGAGTTATGGTCCCTCAAAAATTGAGCTAGGGAAAATGGTGGACGATCTGTCCGAGGCTTGTAACTTCCGTCTTTTGCAGCCAATGTATGCGAGCTGACCTGACTAAAGAGAGAAGTTGAGAATGAAGGGAAGAACGGGGATTTTGATCGGAAACCATCGCTCAACTCACGATTTCGAGTGTTCCTTTGTTCACGTCGAGGGGCGGAGAGGGGCGGGACTTGCCCACAGCGGCGGGGTTTGCCCACTTTTCTAAGCCGTTTTTCGGCTCCTGGGTAGCTTTTGGTCCCGTTTTTTCGACGCTGTTCTGCTTTTGAGAGCTACGAGAAGCGTTTGTCATGAAAAATTCGGCGATGAAGTTTAGCGCGAACAGTGCCTTCAAGTAACAAAAAGTCAGCTTGAAAATGAAAACATACTTATTGAAATACGAAGAAAACGGTTAATGCTAACAATACCACCTCTACAACAAAACATGTGAAGAACTTCTGTGTACATAACGGCTCCGCCAAACGATGGTCCGGCTTCGCCGGCCACCTTCTACGTGGTATTCGTTTGGCTTCGCCGAACGATGGTCTACGTAGTATTCGTTCGGCTCTGCCGAACGATAGACCGGCTTCGCTGACTCCCCCTACGTAGTATTCGTTCGGCTTTCTACGTAGTATTCGCTTAGCTTCGCCAAACGATGGGCCGGTTTCTCCGACCCCCTCGCTCCCCGTAGTATTCGTTCGGCTTCGCCGAACGATGAGCCAACTTCGCCGACCCCCTCCCTCTACGTAGTATTCGTTTGGCTCCGCCGAACGATGGGCCGGCTTCGCCGACCCCCTCCCTCTACGTAGTATTCGTTGGCTTCGCCAAACGATGCGCCGGCGTCGCCGGCCACCTTCTACATAGTATTCGTTTGGCTTTGCCGAAAGCTGGGCCGGCTTCGCCGACCCCCTCGCTCTACGTAGTATTCGTTCGGCTTAGCCAAACGATGAACCGTCTTCGCCGGCCACCCTCCGTGTAATATTCGTTCGGCTTTGCCGAACACTGGACCGGCTTCGCCGGCCACCCTCCATGTATGGTAGTATTCGTTTGGCTTCGCCAAACGATGAGCCAACTTAGCCGGCCACCCACCAATAAGTATTCGGTTGGCTTCGCCAAACGTTGAGCTGGCTTTGCCGGCCATATTCCACGTACGTTTCGTTTGGCTTTGCCAAACGATGAGCCAGCTTAGCCGGCCACCCTCCACAAAGTAATCGTTTGGCTTCGCCAAACGATGAGTGGCTTCGCCGGCCACCTTCCACGTAGCAGTTGTTTGGCTTCGCCGGCCCTCTTCCATCAATCAGGTACAGTGTGTCACCCTCCGTGTAGTTTCCCTCTGGCTTCGCAGAACGATGGGCCGGATGCGCCGCCCCTCCCCCTCTACGCTGTATTCGAAAGAAATCGAGCTTCACCATTTTCCCATAAAAAGGAAGACATCCTTATTCAAAAACGGAGGGGAGGGGAGGGAGCTTCCGCTTCTTCACAGGAGAATTCGCGCTTTTCTCTTCTCTCGTGGAAAAAGAGGTCATCGGCCTTTAAAGGCAGTGTTCACGATGAATATCGCACTCGAGTTCGACCCAAAAATGGGATTGTTTGGTCGTGAGGTAACCAATAGTGAAGGAACAGGGAAGAAAAACGTCCAGAATAAGTCAAATTAACGGTTTCTTGATTCAGGGCGTGGACGAGAATCATGGTCCCTGCTGATTTTGGCAAGTGCGCGCTAATCGCGAAATCTGCGCAAAGCGATAATGCTAACTGCGGCAGAGTTGCTTGGCAATTTGCCATAGAAACTCGTCCGATTGGGGGGCGGACCGGGATAGGTAGGTGCACCGGGAGAGCTTACAAAGGCGTTTGTATTAATTTCTGGCCAGTTTACGTTGCTTTCTTCGACCCTATCCTCTACAGCTCCTGTCAACTTAGTGTTTCACACCGAGACCTCGCGAACGAGATTTATCGTGAACACTGCCTTTGACGGAAAAGCAAAGTGGGCAGGCTTCGGGTCCTTCACGAAAAAGAAATCGCGCTTCTTCCTTCGTCGATAAAGGGCACTGATATACTTCAGCGACAGCCGGTCGCCGGAGTTGTCGCCGCTCCCGCGCGCTTTTGCGTACCTGCATTTCTGCATAGGTGCCCTCATCTGCAAACCAAATATTGAATGCCGACTTTGCTCCTTATATTGTTTTCCTGAATTAAGTTGTAAGGGGAACAATTTTTTGATGGGGAAATGTCGCTATGAATAACATGGATCACAGAAAAGACTTCTACTATCAAGCAGAAGAACTCAGCGGAGGAGTTCCGAGAAATGGCGTCTAAAATTATTTAGCTTTCGAAATCTCATATTTCATTCTTAAGAATATTTCAGAAACAATCTTAGGTCTGGTTTTATTCTGAAACTCCAACCTCGACAATTTTTGATGTGTCCCTCAATTGACAGTAGCATTCGCAAAAAAAGTAATTTCGTGTTTCGTCCGTACGAAAAGAAAAGACATTAAAGATTTGCAAAATGCGTGTGGTACCTGAAAACCCGGTGGAAAGCTCGAATATCTCTCTAACCCTGCCCTCTATTGATGCTAAAACAAAACAGTTCCGAGAATTTGCAGAAACCTTTTTTTCCGTTTCAGAATAGTCTCGGATCGAATTTCGATATAGGAATAGAAATCTTGAATATTCAACAAAGAAATTCAATGCTCATTCTTATCAAAATATTTCAAAACTGAAAAAGTGCAGCGAGAAAAATCTAGACGAGAATCGGAGACAGTTCACCAAACTCTTTTCTTTGCCTTCGCTTCCAGATTCTAGAGTCAAACACTTTCAAAAACATTGATAGCAGGTGGCAGGGATAACAGAAAAAGGAGGATCAATACATGAGAAGAAGAATAAAGGCAATTTCTATTTATTCAAGGAAAAAAAGCTGAATTGCAAAACACTCCCCGCTTCAGTGCCTGCATTAGATTCATTTCCTTAATTGTTTGAATTTTTTGATGTTGTTTGCAACATTCTTTTTTATTTACTCCATTTTTGAATGAATTTTTTTGAATATTTATACAATTCAATTTCATTCATATTATTCTTGCTTTATTCAGAAAATGGTTTTGCTAACAACGTTAAATAATTATTCGGATACCAATCCTTTTGCTCTACCCTCAGACAAACAAATTCGAAAATAACATTCGTCACCCTAATTTCAGAACTGTTTTCAATTTTAAGAAAAAAGGGATTTCGTTGAAGTAGTTGTGACACATTTCGCCCTCGCAAGAAGTTGAAGTTCTTTAGATTTGATGAGACTTCAACCTGAAGAGCATCACCAATCGATACTTGTCGTAGTGCTGACTTCGACACTGTCTCTATACCTGAGAAAAGTCTAGATTTACTTATAATTTTGCTTAGTCTTGGATGAACTTCGTTCAGAAGATGGTCCCCCTTCAGCTTCCCCGTATCTCCCTCCACTCCTTGCACTCTATCTCTCTCTCTCTCTTTCTCTGGACGAAAACAGTCCCCGAAGTGAATTGAATTCGCGCAGCGGGGATGTCCTGGAGAGTCAGACCACCCAGCAGCCAGCGCGCGCGGCCGCGGCGAGTCACTGCATTGATTAATCTGCGAAACGAAAGGTCTGGCTCAACCAATTGACGGCTCGTCGTCAAATGCGCATACATATGATTCATTAAGTACAAGGGATAGAGTCGGAGTATGGAATTTTTCGGTTTTTCCGATTTTTTATGAAAACTACATTTGATCAATAAATTTAAAAATTGCTGAGCAGCCCTACGGTCGCAGCGTCGCTTTTTCTCATTGCGGACGAACGACCTGAAAAGAGACTGATCCCAGCATAAACCGAAGTTGCGAAATGTTGTGTGCTGTGGTGTGGGAAATAGAAAGAAACAGTTTGAACTTCGCTAAGTTCTTAGTGCCAATGGGCAGATTAATAAGGAGTCCTTTAGGAGTTCTAGAAATTAAAATATTTTTAGCCTGAATTTTGAACGTGGGGGAGGATATTTGGGGCTCCGAACGCGACTATGAGGTCTATTTCAACTTTGCAAGAGGCTCGCTCCATGCGACTCAGGTGAAACTGGTTGTCGAGAATCGGACGAAAAGTTGTCCTGCAGGCGTACGAATGCAGGACAACTTTCGCAGACTAGAGAATTCTGGACAACTTTTCGCCCAATTCTCGACAACTTCTCGACCAATTTCCGACAACTTCTTGCCTGATTCTTGAAAGTTAACACACATTCATACACACGTACAACCAAATGTACTTAGCAACAACTGGGGCTCCTGCCCAACCGTTGATTACAACGGTCGGTGAAGCCCACAGAAATGGCTTCACAAAACTTTGTTTACCGAATTTCCAACTTGGCTCGTTTCATTGACGTCCGACAGAGGGAAACTGTGCATATTATATACTGTGGGTTTACAAAATCGTTCAACATGAGCCGCTATTGACCTTGCCCAGCACCAGTGCGCTATCAGTATAGCGGTCTACGGAATTACTCAAGACGGTGACAGTTTGAGCAGAGAAAAAATCGACCTCGCTGGACTCAAATATCCTACTCTCGTACTTCCTGGTTTTCTAAATTGTCGAATTCCGGGGGACCACACCTGAGAAAGGTGTAAGCCCTTATACTGTAGCGGTGTTCAGCCTCCATCTTAGGCGGTGAAAGTTTGCATACAGGGTGAATCGACCACGATGGACTCAAATATCCTACTCTCGTGGCTCCTTGTTTTCAAAATTGTCGACTTCCGGGGGAATCACACCTGCAGCCAGCGGCCAAACTGCTGGCTGCAGGTGTGGACTCACCGGAAGTCCACCTATTGTACACCAACATAATGCTAAACAACTATTGCAAGGTTTAGAGAAGCATATTTCGGTCAGAACTGAATCACTCGAGATTTATTCGAATGAACATTCCTAATTTCAAACGTTGTTCTGATACTTTTCAGGTAACTTCTTGAATAATGTACTTTAAATCCGACTGCTGCAACTACCGATCATCGAAAAAAAGATCAGGACTTGGAAGCTCGAAAACTTTCAAAATTCACTCACTTGAAAATCTCATATTTGGTATGTTCGCTGTTTTCAGAAGATGGAAATCCAAAAAAAAACGAGTTTAATATTCAAGAAATCGGTTAAATACATTATAATTGATAACCAGATAGAAGAATGGAGAAAAAAAAAGAAAAAAAACCACAGAGGACCCACGCGAAAGGAAAATAACAGAAAACAGCAGCCGCAACGTTTGAAGAATGGTGTAAAGAGGGGTCTCAAGTGATGGCCTGAATTCTTGGGAAATTTTGGACTTATTCGAAACATATCGTCAATTTCGGAAGGAGTTGTCGTGAAATCTGTCCGAATTCTCGGCAAACACTCGTTCCGCCGAATTCTCGGCAACGTTCTCTGAAATTCGGAACAAATCGGCTGCAATTCTCGAAAAATACTGCCAATCTCGGAATTCTCGACAACTTCTATCAACTTTCTGGACAACTTCTCGATTGTCGACCGATTCTCGACAACTATTCGTCCGATTCTGGACAACTAGTTTTACCTGAGGACGGTCCGGCGGCGTTCGCGACAACACCGGTTAAAGGGGTTTCGACCGTGCGTCTAACGTCGTAGCCCCTTCTATTCACTAGACTTCGTTCTTAGGAGATACCATATGTACACTCTGTTCTGATTGTAAGCCCCACAAAAACAGGCACACGGCAGAGACCCCTACTAGAATCAATAAAAGCATGGGCAAACCCAAATCTCCCTGAAAAAAGCCCAGTTTGAAAATGCCTTAACCTGAATCTGTCGAAGAAGAGCTCAATTCCATTGGGTTTTTGGTTAGGTTAAGGCAAATATAGTAGAGTGAGGATCGAATATTCGAGTTCGAATAAATATTCGAATTTTTCGAACGAATTTTTATTCGAACATTCGAATATTCGAAAAGTGTGAATATTCGAACATTACTCGAATTCGACTATTCGCAAAAGGTGAAAATTCGAACATTATTCGAAATCGACTATTCGCAAAAGGAGAATAATCGAATATTATTCGAATTCGACTATTCGGGAAAGGTGAATATTCGAATATTATTCGAATTCGACTATTTGCAAAAGGTGAATATTCGAACATTATTCAAATTCGATTATTCGCAGAGGTGAATATTCGAACGTTATTCGAATTTGAATACCCGAGCTGATTTAACAAAAAATATGAAAATCAGCTCTAATGTATGAGGGATTCGACATACCTGTCGAGACTGAATTAATTTTCTTCACTACTCCATAGTTCCATTTTTCCGAACGCAAGAGCTAAATTCTTTCCCCACACCGTCTGATGAGGCTACTGAGGCGGTCCTAACAAGGGGAAGCCACATGGCAATCAAACTTGGCCACGCCCATTTTTTCATGCCGCTGCGCAATGATAACACCAACCATAGCTTCGTTGGGTGGCGCCATGTACTCCATCAACCTTCACCTCTGGGTAGGTGAAGGGGGAACATCATTGGGAAAACCGGTGACAACCGGTGGAACGCCTCGAAAAAGAATGAAAGTGACCCAACACTCATGCAAGTCATTTTCAAGATTGGGTGGGTGTCACTGCCGGTTTTTCGTCCATAACTTTTTTGTGCTTGGAGATAGAATTCTGCGTCAACTTGTGCTTCCAGTTTGGAAAATTTGTTTCTCGATCCTTCAGCCTAATTCACTTTACGAAACACCGGTTTTTCGCCAACTATAATTCTTTAACCTGGTGAGGGTTGTTTTTGAAATCTACGTAAAATTCTGCGTCGAATGATATATCGGGTTCCTGGCTTTGCTTACTCCATAAGCCAGCCAGGTCGGTGGAGCCGAGCCCCGTTGTTGGCTCCAGCAGAACTCTGCGCCTCCCATTCAAACCATGGCGGCGAAAGCATACTATGGAGATAACTATGGAGCTCGGCTCCACCAATCTGGCTGGCCTATGGGGCAAGCAAAGTTAGTTAGGCTCCTCGAATAAGCTCCTTAGGCTAAATTAGAGCGGAAAAGTTGATTTTGTAGCATTCTTTGCGTTGTAGCCCGTACAGGTTTAGAGATGAGTCATGCCTTATTAATTTCATTTGTAGGTGGAAATAAAGCTTTAGAAGAAGAATTCAACTTGTTATTGCCGCTCGCTTCGTAGTTGCGCGATATTGCTATGGATGCTTGAATTATTCGTCATTCGAATGTTCGAATTTCGAATATTCGTTCGTTCGAAATAAAAAATGAACGAATTTATTCGAAATTCGTTCGTTCGCAATGAAAAATGAACGGATTTATTCGAAATTCGTTCGTTCGAAATAAAAAATGAACGAATTTATTCGAAATTCGTTCGTTCGAAATAAAAAATGAACGAATTTATTCGAAATTCGTTCGTTCGGAATAAAAAATGAACGAATTTATTCGAAATTCGTTCGTTCGAAATGAAAAATGAACGAATTTATTCGAAATTCGTTCGTTCGCAATTAAAAATGAACGAGTTTATTCGGAATTCGTTCGTTTGAAATAAAAAATGAACGAATTTATTCGAAATTCGTTCGTTCGGTCTCTTTTTAAAAAGTCCTCACTCTAAAATATAGTCCTTCCATTATGTGAATCTCATCCCTCGCTCTTTCTAAAATTCAAAGCAGACCTCCGATGCAGGTTTAGCACCCTAAAGAAATTCGTGAAGATTTGAAAGCTAGCAATGCTTAGCCGCCTGAAATTGCAATCTTTTAATTATTTCCGATTTATTCCGCGTTTTTGGAGCACTTTTCAAAAATTGGAAGGCCATATCCAATCGGAAATCGAAGTTCCGCCCATACCTGGCCCTGGTGAGGGCACGGTTAGAATCTACGCAGGCTTGTTGGATCACGGCGGTATTCATAAATTCCAGTTGTGGATGTTTTTTTTGCTTAGGATAGAGGAATCAAAGTTATTCGGTTGAGACCTTTTGCTTAAAGGCAGTGTCCACGATAAAAACCATGTCTGATTTTTTGGTGGAGATCGGCAGCTGCTGGGCTTAGCGTAACCCTAACGTTGAAAAAACTGAGAAAAATGAGCTTGGAACGGTCCCTTACGGCCCCAAAGTTGGACACCCGTCAGCTCGTCACACCCAGATGCACTTTCCACGCCCACCGACGTGAACAAATGAATGCTCGAGAATGTGAGATGAGCGATGATTTCCGATCAATAGCCCCGTTCTTCCCTTCATTCTCAACTTCTCTCTTTACTCAGGTCAGCTCGCATACATCGGCTGCAAAAGAAGGAAGTTACAAGCCTCGGACAACTCGTCCACCATGTTTACTTAGCTCAAGCTTTGACGGACCATAACTCCATTTCCAGAAGGTCTTGTACGATTTCAGTGACATCATTGGAATCAGCATGGAGCCGTTTTCAAGATAGACGGAAAAACAGAAAAACGATTTCCATCGTGAACACTGCCTTTAAGAGATTAGACGATGCGCGCCTGCACGCGCTGGCCGCTTTGTGGTCCGCGACCAGGGATACACTCACGGTGCCACGTAAATTTTAAGAGGGTACTGTTAGGGCTCTTTCCCCGCAACAGCACAGATAACACAGAGTTTTCCTCACATTCCGATAAATCTGTACTTTTTTAAACGAAAAAATCGGGAAAACCAAAAAAGTTCATGTACAGACCCTATCCCTTGCTTGTACTTGTTGATTATGCCCCTATGATTTATATCCTCATTGACGAGGAGTCGTCAAGTGGTTGAGCAACACCCCTCGTTTAAGAGATTAATCAATTCGGTGACGCGGCGCAGCTGCGCGCGCTGTCTGCTGGGTGGTCTGACTCTCCAATCCATCCCCGCTTCGCGAATTCATTCCACTTCGGGGGACTGGTTTCGAGCGAGGAGTGCGTCAGATCCTCGAGAGAAAGGGGGAGAGATAGAGTGAAAGGAGTGGAGAAAATGGAAAGCTGAATGGGGACCACCGCCAGAACGAAGTTCAATCAAGACTAGACAAAACTAAAAGTCAATAAAAAGTTATAGTAAGTCTTGACTGTTTCCCAGGTATAGAGACAGTGACAAAGTCAGCAATACCACAAGAATCGATTGGTGATTAAACACTAAAGAATATTAACCAAATGACTAAATGAATAGCGAATAAATAATTCACAGAAGTGGAACGGAAGTAAATTCAAAAATAAAAAATCTAGAAGAAACAACATTCGTAAATAAAATCTCGAAGTTATAAACAAGCTGAATATACCTGAGGAGACACAGTCACACATTTCAGCATTTCATATTGTCTCACTTCTCACTCGATTGATTGTGTCAACCCTATATGCCTTGCTTGATAGTAAGCCAGGTGTAGATCAGAAAGAAAGAATGATCAAATCTGATTCCAAGGATGTCTTCAAGTTTGAAAAACGTCCACTTCGAAGCGAGTTATGACCAAAATGAAAAAAAAAGATTTTCCGCGTCTTTTTCGCCTTTTTACCAAAACTTAGGGTGGGTATTATACTTGTTATCCGAAGGTAATTCCTCGGATAATGGATCAATTCGGATAATGGCATTTTAAATTTACCGGATATTGGTTCGATTCAGATAATACGTTTTTTCAAATTTTCGGATATTGGATCGATTCAGATAATGCCATTTTTCTAATGATTCGGATACGGATATCCGTCGAATAATTTCGGATAAATTTAGGATATTATCGGATCAAATCTCAGGCAACACACACACACACTTACACACACACACACACACACACTTACACACACACACACACACACACACACACACACACACACACACACACACACACATACACACACACACACACACACACACACTTACACACACACCTACACACACAAACACACACACACACACACAAACACACACAGAATTAGTAGAATAGTACAAATAGTCTACAGCAATGTTAGTAGGACCTGGTGAGGTTGCGGACTCGTCCTAAGATACGGTAGCTTGTTAGTGGTATCACTCATTTCTACGGAACAGCTTTGATAGATCGGTGAGTCTGTGCCTTCACCGATACGACTACATCTGAGGAAGCAATGAAAAGTACCCCTCTCGCGACGGAATCGAGCCGCAGACGAGGGACGCGGCGGACGAGGAGACCCGGGGTGAGCTGGGATTGGTTGATTGGGGTTGGCTGAGGATTATACGGGCGGTGTTTGGGTACGCAGGGAATTCCTGGGATGGTTTGTTTATTCTAGGCTTGCGGCAAGTCACAGGCAGTGACTTCTTTTTTGCTTAATTTCATGTTGTGTAGTCCGTTCATAATCGTGTAATCTTTTCCTGTTTCATCATCGTTTCATTTTTAGTTGCTTGTGATTCAACTATTTTCGTTGTTAGAAAGGGTAAGAGGGTTCCTGAAGGTTAGTTTCGTTTAGAGTTTATATTTTAGGAAGTGGAGTTAAGTTTAGGGGTATTTTAATTTGTGTCTTTGATTCCTGGGTTGTTGGTGTGGAATTTTATGGACTGAGGGCTTCTGTTTAAAATTTTGCGAGAGGTTACGCAGGCGTGAGGGGGATCTGTTTTAAGGGTTTGATCGGGTTCGTTCGTCATATTAGATAATTTGTAAAGTTTTCGTGTATTGGGTGGGTTGATTGAAGGTTTAGTTGTTGTCGGTGTTGAGGTTTATTCCGTTTCGTTCGTAGTTTTGAGGCGTTTTATTCGATTTTTTTTTCTTCGGATTGTTTTGGGGTAGGTATTTATTGATTAATTTTTTTATTTATTTCAGAAGTGGTGTTATTTGGGAATAGTGGTCGTGTCGTATTTGATTTACTATTATCGCGTGTAGCTGGTGGTTATCAGGGAGATTTCTGAGGTTGCATAGGTTGGGTCCTGTTTGAATTAGTGGTTAGAATTTTTGATTTTCATCATAAAAAAATTGTTTTTAGTGGACGTGCGGTGATTGATTGTTTTGTTTCCTGGATTCAGTTTTGGTGGTTCAGTTCTCGTGGAGCTGAAATTTATTCGGTTGTGATTTCGGTTAATAATTTTTCCATTCATAAGATTATACGAGTGAAAGAGTGAGTGGAGTGGAGAGACTAATATAAATAGAGTTATTAAATTAGACAGCATTAAAAAAAAATAATAAAATAAATAAAAAAAATAAATAAATAGAATAAAATAAATAAATTTTAGTCTGGAGCATAAAATGAGCGATCCAGTGGAAGCAGGGAGGACGGAGTTGGTGGCTGCCATAACCTCACAAGTTGCAGAAGGCATTGGACCATTGATCTCGGATCTGGTGGAGAAAAAGTTCAAGGAGAAGCAGCCGGCGCCGTCACCCAGTTCCTCAAGGATACAATGCCCATCGCTATCGCATCCGGGGTTGAAGGCTCAGGCGGAACTGTTGGTCAGATGGATTCGAGATTTGGAAGACACTCAGGACGAGCCGTGTGAAGAGTCGAAGAAGGAGAGAATGGAGAATCTGAAAAGGAGTATGAAAAGAAGACTGACAACTGTCGTTGGTGCCGATACGGACAGTCCGATTTTTTCGTTGGCGGATACCTTTGATAAGGTGGAATCAGTCATCGATCAGACGGACGACTTCGGAAAGCTAGTGGCGGAACATCTCAAGAAGTCAGCGTCGAAACCTCCTGAGAAGAAGAGGAAGCGTGTGGAAGAGCCCTTTCGTAGAAGCGGATATCCTACGGGAGCAGGATCGTCCGCGTTTTTCGCCCAGCTCCCCTCCCACTTTGCACAGCCAGGACCGCAGTTTGTCTTGCCCTCGCAACCCCAGCTTCTCAACAGCCAACTTCCATACGGAGCAGGAACTCGGCCATTTTATGGACAGCCCCCAGTGCGAAATTTCAAGCAGACACCGAACATTCTCAGATCGTGCTTCAACTGTGGACAAGCGGGCCACTTGGCAGCCTTCTGCAGAGTCCCGAAGAAGAGTCAGTGATTTCAGAGCAGGTGGGATAGTTGATAACGCAGAATTTTGGAAGTCATTGAATCCTTCGAGTTTGGTAAGAGAATGGGTTACCACAGGATTCAAAGTCAACTTTATAGATGACGCCACCGTTCAACTTTCGAGCACGCCGAATCGTCGGTCGGCTTTTGTTCATGGTGATTTCGTTGATGAGGCTGTTAATGATCTGTTGGTGACGCATGCCGTAGAGAAGGTCGATCGAAAACCTGCTGTAGTTTCTCCGCTCTCGGTGGCGGAAGGTAAGAAACTAAGGCTTATACTGGACCTTTCATGGTTCAATAGTTTTGTGGTTAAAGACTCCATTAGGTTTGAGGACATGTCAAAGGCATGGGACATTATCAGGGGAGCAAAATTTCTTAGTACCTTTGATCTCAAATCCGGCTATCACCATGTTTCTATACATCCGGAGGATAGGAAATTCTTTGGGTTTGAGTGGAAAGGAGATTTCTATGTATTTCGTGTTCTACCGTTCGGTTTTGGACCGGCGCCCTTTATATTTACTAAGATCTTCAAGCCTCTCATTAGTAAATGGAGAAGGTTTGGGGTGAATATATGCCTTTACTTAGATGACGGGTTGATTGTTGGAGAGAGTGAGGAAGAAGTAGTCAAAGCTGTGAATCTCATTTGTGGGGATTTCGAAAAAGCCGGAGTTATAGTTTCGAAGGAGAAAAGCAAGTTAGTTCCTGGGAGTCAGGGCGCCTGGCTCGGTTTTGATATTAACTTGAGTGATAGGTTTGTGAGCATAACTGAGGATAGAATGAGAAAAGCCGTGCGACGGCTTTAGAGTCTGCGAGACTCTAAAAAACCTACTCTGAGAGAGAGAATAAGGTTCGTTGGAACCGTTGTATCGATGTGGTTCGTTATAGGAGATGAAAGTGTCCTGTACACTCGTGCTCTGAACAGCAAAGTCGCTCTTTCTGGTGGTCCGTTGGAGTTCCATGTGCCGTTGGATCGTGATGAGGAAACTGAGATTTTGTATTGGGAAGACAGACTTTCCAATGGTCAGTTTTATAGGAGTTTCGATGTAAAAGAATTTTTTCCCTCTGTGGTTATTTCGTCGGATGCGTCCAGTTTGGGACTTGGAGCAGTATTAGTGACTAGTGACGGCAGGGAGACCATTGCTAAGAATATTCCCATGCAGTTTATAGATTTTTCAAGTACTCACAGGGAGCTCCTAGCTGTACAGTTTGCTTTTGAAACATGGAAAGAGAAGCTGAGGGGCTTGAATGTGGAATTCAGGGTGGATAATCAGAGTGCAGTGGCCATCCTAAGGAAGGGTAGCACTGTTCCCGGTTTGCATAATATAGCCCACGGTATTTTGGATATCATCAAATCGTTTCAAATCACGGCTGTCTTCAAGTGGATTCCAAGGGAAGAGAACACAGAGGCAGACTTAGCGAGTAGGATCATTGATTACGACGATTGGGGGATTTTGGAGAATGTGTCGTTCTTACTCCAGCGTAGATGGGGTCAGGCCGTTTTGGATATGTTTGCTTCCCCGCATAACACAAAATGTCCGTATTTCGTCAGCAGATTTGATTCGCCTTCAGATTATCAAGTGGGGGTGGATGCTCTTTGTTGGGATGTTCGTAATCTTTGGTCATGCGGCATTCTCTGGCTGGTTCCTCCGCCAGGTCTAGTGCACGGGGCGCTTCATATGTTGAAGGAGGTCAAAGGCCGGGCAATCCTGGGTCTCCCTTATTGGCCGTCACATCGTTGTTTCTCAGCCTTGAAGCAGTTTGGAGGAGATTGGATTGAGGAGGTTAGAGACGGGATCTTGTTTCCCACAGGTACTAAGCTGTTTTCCCTTCCATCCTTGCCCTCAGCAGCTTTCCCGTCGGAGTTCTCATCGTTCCCGTTCGTTTTTGTGTTCGTCGACTGTTCGGTGGATAAAGTTCGTCGGCGTAGGTTCGACTTTAGCTGACCCTCGGCTTTGTCGTTCTAGCATATAAAGCCCTTCGCGCAGTGTACCGAGTCGTAGGAGAGATTCCAGGAGCGAGAAGGGTGTTTATGACGAGTGACCCGATAAATCGGGTCAGGAGGCATAAAGTACCCGTCTCGCGACGGAATCGAGCCGCAGACGAGGGACGCGGCGGACGAGTTGATCGGGGGTGAGCTGGGATTGGTTGTTTGGGGTTGGCTGAGGATTATACGGGCGGTGTTTGGGTACGCAGGGAATTCCTGGGATGGTTTGTTTATTCTAGGCTTGCGGCAAGTCACAGGCAGTGACTTCTTTTTTGAAGTTTTTTTTTGTTATTGGTATCCCAGATGAGGGCCTGCTGAGTTGGTTTATTTGCAGAGGCCGGGCCTCGTCGTCAAATGGCTGACCAGCTGGAGTCGCTTGCGGATTACATGGGAGAGCCGGTGGAGGGTGTCATTCGTGGACTTCTTGATTCGTCTCGGGCAGATAGTACCATCAGAGGGTATAACAGGATGTTGGAGGAGTTCAGGAGCTGGCAGTACGAATCTCCCGACACCAGACTGGACAATGAGCTCGACAGTGCGACGGTCTTCCTGGCCAAAAAAAGCACCACAACATCCGCAGGGACGCTAGCCTCGTTTGTGTCAGCGCTGGCATTCTCGAGAATGGGCAGGAGGCCGGAGGAGAGTTTACAGTGGACAGTATTGGATGAGATGGTGCGCGGCAAAAGGAGAGGAGAGGTCGACAAGGAGCGGATGTTTGTGACGACAGAGGAATGGCAAGCACTCATGGACACAGTGGCGATTATGCCTTGGCCTCAATGGAGACAGGACAGAGCTCATATCCTCCTTGTACTTCTTTTCTGTGGACTTTGTAGGATTTCCGAGGCTCTAAATCTTCAATTGGGTGATGTTTCCGAGCAGGATGACAGTTGGATAATCTGCATTAAAGTAAGAATTAGGATATCTATTTGTTGTTAGGCGGGGCTTTCTGTATTCCTAGAAGATGGGTAGCAAGTTTGTGTAGGTCTGAGATGAGATAATAGAGATTGGGAGTTCAAGTGTTGTCATACATTACGTTTCCATGTATTGCTAATGTTTTTTCTTTGCAGAAGTCCAAGACGGATCAGAGTGGCAGCGGGGCGAACGTCTTTCTGATGAAAGAACCCGGGTTCGACCAAGTGCTGCGACGTCGACTGAGTACCATGGACAGAGGTCCCGTGCTGGCGGCAAAGAACAGAGGAACGTGGTCATCAGGCGCTGCGAACACGGAAATCAAAAGGATCTGCGAGACGGCCAATATTCGTCCCCTAACGCCTCACGCGTTCAGACGAGGGGGCACTACACGTGCTCTGGAGCAGGGAACATCGATGGCGATGGTACAGCGGAGAGGAAGATGGTCGAATCCCCAGTCGATGAGGCCGTATATCGCTCGTTCAAAGGTCACGCAAGGTGGCCCAGCAGTTATTCCCCATTGAGCTATTCCGTTTTTGTGCTTAGTTGGTTGTTCCTTTCCTTCAAGACGCTGTTTGCTGTTTGCTGTGCTCTTGTGCTTGCTTGTATTGGCTGGATTAGGCTGTCTTTGGATCTGTGCAGTTGGAATATTGCCTCCCCTAGCCTTATGATTGTGCGGCTTTCCACGTAATTTTTATTGTTTGTGAAGTTTTGGTTTTTATTAGTTCCGGCTTATCTGGGCTATCTGAACTCTCTGCGGTTTGGTTAGGTGCATTTGCGCATATGGGTATTGCTAGCCTTCTCGATTTGAGATTGGTGAAGTTCGGGATCTTGCCTGTATATATGGATATGAGATTCTGTGCTCTACGGCTAAATAGTGCTCGTTACGGTGATCGCATACGGTTTTTCTAGTTATGGGTAACTTTCGTTGCTCAGGTTTTAGTCTCTAATATGGATGTGTTGTTGTTTGTTTATAGTTTTCTAACAGTTTTATATTCGATGCGTGGCTTCGGCAATTTTGAATGATTCTGGAAGTGAGAGAGCTTGATGTTTTGATCCGGTGTTTTTGCTTTTGTGTTTAATCCGTTACGTTCGGATCGTTTCTTATCTCGACGTGTAGTTGGTTGCACTGCCTGTTGCCGTATAAAGCCCTTCGCGCAGTGTACCGAGTCGTAGGAGAGATTCCAGGAGCGAGAAGGGTGTTTATGACGAGTGACCCGATAAATCGGGTCAGGAGGCATAAACAGGTGAAAATCTGAGAGCGGAAGCCGAAACCCACCGAACAATTTTAGTTATTTCGAGAAAATGAGTGATAACACTATTTATTTATTTGAGTACGCCACATAAGGTCAGCGCAATAAACATACATAAAGATGACCTACAGAGATCCTGAACCGGATCAGAGCGAGAACGAATACTATTCTTCCAACGCGGACCTAGAAGCACAAAAGCCTTTTCCCTGCATCGCGTTTGAAGCACCAAAAAACAGAAGGTACAGGCACCGGCGTAACATCGAGGTTAAGAGAAATGAAAGCTGATCCGGCTCTACAAGTGAAAGAACAGGCTCTGAGATTGCCTTTTGACGCTAAATATTAAATCTCAATCTTGCTTCCCCTAGTCCTTGAACGATTCAGCCTATAAAATCTTGAAATCTTGGTTTTCGCAATGCCAGCTAGTAACTTAAACACCATACAAACATCGTTCAATCGTCGGCGAGAATCTAAAGTGGGAAGTTTCAACTCTCTATTCCTTACTCCAGCACTCGGTATTCTGTCATAGGCCAGGGCTTGAGATCGAACATATGTTTTCCGTGTGAGATTGTTCTGGATTTTCTCAAGCTGCAGAACATCCTTCCTTCTATGAGGTGAAAAGACAGTCGCTCCACTTTCCAAAATTGGCCTGACGTACGTTTTGAATGCTCTCAACAGCACATTTCTGTCTCGAATGAACAACGCTTTGAAAATGAGGAAAGTCTTAGAAGAAGCTTTTCTGAACAAGTACTTGTAATGTTCGGAGAAGTCCAGTTTGCTGTTGTAGTGAAAACCCAGGTCTTTAACAGAAGATACGGGATTCAGCACATGCCCATCTAGACTGTAAGTACATGGCGAATCCGACATGCCCAGCCTCATGAACAAAGCCTTTTCGGGAGCCAACGGTAGATTCCACCTATGAGACCAATCAAGAATCCCTTCCAATGCACAAGCCACCATTTTCTGATCTTCTTCGCACTCAACTGTCTTATAAATCTTGATGTCGTCAGCAAACTGCTTGCACTCAACACCACAGCGCTCCAGGAGACCCGGGAGTTCCGAGGTGTATATAACGAACAGAATTGGTGACAGTACCCCTCCTTGGGGTACCGCGCTCTTGACAGGCTTTATAGATGAAAACGTTGAATTTATCTTCACTTGAAAACTTCTGTCGGAAAGAAAATTCTCTAGCCACTTGATAACCTTTGGATGGAATTTTAGTTTCGAAAATTAATAAAGTAGCTTAGAATGATCCACACGATCGAATGCCTTGGAAAAATCGAAATACACCACATCACAACACTTTTTTGAGTCCAAATAATCAGTCCAGTCATTTAAGCATTCAAGCAAGTTTGTTTCCACTGATTTACCTGGGACAAGTCCGTGTTGGTTCACCGGGATGATCGAATTTTTCTCAAGATGGACCATAATGGATTTCTTGAGCCCCTTTTCGAATGATCTACACAGTTGTGATGTGATGCCTACCGGCCTATAGTTATCAACACAGCTGGCAGGCTCTTTTTTTAGCAGCGGTGTGACAAAAGAATGTTTCCAACTTGACGGTACTTCCGAACAGCTAATAGACTGATTGAATAGGTAGGTTAGCGGACTAGCTATAATGTGGGCAATGTTTCTGAGGAAAACACTAGGCAAAAAATCTGGCGTGACAGAAAAAGAGGGCGGAATGTTTGTCAGGAACTCGTACGAGGATACCTCATCAAACCATGGAAAAGTAGTCATCGCTTGGTACACGGATGGATCATAAACGGGAAAATAATCGTCTTCCTCTGTGTAGACTTCGGCAAACTTATCCGCCAACAATTCCGCCTTATCTTTATCCGAGATTGCCACATCACCACCTTTTCTTAACCCAGGTATTCTAACTGAAGTCGACAGCTTCTTTTCCACATGTTTAAAAACCCTTTTTTGTTATTTCTGTTAATTATTTTGGTTTCCAGGTTCCTATTGTACTTTTGTAAGCGACGATCAAAATCTCGTGAAAAATTTCGAAAGGTTATCCAGTCCTCTTCACTTCCCGAAGTAGTAGCTAGTTTGAACAAACAACTCCTGTGATCAACCATGTTCTGCAGATACAAGGGGAGCACTGACTTCGTAGCCAGAACGCGTTTCCAGGGCACAAAAGAATCAATAGTATGCTGTAACACAGCTAGAAACATTTCATACTTTTCATGAACAGAACCAACCAAATCGAATGAGCCTCTCCAATCTACCGACCAGAGATACTCACAGATAGCCGAATAGTCACACCCCCCCGAAATGTCTACAAACGTTGATCCAGGCTCAGAATAATTAGCAGAAATAGAGAAACTGAGGCTTGAATGATCACTGGACCCCACAGGTGGCTGAGAAGACACATTGCTCACAAGTGTCGGGTCATTTGACAAAATCAGATCAAGAATATTATTCCCTCTAGTAGACTCGTTGACAAACTGCCGCAAACCATGATTTTCCACCATATTCAAAAATGTACTTGCCACAGAGGAAGATGGGCAGTCAGAGGAGGAAGATATGTTGTCGGAAGAACGACCCCAACTGATGTCAGGGTAATTGAAATCACCAACAATAACGGATGGATGTTCCCACATTATTAAATCACTAATGGCATTCGAAAGCCGCTCGTTGGGAATTGCTAGGCAATTAGGAGCTCTATAAACTGCTATAACCCTCACCGTAGAACAGTCAAAAATAATATCTACCGCCAGTAACTCATAGGCATCAGGAACTGACTCAGAAAGTAATTCCCTATATCCGAAATCGTTTTTGATCAAAATGATTACGCCACCTCCCTGTTTTCTGACTCGGTCACAACGTATTGCATGAAAGTCACTGCATATGCAACAAAGCAAAGTGGATAAAACATGAGCTGATTTCAACCAAGTCTCAGAAGAAAACATATAAACCATAAAAGTTTCCCAAAACTAAATCAATATGGCTCCCATTCTTCGAAATTGATCTGACATTACTATAGAAAATGGAAAAAGTTTCTGAAGAAGTAGGAGCCGCATTTAGTTTAAAGAATTTTGAGACTGGTTGGATCTTTCAGTGGGAGGCACAACCTGAGAACGGCCAGCAAGCGACCCACCTTCCCCCGCAAAAAAAACGAGAGTCCCGAGCTGCTCCACCAGGTTGATCATACTCCTCACCAGAAGGGCTTCGAGTAGCCTTACCTCGCTTCAATTCAGCAAGCGGAAGAGGCTCTCCTAATGAAAGCCTTCCACCGTAAAAGAAGCGAAGCCTAGGAGCTCGCTGAATCGCCATCTTTTGAAAAACAGATGCAGGGAGAACAATTTTGAGAAGTCGGGACTTGTTCAGGTTTCCCCAACCTATAAACGGCCACAGGATTGCACTCAATATTCAAGAAATGAAGCAAATTACAAACAATGAGAAAATCATGACGGACACGGTCAGAAACGGACCAATGCTTCTTCTCAGGTAAACCTCGAAGAACAATTGAACGACGGCGTTCTGCTTCGTGGAAGCTCGCTGAACCTTCAGGAGACGACACGGCAATCAACGACCCACATTTTGTGCGATCGTCGATCACCTGATCTCTCCTGGGTTCTGACGACTCCTCGAAAAGACCGGAACAAGTACAAGTACACTGACCTTTCAATATAGCATTTTCAGACTCAAGCTTGTTAACCTTGTCCTCAAGTACTCGATTCTTCTGCACAATAACGTCTAATTGCTCAAAAGAACTGCTCAAAACCACCAGTAGATCCTTAAGATGACCGGGCAGCGAGCCATCCTCCATAACACGATCGATCAGAACCGAAACTTCAACTTCATTGAGCGCAGGAACCGTGACCATAATGAACCGGAAACACAGGACAGAAGCACGATGAAAATACGAAATTGATCCAATAGAACCGTCGAAAACAGTTAGACCTTATGCGGTGGCACGATGTGAAAAAATGGGACCCCTGCCGCCGGGGGGAAGCGCAATCAGTCCTTCGACCACGAAACGTCACAAAATAGAAGCCACGCTCCGACGAAGACGATACTAGCAGGCCATTAAAGTGAAAACACAGAGCATTCGTAATAGAAGCTCGCAGATACCAGGCCGTTCAGAGAAATATAGGTAAGACAATCGTTGGGCCAGGGGAGAGAACGTCGGCCGCACACAGCGCCGGATGGTATCGAAAACGAATCTATCAGGCTACAGTATGGTAAGAAGAATCCGCAACCTCCCCAGGTCCTACTTCCATTGCTGTAGACTATAGCTACGAGATATGGAGATATACATAAATTACACGAGTGAGGAAACAAAAGAGAGTCAAATAGTTGATATAAAAAAATGGACCGGTTTACTACATTCAACCTAAAATGAACCGATTTTATCCGATTTCTACCCGATTTTATCCGGTTTTATCTGGATTAATCCGGTTTTGATCCGATTTTATCCGATTTTACGCCAATTTTATCCGTTTTATCGGATTTTATCCGATTTTACGCAAATTCCATCCGTTTTATCCGGTTTTTATCCGATTTTTATCCGTTTTCATCCGATTTTATCCGAATTTTCGACCCTTCGCATAATGGTTAGACTCAGATAATGCCGATTTTTAATTTCCCGGATATTGGTTCGATTCAGATAATGCGTGTTTTCAAATTTTCGGATATCGTATTATCCGAATCTCGGATAACCGGTCGGATATCCGAAATGGAGTGATTCGGATGCTAAGTATAGTGGGTATTGTAGAAAAGACCAACTCGATTTTTTCGTTGACATTTGGACCTTGCACGTCGTTCGGTAGGATCACTTCCGCATGCGACCTTTACTTGTTTGATGGAACGACTGCATTTTGATGTAACATTGAGAGAGCATTTTCGAGAGATTGGCTCCCCTTCTCCCTACCTCGGGTTCAGAAAAACTCACTCGGATCATCCTTGACACTTTACGGTATAAATTGTATCATTGAGGGCTCGTTATAACGCCCCACCTACTCCTCGACTAGGATCAGCCTTATGTCGAGCTTGATGTTTCTTTTCGATTTTTAATACCCGCCGTAGCCAGCGAGCCTAGTAAGATTTCAGCCCTATCTGAAAAATTCCAATAGTTGCTTTTAGCCCCTGTGTGCACTTTTGAATCGTTAATGGCTAACCTGGTAATGCTCGGGTTCTGTCTCACCAAAACGGTAGCAATCTTTAGGCAACCGTCAAGTATGAAAGCTGCTACAGTTAATTTCCGCGTATGAACTCGGAGCTCTTCAAGCGCTGCGTGACAATAACAACCATCTTCCGTCCTCCACAGAGACTCCCGGCGCGAATTTTCGAGCGCACCACCACGAGAATCTCACTTGGCAGAAAAAACTACGCACAAACCACCAGTTTTATTGAAACCGAAACAGGATAGATACCTCTGGTACAACCAATGAATTGAAGAAAACATGCAAACCAAAAAAGGATTCACGAACAACGAGCTTCAATCAGTGAGCCTTAGGATGGACTCAAAATATTTCCTTTTGAATTGAATCAATTTCGAATGTACATTTCAAATACAAAGCACAACGACAGCGATAGTCCATCATGGGTGTGATCAGAAAAGGTCTAGGAAGACTTGAAATCCAGCCATGAATCTGAAATAAATACTCCATAGGTCGACACTTAGACGATTTGCAACACAAGGTAGGTTACAAAGAAGAAGATGGAGAAAAAGTCCATAGATTGATTATTAATTCTCCACCAATTTCATTCAGAAACCTTCCGTTTGTGTGTCGACTACAGTGCGGTGCAAAATTATGGATCCACCCTGATTCACGCCTGCAGGGTATCAGGGGTGGTAGTAATCTGCATGTTTGCCGCGGGTTGACCGCCGCTAAGCGGGTGGCTATCACGCGGTCATTGGGTAGCAGATCACCAGCTCCTTTGGGAGCAAATATGGTATGAGAGAGGTTTATTCTTATGCAATACGAACAATAAGGGCTTACTCTTAAGTGGAAGTGGGGGAAGGCGAAAACCTTAGCTTAGAAACTGCTGCTCCTGTTTTGAAATGGAAAATTGCGTAGTCATTGAGCGATTTTCGAATGCAATTTCACTCTGCGGCGAACACGGCGAACCACGGGCTGAAGATTCTCTGGCAGACGGTGAGAAATGTACCTGCAGTGGAGAGACGAAGAATGGTCGCGCGAAAAGTCCCATGGAGGACTTTCTGTGAGCGTGATTTCTGGAAAACGCACACTTTTATAATCTTTTTCTCGCTCTATGTATAAACATGGGCTACCAAAGTAAGCATGATTAATGCATTACCAATTTGTTGTTTATGACATAAGATTGAAGGAAAAAATGCAGTTTAGCCTCATTTGGTGTTTTTTAATCATGTCCTATGCAGATAGTATAGTACAAACTAGCAGCTGCAAGAAAATGTACAAAGTGTCAATCTTTTTTCAATTTATTGCCTGGAAATTGAGAAAATTCCATTGTTTCTTCCATCTCCCAACTCTCCATATGTTTTCCTGCAATTATAATGATCGATGAGATCGAACCGTTTCCAGTGGTCTACAAAAACCTCAGCGAACTGTTATGAGTTAAAGGTTTAAAAGAGAATGTGCATGCGTTCATCTCTTTTCACATGACTTACTGTGTAGTGGTGGCGTTTCTTTAAGTAACGCATAATTTACATTTGAAAGACGAGGTGATCCTTGTTACTGAGGTGGTTAGTTACCGGCTAAGCTGTGGCTGATTCATGGCCAACCAACGGTCAAGAGCGCGTGGTTGACTCGTGGTAAAAGACAAGATTACTACCACCCCAGGTCTCGAACCTCTTGATGTGAGAACATGACCACTGATTTCCTTACTGCCGGAAGCCCTACGAGGCTAAGCCTTCCCGGAAAAGGTTTTGATGGTTTTAGAGAAAATAGCCTTTCTCGAGCGGTGCAAACTAATGAATGCACCCTCCTTTTGTAACATGCATTGATTCTCCGCTTCAAGATGGGTATTTTCACCACTTAAGCTAAATCTGTTATTGCCTGAGCTGATGTCTAATTGTAATATGCCGAACAGACCCAAGTAAACGCCCTACATGAGACACATGTCTCAAGCAGGAAAATTATATATCAATTCGAGAAAACACGCAAGTACAATCAAGAATACCCGGAGGATGCCTACTCTTGTCTTATACAGTGTAATAAATGAGATGAAATGAAAAAATGAAAAAAATACCCCACATATATGTTTTGAGCTAAATCTGAGACCCTGACCAAAGTACCGTATGCCCACCGTAACCTATGGTAACCTATCGAAAACCGTCAAATTCGCGTTGACCACACCGATTAACCCGCACAGAAAAGCTTCGAGCCAAATATACCCTAGCATTTCGGAAATCGTCAAAAGTCGAGTCAAGCCGCCAAATTAACGGCACCCCCCAAGCAACCGCCATGGAGAAGCGTTAGGTCAGATCTGAAACGCTTTTTTTTCAAGGCTATCAGAATTATCGAAACGATTTGAGGCAAACGCTCAAGCAACAAGGAAAAAATAGAGAAAAACGCCCAAAACTCCTAGAACACTTCAGGGAACCATTCCGCAGCTGCGGAGGGAAAAGTCAAGTTTCACGGCAAAAAAATGTCTTAGAAACGTAAACCTCATGGTGAAAGTCCATTTCGTCCCAGTGCCCTTCCCTTGTCAGCTGCACACAAACCGTACGTGAAGTTGTGAACCGCGGGAACCCCTTACCCTAGTTCACAAAACTCATCGTTGATAGGTTTTGCGAAAACAAAGAAGGCTGTTCACGATTTACGAATCCAGGAGCGGAACCCTCATTATCTGGGCAGCTTCTTCTGCTCAAGCGATGTTCTCATGCGGAAGGCGAGCAGAAATAAAATATCATTCTGCTCGATTTTCGACCCGAAGGAAGCCATTATAGAAAGCAAGAAGCCAGCGTAGGCTACTGATCTCGATAGTCTCTTTTAGTATGCCAAAATGTGAGTTTAGGTGTTTACATCAGTGATGAAGCCGCGATCATGTTTTGGTTTTGATTTGCTTGTTGGTAAACTTTCGATAAACGATTGTTTTCATGAATGAATCCTGAATTTCGCACTACTTGAGAAAGGCGTTTCTTCCTAAAACATTCAATAGATTTTGTCGGGTAGAAGAAACTTTCTGAAACACTGCACTCTAGGATTTTCTTCTTCTTCTTCTTCTGCAGCCACAGAGAGGGTCCTGTCATAGATTGAGGAACTGAGCCACAAGCGTCGGATTCTCCCACAGATCTAATGGTGTTAACGATGTCGGTCTCATCGGGCAGTTGAAAAGGTGCGCAGTAGTATGCCCTTTATTACCACAATCCGGGCACTCGTCAGGTCTGCTGCTATCGATCTTATGTAAATAAGACATAAGCATGGGGGAGTGCCCGCAGCGCAACGAGGCAAGGGTGCACCTGGCACGCCTACCGAGTTCCATCTCGGTTTCGCTGACCTCAGGTGGCACGACTCCGAGAATGGAGTTTACGGCGGTCTTGCATAAGTGATCCTTGACGAATTGGGTATGCTCAGCACGTAAGAGACGGAGGCGTTCTTGTTGTGCGTTGGTCCATCTCTATATATTGATTTTCGTGGGAGCATCAGCAAACGGCTTTCTCATACTTTTCTCTCTGACGGAGTCAAATACTTTTCGCGACGGATGATTTGACTGCTTCAGGATGTTCATGTACAGCTGTTGTGCATGGAGTTGGCAATGGTCCTTAACTGGCAGGATGCGAGCCTCGGCGTGTAGGTGCTCTACTGGAGAGCTTTTAGAACAGCCTGTTGCGATTCGCAATGCTCCATTTTGAATGCGCTGCAGCTTGGACCAGGATGTGTCCGACACGATATGCTGCCAGACTGGTGCAGCATACTCCAGGGCGGGCTGTACGATGGCCTTGTACGTGGTCAGGATCGTTTCTTTACTGCACCCCCAGGACGTTCCGCCGAGAGCACGTAGGACGTTAAGTCTTGTCTTCACTGCAGCTTGCTTCTGCTCAGTGTTCTTATGAAACCTCAGCGAAGGGTCCAACACGAGTCCGAGCAGCTTAGGGAATCGGACGGCCGGCAGGCGAGTTTCGTCCCATTTCACCATGGGATGAGCACTGTGCTCCGCAGGATCAGTGGAAAAGACGGTGACGGATGATTTAGCGGCAGAGACCGTAAGCATCTTGCTATCGAGAAAACATTTCAACTCGATCAAGTAGTCATTGATCTTACTGACAGCTACATTTATGTCGCGATCCCGGCATAGTATAGTAATATCATCCGCATATGCTACGACCTTGATGTCTTGGGATGGAACGGGTAGATCTTCAATATACAGACTGAAAAAGAGCAGGCGATAGAACTCCTCCTTGAGGTACACCGGCGGCAATTGGGATGCTATTGGAGACGTGCCCTTGAAATAGCACATTTGCCCGACGTCCTTTGGTGAATGCGGTTATCCACCGCTTCTGCCAGGGCGGAATGGTAGGCCTTAATAGGCTCTCCGACAAAATGCCCAAATTTACAGTGTCAAAGCCTTCGTTAGGTCGAGGCTACACCTACGGTACGCTGAGGTTTCATGGCATTGAAGCCGTCCAAAACATAGCTCACAATTTCCAGCAGGGCCGTAGTGGTGGAATGTAGCTTACGGAAACCATGTTGATGCTGTTGTTTGCTATTATGTTCGGCAAGCTCCTCCACAGCCAATTTTTCTGCAACTTTGGCAATAGGTGAGAGAAGACTGATTGGCCTGAAACCTTTTGCCGTGGATGGTGATTTACCCGGCTTCGGCAATGGGATGACGCGTGCTACTTTCCAATCTTGAGGTAATGTACAGGTGCGAAACGATGTATTAATGACGTCAGCGAGCAGGGGTAGTAGTTCACTTGGCAGTCTCTTTAGAACTGCTGGGCTCGAACCATCTGGCCCTACTGCCTTCGAATTACTCGTTTCCTTGATCACCTTCTCGACCTGAGCGGGCGTGACTGCCTGATCTTCAGCCATGAGTGGCAATTTACAGAGTTCCCGAACAGTTTTTCTATTCTGCTTCTCTCTTTTTGTTCTAGTTATGAAAAAATGCTTCCCAAGAGCATTTGCGGCCTCTTTCCCTGACTTGAAGACTCCGCCGTCGAATTCAATCGTGGAATTGTCGGCGGAGGTGAACTTTTCGGAGATCCTTTTCAAGGCCTTCCACGTTGCTGCTGCATCATTTCTGAAGTTCATCTTCTCAGTGAACTTTTCCCAAGATTCTTTCTTGTGCCTATCAAGGTCCATCCTGATCTCATTATCCAGCTCGGCAATGTCTGGGTCAAGATGATTAGCAGCTCTCTTTGCGTCCCTTGTCCTTATCTTCTGCAGTGTCTCCCTGGTGACATTGGGAAAGAAGGTCTTGACACGACCTTCAGGGATCGCAGCTTTCATCGCCTTCCTGATGGCATTAGAGAGGTGGCGCTCCTTCTGGTGTACATTGCCATTCCACGGATATTCGGCCGCTTGGCGGAGTGCAACCTCCCTGAACAGGCTCCAGTCTGCAAGGCCTAAATTGAGATAAGAACGATGACGAACACCTGTATAGGGAGCAAGAGAGTTAGAGAGATCGATATTGACAAAGACCGGAATGTGATCACTGGAAAGAGTTGTGGATGTAGACCAAGAGCAGGCGTTAGAGAGATTAGAAGAGACAAGGGAGATGTCTAGGCTGGAGGATCGACCGTAGGCAGGGAGACGAGTGGGCTGGCCATCGTTAAGGATAACGAGGTCGCACTCATCCGCCCAGTCTTCGACGTCATTTCCTCTAGCATCAGAATCGAGCGACGAGCAGAACGTGTGAGCATTGAAGTCACCCGCAAAGACAATTGAGGGAGATAGAGAGCAGTCATACAGCTGCTTGAGTAGAGGGATAGGGTTGTAGGTTGGTGGACAGGATGTAGGAGGAGGAATGTATATATTGAAAAGAGAAAGTGGAGTTTTTAGAGGTAGATGGATGGGGATGTACTCGAGAAAGACATCCACTGGAGTGTTTGGAATGATGTGAGAGGGAAGAGACGACAGAACAAAAGTAGAGACTCCGCCTCCCTGAGATGACCTAGGATTATGATATGCAGTATAGCCCGGGATGTTTGGATGTCGAGAGGTAGCAGAGGGAGAAAATTTGGTTTCCTGATCCGGGTGATGAGTACGGGCGAAGAGAGATTAGGATTTTCTACAGCCCTCAATTCATTGATGATGAACAGAATTTGAATGCCTAGTCCCATCAATGAAAAAATTAGGGTGGATCCATAATTATCACCGCAATATAGTAAACACGCGTCCACCCCAACGATTAGTGAACAGGCCCTAACGTCGAATAAGCAAGTTGAGTCGAACCAACAGAACTTCTCTCAAAAGAAATGCCGTTTCGTCAGCATGAACAAAAAAATGCTCGCCAAGGAGACGCCTTGAAGTGTAAGAAGCTTTGTAACCCTCTATTAGAATCCAGTTTGAAAAAATATAAACACACGTAACGAACACTGCTACTAGAAAGCTTTGCCACACTTGGCAGAAAAAATGGTTAAAACTTACCCACAACCCGTTTTCCCGCCGGTTTTTTCACTCCAGGTGGCGGCACAGCACTTAAAAGCGGCATCTCGGGAGGAGGACTTCGTCCACCATTAGAACCACCGGACGAATAATAGACATGAACACTTCTATTATGACGGCGGCTAACTGGATCCGCATCGTACCTGGAAACCTATGTTGTCATAGAACAACAAGTATATATTAGAACTTGATGCGCGGAATCCGTACTGTTTAAAATATATTAACACTAAGGCCGGGATCATACTTCCAGCGACGAGCGATGCGCCGTAGTCTTTACCATCCGTATCGACCGAAAATCGATGTACCTCATATAAACCGTCGCCGTCGCTGGTCGCGAGAAAGTATGATCCCGGCCTTAAGGCCTCTTTTAGAGTGCAATAGCTGATCGCCGCGATGACATGTTTTGAATACAGATCGACGTGCGACGCGATCTCGATCGCGGCTCATGTTTATCATCCCATCGCGCCGCGCGGCGATCGAACCCTAAAAGAGGCCTAAGAGACCGCGCGCTCCACGCCCACTTCCCGTAGCGGACCAGCGCGCTCCGCGGCCAATCAATTCGGTGGTTTTTAAAACCGAATTTTCGTTATGAATGGCTGAGTCAACAGAAGATATAACATCGGCATGGATCGTGAAGAGACTTCGCGTTCACTGTTGAAGGTTAGCACAAACTCGGTGCACCTATGTTATAGCATATGGCACCGACTTTGTGCTAACCTTCAACAGTGAACGCGAAGTCTCTTCACGATCCATGCTGACGTAATGTGAAAAAAAGGAGTGAGAACAGGCAATACTCGTCGAATTCTGTTTTTTGATTAAGGTAAGACATGCTCCGTATTTTTGTACGCGACGTCTTGCCGTGATCCAAAAATGTCAGAGACGCAGAGGGAGCGCTGCTTCTTTGGACTCTTCGCTTGCCATCTCGTTTGTGACAGGGCTTAGAAGGAATCCGGTTCAGGCTGAGGCGTGCCCTAGTTATCGCCTAGTCGGAGGTGCGGCCCCCTCCTCCATGTTGGAAATTTTTGCCCCCCCCCCCTTCAACTCAAAGTGGTAGTGAATGTGCCACGTACGGGAAGTAAACTGTACTGGAATTCAATTTTGTGCTGAGAATGAATATTTATCAGAAAGCTTTCAAAAAATCAGGTCCTTTCGGCGATATGTTTTTTACTTTTAGACACACTAAGTCAAAAGAGACACAATTTTTGCGTCATGATCTGTAAACTCCCTGCGCCCCCCTCCCCCTTTCCTCAAGGCCCAGGGCAGCGGCTCGGTGCTTTACCCTGATCCAGTTCTCTCAAAGTGAATTGAAAAGATCAAGTTCATGGCGTGGGTGCGCAGTATGGACTCTTAAGTGTTAAAAAGCCGTAGCTGACGCTGGACAGAAGTTGAAGTGAAATATATTCCACTATGTTCTCGTGACGGAGCTTGGAAATTACGGAAAAAAACCCTCAAAGCTCATTAATTCATCTAATCATTTCAAACGGGAAAAATAGCCAAGATGGCGTGGGCGGGTGAACCCGGCTGCATTCCGGTTGAGATGCGTCAAAACCGTTTAGAATCAGTTATCAGCTCTTTTTTTTTACAGAATCCAGTGTTTTGTTGAATAGCCAGCCATTCGTGGAATCGCATTTCGATTTAAGAATAGCAACGAGAATAATCCAAATTTTCAACTCACCCCGGATCATGGAATGATGTTGGAGAGTTAGCGGGTTCCATACCCATATGACGTGACGATGAATCTCCCATCCTTTCATTCCACATCTGACGACCATGACTTCGAGAACGAACGCGGCGATGAGGTGGCTCCTAACATACAAATGCTATCGAAAAAAATCATGAAGTGCTGGTGGCACTTGGGCTATGGTGACACAAAGCGGAATGGGAAGTATCATTCATAGGGAACCCCAAACCTTTCTTTCCTTGCGTTTTTCGCTGTCACTTGGAGAGTTGTCCAAATTCATTCGATCTGATCTGCGCGAACGGCTAGGAGTCTTTTTAGGAGGAGGAAAAGCCCCATATAGTAAATCCTCTTCAGGGGGGATTGCGCTGCAAGAGCAGGTAAAATGACAGATTTTTTTTTGGGAAATGTAGTCCATCCGGAAGCGGATACACACCGATTAGAACTCAATGGACGCGGAGCTTCTTCCCATAGTGAAGATGGCGAAACCACGGAATCTCGTTCATGCTGCTTCATATAATCATAGCCTTGCACAGTTGACGCCATGGGTTGCAGCTGTAACGAGCAAGTATCTCCAGCACAAGTAGAACAACCCGGTGAATCCTTTCGAAAAACCTGTGTTGTCTGCATAAGATCCATTTTGCGCTTCACCTCCATTACTTCATTGAAGCGTTTTGTTTCCACTTTCAGAAGGTCGCTACGCATTCGCTTCAACTCCAGTTCTAGCTAGAATGTGTAAGTATACTTACAAGACTCTGATATTGATTTTTGTGGTTGAAATGATTCCCAATCACGTTTCACGAATTGAGGGCAGCATTTACACTCCTTAAAGGCAGTGTTCACGATAAATCTCGTTTCCGAGTTTTCAATGTGGAATACTAAGCTGGCAGATGCTGGAGATGATAGGGTCGAAGAAAGCACAGAAAACGTGCCAGAAATCGATAAAAACGACGGCGAAGTGAAGATCTCGTTATCCCAGTACACCCGACCTTATCCCGCTCCGCTCCCCTTCTGAGGAGCTTGTTGCGCCGCGGACGTTTCGATGGTCGATTGTAGAGGAACCCCGACACGTCCAGCCTGATGGATTTGCGCAGCTTTCGCCATCAGCGCGCGCTTGCGGAGACTAGCAGAGCCTCTCAGCTCGTCCTGGCCCTAAACGTTAGGAACGGCTATTTTAGCTTATTCTGAGCGCTTTTCTCCGCTGTTTCTTCACTATTCGATAGGTCACGACTGAGCAACCCCACTTTTGAGTCGAACTCGAATATGGTATTCATCATGAACACTGCCTTTAACATGCTTCATGTAACAACGTAATGAACCCGTACGATTCCTACCACAACAGAAACACCGAAAACTGTCCACGATAAGAGAAATTTAGCAATCCTAAGTCGCCATCCTGCTAAACACACCCCTACGACATGCGGAGTGCAACGCGGAAGCTGGGTATACAACCGATAATCAAGTCACAGCTGAACGGAAATCGAGAAGATTTACAGCCTGATTGATTTTGATATATCACGTCTACTCACAGATCTCTTCGTTGTCCGCGCGGACAGCACCCGCCTTACCCTGCTGAGGATTCCTCAGATGTTTTCGTCCCCGGTAAAGTTCGGACCTTTCAACGACTCAGAGGATCGTGGGGTCGTAATGGAGCACAACAGACTTTCACCTCGACGAGAATAGCGAGGGCAGCACGAGGGGAAGAGCTGCTGCTCGAGCAGCACGTGCTGCCTTTGTGCCGCTTTTAGCACCACGTGCTGCCCTCGTCCTCCATCGTCGCCTCAGCTGCTGCTCTTTTTTGTGGCAATCGTAGCGGGGTAACATTGCTCGAAGTGGTCCGTTTGGACAGCTACGAGCATATTTACAATCAGTATGGAGAGCTCTTTGTTACAAACTTGCACATACAAGCGTCTGGATAGCTATATGTCAATTCACCTTTTCTCTTCTTTTCCCCAAACAAGGTGTACATAATTGAAGCAATCAAACGTTCTTCATCTCAGACGATCGTGGGCTGTCATGGAGCACAACTTGCTCTCACTTCTACTAGAATAGCGAAAGCAGCACATGGGGACGAGCTGCTGCTCGAGGAGCAAGTGCTGCCCTCGTCCTCCATTCGTCACCTCAGCTGCTGCTCTGTGTTGTGGCCAGCACAGTGTGGTAACACTGCTCAAAGTGGTCCCTTAGGTAACTACGACCATATTCACAATCAACATGGAGAATTCTTTCCTTTTAAAAACATGAACATGCCCACTCCCTCAGAATTTGTATAGAGTTAACACAACCAATCGATCGTCAGCACGGAATACCTTGAAGGCAGTGTCCACGATCAAAACAGTTCGGATCTCCAACGTAAATAGAAAGAACCGGGGCTCACTGCATCAATAATGCCGAAAAACGGCTAAGTACGATCACAAAATAGCCCTATACGGCCCTCAACTTGAATGTCCGCTCACGCCACGCCCACTTCCTCAACGACTACCGATAAAAGTGTCTAACTGAAAACCCGACTATAAGAAGGCAGCCGATTATCAAATGGGGTAAGCTTTGTTGAGCGGAGTGGATTTCAACTTCCTAGATGTATGTTGTTACCGCTAAGGCAGGGTTTTCAGTAGTTTACGGATGGGTACTTGTCGAAAGGAGTGGGCGTGGCGTGAGCGGAACACTCAGGTTTAGGGCCGCAGAGGTCTTTTTGCGCTCGTTCGTTGACGTTTTTTCCGACATTGCGTGTTTTCAAACTTCCGGATCAGTGAGTGCATCCACATGGTTTCTCAACACCTTCCCCCCTGTACACTTTTTGACAGTTCTGTTATCAGGTCGACTGTACCAATGTTGCTCGCAAAAAACAATAGAGTAGATTGAAGTCGAACGATTCCTACCCATGAATCTGTAGCAAAAACTTGTCAATTTAATACAAGTTTGTCTTCAGTTTGTCGAGTTAGAGACCAGGCGTCGCCCACTCGCCGTCGACCAAGACACGCTGCCATCCAATCGCCAAATCGCCGCGACCTGACACTACTAACTGCCAACTGCTCGAAGCCATTTTTCAACGTATCCAATTCATCTCCAACTGGTCGCCCTTCAATGACTCTATCGCTGGCTAAACGTGCGGTGGCGGACAACCCATTGCGCGAAGAGCTTTATTTTGTCAGCGCGCGACCTCTTCAAACGTGGTACTTTTATGCAAGATTCAGATTTTCGTTGCATCAAGTCTTCAAAAAAAAAACTTTTGGTATTTTACTGATTATAAATCAAATGCAGTTTCACTCTGAAGAAAATGTCAATTTAAAATGACACCCTCGATAAAAGTAGTTCCTTGCGAGCAGTTTGAACGGTTCAGCTCGGCTAAAAACTGATGAATTATTCTGGCAGAAGGGATAGTTCGTCGTTCTCATCGAATGGTGGTTGTGTGAACCCGGCCAAGAATTCGAGAGGTGTTCGACTCTTCTAAAATGATTTATTCTTCCAGATTTGCAACATTTTGTTTTTTTTTTTTAAATCTGGAAGGTGTAAGTCGGACATTGTAAAAAATCACCTTCCCTTTCTCAGATGCGTTTCCATGAACTAAAACTTTACTCACATTTTCCAAAGAAAAACCAATAGTTGTATTGTGGAAAAACGTGTATTTTTCAAATGCTTAGCGGCGATGGTTTGCCAAAAATTAAGCGAAATGGAATGGGGAATATTTACCACGAAAAGCACAATGCTCACAGAATTCAAAGCCGACAGTTCTCAAAAACAACTTTCCAATGCAGTTAATAATTCAAACCTTTCCGAAAAAATGTTCACGACAATAATTTAGAAAAAAGAGAGATTTTCAAGAAACTCTAAAACCGTTGTTTCTTGGAAGAAAAGAAATCATCATTCACAAGGTCAATAAATGACGAATACTCAGATATTTAAATTCCGTTTAACCCTGGACATTTTCCTAAACAGTGTGAATTTCAGCGAATTAAAAATATTTTGAGGAGAACTTCATTCTTGGAATATGTGGATACGACTATTTGTCTAAAGAATGTCATAATTTTTCTTTTGAAACGAGAGAAACATATTATCACGCCGAATTCATATTTCTACAGTCACGAAACCAAGTGAAAATCAATTCTTGTTCAAGGTATATGTAGAGAAATTCTGTGTCAAGAAATGTTTTTGGAGACACACAATCACGACTGACCGAGGCCTGTGTTGAACGACCCTCGCAAACTCGTGCCAGATACGAGGCGGCCTAGGATGGGCATGAGACGGTTCCGTAGTACCAGCATCATTTCCTTCAACTGTGGCGAAGATCAATGAACATAATCAAGAATGAATAAGCCGTTGTAGATATGAATGAGCCTCAGTGAGGTCTCTATTTTTGATAGGTCGATAGGTCCTAGCGCTGCTGCTGAGCTCGACATATCCCCTGCGGGAGAAGGGTTATGAGAAAGAAAGGAAAGATCATAAATGAAGAGCAGCCATTGGGGCCATGATGAGCAGCAATTGGGGAAAGAAAAGCGGCAGTTGGGGCCACAATGAGGAGCAGCAGTTGGTGAGACGACTGGAGCGATTGGGGAGACTGTTGCAGCACTTAGAGCCACTACACAGAGCATCAGTGGGAGCAGTGAGCGGAGCAAGAGGACACAACGTGCTGCCCTGGGCAGCAGTAGGGGGAACGAAAAGGGCTTACACCTCGACGAGGAACTGCGTTAGTAATCCCCTCGTGCTGTTTTACTAAGCCTCGAGTATCTGAGGACGTTAGCTATGTGGTAACTCGCCGATCATGCATTCGCGAAAGCGGCATCGCGAATCGCTGGCTCCATTGCTGTCTTCGCTGGCCCTTTCGCGGTTTCTGCGGCTGCGACAAGAATGATCCTAACCATTTTCGTCGCTGCCGCTGGCTTCGCCGCAACCTATCGTCACGGAACCATCACCAAATGGCATTTTGCCAACATCCTCGGCGCTGGAGAAACCAGCTGATCTCAACATTTGGAATTCATCGCCACTATTTAAATACATCTAGTAATTCTAACAATATTATTCAGTGATTCCATGCAGAGATTTATTCGATAATATGAGAAATTCCTTCGTTTCACAGTTCGATTTCCGACTATATTTTAACTGTGGTACTGCTGTGCTATTTTCATGTTTCGATGCTATTTAATAAGCAATCGTGCTGAGTATTCGTTGCATTTTCGCCTTGGAGCACCTGATAGTAGTCATTTTGGAAAATTTTAGTGGTTTTACCTACACCCAAAGGGCAGAAACTCAAGTCGCTCGGCCAAAGTAGACTGAGAAAAATGTTGAACTTACTTTGTAAACTCTTTATTCTTTTTTCAACGCAATCATGTCTGACCAGATCGGCGTTAGGAGCCATGACAGATTATCTCACTTCATAATCTCCTTTTTAACTGGGTGTGGCTTAAATCGTTGCTTACCAGGATACTTTCTGGTAAATTATTGTAAATTTACAGCTCCAACTTCATACAGGTGCAAATGCTCCACAGCGTGCAAAATCCCCTTTCCGACCCCCCCCCCACTCAAAAAACTAACCACACCTCACCCATCCTATATAACTCCGCGTTCCCTGCTTGTGCCGGATCCATATCACCGAGCTGTGCTGAATTAGACAGTATACTCTCTGATATAGGCTCGGAAATGCAGTTGTGAGTAATCAGATGCATTCGCCACAGCCGGGATGTTTGGCAAAATGCCCAGCTCGCTGAAGGTCTCGGCACGCTAAATCCGCAAACGCCGCCGCCGCCCGAGCGATTCATTGGTAATGGCGCAAAACGCTGGTCTCGCCGTGGGTACAAGTGCGGCATTTGCCCCGTCGCAAAAGCATGAAAGGCGAGTAAAAGCCGTAGAGCTGAACGCTGGTGTCTCCACCACGTTTACCAGCGTGTATGATGTCTTTTAAGGTCCCATTTATGACTGCCGTATCTAGGCTAAAATAAGCTCACAGCAGCAGCAAAGATTTTTTTACAAAATCTTTTTTTCTTCCTTTTTAATCTTCCACGCTCCATTCACACTTGCACATAGCGCTAAAATCCTCCTGCAAAAATTTTCGGGATGTCCGATTGTTATGGAGAATGGATGAAACTGAGGTTGAAGGATTGCCCAGACGTTGATTAGAAGGCACCGGGCATCAGACTTGAAAGAAGCATAGGGCTTATGTTCCCTTCGGGTAGGGATTATGTTGGTGCCAGCGCCGAAAGAGACAAACCGTGTTTCTATGCAAGGTAACAGCCTGCAAGTATGTTGATCTGTCCTTCTTTCCACCACGGCTCGTATCTTTTCTCAGGAATCATCAACGGGTCCGATCATACTTTAGACCCAGAAACAACAAATCCGAAGTTCGGAGCGGAGGCAAGAGAGGAAGGAAATGAGATGGAGAGAGCAAAACTGAGTGCACGCGCGATGACCGATGGTAATTTCGATTGTTTCAGAGAATACATCAATGTAGTACTAAATCGCCCTGTTAAAATTTTGGAGTTATTCCTCATTGTTCGCCTACCTTCAAAGAATGTTTTTAGTTCTTGAAAACAAATTTTAAGAACCCTCACATCAGCGATTTTTTCTTCTCTCCTCTTCGTGTCGACTTGAGCGGATGTCATTTCATTTTGGAGCGCGAGAATGTCATCTCGGAGCCTATCTCGCGCCTGAACATGTGCTAATTTGAGGCACTAGCCACAAAAACCACGAACATTCCTGGTCCAAAATCACATCGATGACTGCGTCAGCTGAAACTACCCACCATTTCTGCTGCCCTTGCCGTCGCATTGGCTTCCTTTAGTATTGCGAGGAGCTCGTTACAACGATCATCGGCATTGCTTCGCTCACGATCGCGTTCTTCCACCTTAATGAACGAAGTGAGATAAGTCAGATTTTTTCACCGATAAAGAACAAATATGTACCTCCATCCTTTTCCGTGATAGTTCGTCTTCGAGCAAAGACAATTTCGACTCAAGTCGGTGGCGTTCCTCCTTCTGATATTTGAGAGCGACCCTGAATTATGCTATCACTCTGCAGATCGGTAGCTAAGTAACTCCAAGGGTGGAGCCTGCCACGTCTCGTTTTTCTGTGATGCGAAAAATGCATCATGCAGTACATCTCAGGCCTAACAACCAGCAGCGACGTCCACGGATTTCCCACGACGTTACGCGAAGCTCAATCCAGTTAGTTATCGGGTCGGATCAAACCGGATCAAACATAATGTAAAGTTCACACGGGATTGCTTGAAAGAAACAAATCAACATACTGAATATTTTCTGAATCTTGTTCAGCCTTCTTCAGCTGAACGCGCAATCTAGCTACTTCGCGAATGTCAGCTGCAGCAGCCCCAGAAGAAACAGGAATGGTAACTATTGAAGAGGCGGGCGTTCTCTCCCGTTCGTCATCCGCTTCAACAATATCATCTCCAAAATCAGACCATCCTCCAGATCCACCTGATCCTAGAATGGTAAAAGAATTCTAAATGATGAACAATGAACGAAGGTGAAGCTCCAATTCGAGTTGTTTCTGAAATTACCTTCTTTTTTATTTCTCTCAATCTCTTCGATCATAGATGACAGCGTAGCATTGTCCAACTCTATGTCGCCCTTATCCTTCTCTAGCTTTCTGATTTCGTCCTTAGCTGCCTGAAATTGAGTTCACGGCTGTATCTAATACTACACAAGAGCTAAGGATACTTGAATTTGAGACTCAAAGAACTGGGGGAAACCGAAGGCGCTGACATCGTCAAAAACACAGGCAAATCACTATAGAATGTGGCTTAGGCTCTTCGAATCAAAAACCGCAACTCGGCTAGTTCCTGTTCACAAATTCTAGTAAAGTGAATGAGCGTAGGTGCGGCAACAGTTCCTCTACTTGCCGACAAACACAAGTGGATCGTGAAACTGCAAACGCGAAAAGGGCTGCCGCTTATGAACGCGAATGGTTTCTTCAGCCTAGAATGAACAAAATAACAATCGCGAACCTGCAGATCCACTTTGAGCACCTCCACAGTTTCCTTCGATTTCCTCAAACTGTTTGTCGCCTCTTCAAACCCGCGCTTCTGGTCTGCAAACGACTGACATAATATCACGTACACCGGCAACGTTTCGTCCAATGACTAGGTTACAGAAGACGAAAGAAGAGGGGCACATGCGATCGGCAAGGTCAGCTTCGATCTGCACAGAGACGATCTCCCCCCGCTACACGAGCACTGAAGGCCGTCTAAGTGCGACAATTTATAACGGCTGACCCCGTCGACCACATGCACCCATGTAGCAGTCTGCAACAAGACAACACGAGAAATCTCATTCACCACAGAAAACCTTACTACGCGGCAACTCTCTTGAATGAAGTCACTAGCTTTCCGTAATTTCAGAGCTTCATCCACGATCTCGATAAATACGTTTTTAGGTCAAGAAACCTGTTTAGTGTTGGTGGAACACATGTCACCCGCCTCCGTAACGAACCTATCGTGTGAATACGACTCCATTGATCAAAAGAGCAAAGTTTGCTCAGGAGAACAATTCTCAGACAGTCGGGGGAGGGGGGAGGTAGTACGTCGGCACAATAGGGGTTGCACTCTGGTACAAAGGAATTACCAGCAGCTCCTGCTGCTTGTGCTCGGATACAACCCCTTTGTTCATCCTGGCACGCGTGAGATCAGCAGGAGAGGTTGAACACCAGCATGAGTAAGCAGCCCCTTCTCTTAGTGTCTGCTGACACTCTCTTCCATTGATTTGTCTGCTACGGATGAACATTGCAGCATCTTCTTGTACGACGGCGGCGGGCATATAAGGCGGCCAGTCTTGATGAGGGAAGCAAATAGCCGTTTGAAGCCGGTCCGAGATTTTGGACGCTGGGGGGATCGTCCCCATGACCCATCGCAAGGGAAGCCTCCTCGTTGTGGACCGTGGCGAAGATGATGTCCTTGTTGCGGAGTGTGGCGAGGTTGGCCTCCTTGCTGCTGGCCGTAACATGGATCATACCCAACACCGCTAAAAAAGGTGGTAGTCCAAATTCTTTTTACGTTTGCAGAACAGGCTATCGATAATGAGGGGTTGAACCCCACCACACGTTGGCAGCATATACTGCTGTTAGCAGCAGCTCCTGCTGACAACCAGGGGTTGTGTCCAGGGGTTGTGTCCAGGCGTGTGCGTAATTACGGTTTACGATTTACGATTCTACAATTTACGGTGTTTATTGATCTCGTAACTACGGTTTACAACTTACGACATTTTGGACCGTAAATCGTAATTTTTCGTAAATAAAAATACATGCAATGGAAGTGAATAACAAGACATCCCCAATTGACCTGCTCTAATCCCACTTTGCGTATACTGTTTTTGGTCAGGAGATGGGGCCAACCCAGGCGTGTTACTACAGCACGACCCCTTTACCATTCTTTAATGTGATTCTATCATTATAACGCGGGACACACGGTCGGAGTTGGAGGCGCTGGCTAACAGATCCGCGTTGCTCGCAGCGTTCGTCTCACTAGCTGTCGCCTACGACGCAATGCAATCTGAAATCACTCTTCACGAGGAACTTCGTTTTCGAGTTTTTCATGAGATCAACTTTCCTGAGTCCCATAACTGCATTAGCGTCAAAACATCGAGCGAAGCAGACTAATCAATCAAAAAAATTGCTTCAAATAGTGCTCTTTGCTCGCCCTTTGAGTAGATCACGGCTACTCAGAGTTCACGAAAATCATCACGAGGATTCGTTTTTTATCCCAAAAGTTTGAAGCTAAAAACTGTTTCCTCTAGTTGATTTCTCTTCATCCGCAGCAAACGGACACTCATAAAAGGCGCGAGTGTTTAAACGCTCATCTTCGCCTTTTTCTAAAACCGTTATCTCTCACTAATGCGAGCGTTCGGTGGGGCGCGTTAGCTACATTCTTTACTAAACTATGGGGACTAAACTACACAAAGCGGCAAAAATTAAAAAGCAGTTTTTTTTGCTCACGTTTTCTTTGAGAATCTACCGCATCGTCCCCCTAAAGCTACGATTCTGCAAGTGATTTAGTGGATATACGAAAAAATAGCCTGTGTTGGGCGACCGATACTGTGCTCTAGATAATATAGAGTTGGCACGGATCGGACTGATACTTTGCGATCTCTAATGAAGGTTGGTGCAAGCTCGGTGCCATATTTTCTAACGCACGTGCACCGAGTTTGAGCCAGCCTTCATTGGGGAACTCGAAGAACATATCAGTGCGATTCTCACTGGCTGTATAATCGGTGTTGCGGTTCCGCTAGCAATTGGGAGGAGTTCTTAAATTCGGCCGTTGAGAATCGCTTAGATACGGTTATTTTGGCTTAACGCTTACAACGGCGTTAGCGTTTCAGGAGAGGAATTACGAGTATAATTGTGTCTCTGTTGCCCAGCAGATACGCGGACACCTGAATCGGACTTGTGGATTTCTCAAGATCTGGGAAGGAGTTGTGGAATGAGTGGTAAAGCAAAGCAGAGAAATACGGGTAAGACGGTCCCACTGACAAGGGACCCCTTTGAACACAAAATGGAGTTTCGAAAAACGGTCTTTTGACAGTTGTAGAGGGCTTAAAAATAAACTATTTAAAATTTTAAAATTTCACTCAGTCCTCACGGGTAGATCAAAAACCACAAAAACAATGGGTTGCGGTAGGTAAAATGCCATTCAATGCACCCTAACCTGACGAAAGCCCCTGAAAAACAGGAAACCGACCTCAGATTCGTGTTCAGCGCCCCAAATTACCCCCTGGGGCGGAGTTTGGGCGAAAAAAAATTTCGACCTCTGAACCCCCAAAAATGTCATTGAGCTTCTCACCTCACGGGGCTCCAAAGATCGAAAAAAAATTTATGACCAAACCTTTGCTCTCGGAGGTTATTTGAAGTGCTCATGACGAACCTGAGGTCAGTTTATCGATTTTCGACAGATTACGGTAGATTACGGTGGGGATACGGTAGTTGGGTCAAAGTCTCAGATTTGACTCCAAATTTCTGAACGGGGGTTATTCGGGGTGCTGAATACGAATTTGATGTTCACTTGTCAATTTTCAAATTATTAAGGTAGGTTTAGGCCCTCTATGTCATGACAACTACCGTAACCTACAGTAAACCTCAGAATTTTGGCAAACGACCTCTAGATTCGTGTTCAGCACCCTAGATTACCCCTACATACAAGTTTTGAGCCGAATCCGAAGATTTTTTTCAAACCACCTAAACTTCCCTGATGGGTGGTACCCTTGCCTTGCCGCTAGGCTTGGAAAAACGCCTGTAACTTTCTCCACAGTGGTTTCTTTTTTTTTTCAGAGAAGCTGCGAAGAGCATACTCGGATTCTACGTCCGAAATGGCTCCAGAAAACTACATTTAATCCAGAATGGCCAGGCTGACTGAAAGTAGTCGTCTTGTAAAGTGCGTTTTTAAAAGGTTCTGTTCAACTGAAAATTTTGGAATTGATAACGAAACACTTGTCTTGAGTCTTCGAGCCATGCGCTAAAGTATTAGATTGCTTCAATGGATTTTGTAGTTTAGGTAAACCCACTTCTGTTTACAATAATTATTTCTGTTGGAAAAAAATTGGTCATTGATCAAGGAACAAGTCCACGGAGTTTCATTTTGTCCGAACTTTTTTCCAGCGTCATATATCAAAATAAGTCCCCCAAAGTGTTTCTCCGAATTAAAGGCATCGTACGCGCAGAAAATCGTATATTATTTTTTCATGTTTTTGTGTAGCTTGGCCTATCTAGTGAAGGAAAATGTCGAAGGGGCCCATGAAAAACCTTCATTTGTAAAGAAATTCAATCGGAACACATTGTAAATACGAATTTGAATTTCGCGCCAAAATCCTTTTTGAAGTTTTTCTGCTTTTGGAGGCCTCGTCACTGCCATTTTCGAAGTTTTTCTGCATGTGGATTTCGTGCCGTAACTATTTTTCATGTTGTCTTATGGTTGCACCAACATTCTAGGAAAAAGCGCTAGATGACTGGTGAGAATTGGTGACGGATCTTCATCTTTGACGCCTTCCAACCTCATTGCCCAACGTTTTTGACGAGCCAAAGTTTACCGGTGTGGTCTACCGGGCTCAATCATGAAATTGAGCCTGAAAATGAAAATTGATTTCCAGCGCGAACGATGCCTTTAAGGACGGTTTTTATGTGGCATATGTGGGGGAAAAGGGTAAGAGTATTCTTGATATTCTAGCAATTGTCGAAACCTCGGAATTTCTATAGTTTCTAACATTGATGTAAATTGATGTTCTCCGTTTATATTATGTTACCTCTGCGATATAAGAAAAGAGGTAAAAAAAACAACTGTTAAAACTCAAAACAAGTACATAAGGTGAACACATAGAAATGTCATTACTATCAGTCATAATGCAGTAATGATCCCACAGTATTCGAACCATCTTTCAATTGCTTTGTAATCCAACGCCTAACCGGCTGAGCCACGATGTGATGCCAGCCCACCCTAACTATCACAGTGCAGTGATCGGTGGTTTCAATGCAACGAGCATTGTTCCGGGGATCAATGAACAAGTCATAACTCGAGAACCTAGCTAGATTTCATCTTCAAACTTTTAGGAGAACCTTTTCAGATGATTTCAAGGCCACTGTATAGCTCACATTTGTGCTACGTCCTCCCAATCCAACGTTCTGGTTTCTTTCTTTTTTTGATCGTTTTTGATCTACTCGTGAGGACTGAGTGAAATTTTAAAATCTCAAATTGTTTCCTTCTAACTCCTCTACAATCCCCAGGAGACCGTTTTTCAAAGCTCCGTTTTTCGTTCGAAGTGGTCCCTTGTGAGGGTATGGTATACTTTTACGAGACACGGTCGCGCCGCTCTGCACAGCGACAGCGACCGGCTGTCGCGGAGCTCCCGCCCTTTAAATCTGTCGCATTCACAGTGCGCTGCACAGCGACAGGCTTCGGCGCATTTGAAGTATGTCAGCCCTCCGCGACTCATAGCTGCGGCTGACGCGTCATAATTGTTCCTACGGCAACCGATGCCGCTGCTCCGATGCAGGTCCCGCGCGATTTGTGCTAGATTTCATGTCTGTCGCTTATGACAGCGACAAAATGTACCATACACCCTAAGAATGGTTAGCTGTCAAATACTGAACGCAACTCAATATGCACTTAGTACGTGAAACAGTGGACAGTACGTAGTTTCTCTTGTTTCACCACATTAATCATATTTTTAGTGGTTATTGTTATTGATTGCTGTTTACGATTTACGTTTACGAATTACGGTGGTTCTGTCGTAATTACGTTTTACTATTAACGAAATTAGAAAATTCATTTACGCACACCCCTGGTTGTATCGGATGTTCGTTTTGGGATACAACCACTATTATGCCGACATAGTACCCCCCGACTGCCTGAGTTCCTGACAGGTAGACCAAACGAGGGGGTCTCCCGACTCAGAATAAAAGGAATAGGGGTGCCATGTTCTCCGCACCTCCCCTACCTCATAGACGTTGAAATACGGAGCTGACGCAAAATGAGGCTCATTACAGGCGCTTAGTTTGATAGCCCACACCGTTGTTGCAATGGAACTACAGTGTAACAAAAGATGCGCATCTGCAAAGGAAGATGCGCTCGGTTGGAAATCAACATGCATGAAACTCGTGGCAACTCCTCTCGCTCAATCGGTGGCGAGCTCCTTAGAAAAATCAAAACAAGTTACTCGTAATATAAATGCAACTCACATGAATGTCTCAAGTAACTTACATTTATATTTTTATGTAACATACATTTATATTACATGTAACTTAAATTTATATTGCATGTGAGTCACACTTATGTTAGATTTAACTTCCATTTGAATTCTCACTAAGGGTGGCCATCACGTGACGCAGACGACCCGCGGCACAGACAGCGCGTCCCAGACCACACACTACGCAACAAAATGCTGTGCAGGGCCTTCCCTGCTGGTGTCGGGTCTAGTACCTCAAACTTGGGTAACTGAACCAACAGCAACGCCAGTCGTAATCCTGACCCCGCGAGTGTGTCGTACATCAACCTAGAAAAAATATCTTATTGGCCGATTTAGGTTACTTGCGACTTATATTGTGCCACTTAAAAGCAGTGTTCACGATGAAAATCGTTTTTCTGTTTTTCCGCCCATCTTGAAAACTGCTGTCCCATGCTGATTCCAATGGTGTCTCTGAAATCATACAAGACCTTCTGTGAACGCAGGTATGGTCCCTCAAAGATTGAGCTATGGTAACATGGTCGACGAGTTGTCCGAGGCTTGTAACTTACGTCTTTTGCAGCCGATCTATGCGAGCTGACCTGAGTAGAGAGAGAAGCTGAGAATGAAGGGAAGAACGGGGCTAATGATTGAAAATCATCGCTCATCTCACGATCTCGAGCGTTCATTTGTTCACGTCGGTGGGCGTGTGATGCGCTTTTGGGGTTTTCAATGCGCTCGAAGTTGCAACTTCGGGCTCTTTTGGGGCTCTTCCTGGCTCGTTTTCATGCGTTCTTTCGACGTTAACGTTACAGAGTGTCCCTCCACTACCCAATCCTATAGGAATTTCGAAAACTTTTTTCATCGTGAACACTGCCTTTTAGTTACATGTAACGCATCGGAGGCGCGCCGCACGCAGTATCCCGCCGATATGTCACATGTAACTTAAATGACCTGAGATAAGTCGCAAGTAACTTACATCGGCTCAGATATGTTACAAGTAACTTGTTTTCAGCCTTGTATGTTACAAGTAACTTGTTTTCATTTTTCTGAGTAGTTGCCATGGTATTTATTCACGCATAATGATTTACAACCGAACGCCCTTACCTATTCTATAGTCCGAGGCAAGACGTGTAGATTGTCTCTTGGAAGTCTAATACGCAGGCGCTTCATGATCGAATACACGAAAAGAGCTGAGCACAAGTTGAACCCTAACGACTAAAGCGTCTTTCACACTCTGCCGGACAACGCCGTCCGGCACGTTATCAGATAGGACTGCGGCGTCAGTGCGGTGAAACCACTGACACGACGTTGGAGCAAGTTATGGAGGGTCAAAACTTGTTGGTTTCGCCTTACATTTTGTACTGAAGATTCGAAAGTGACGGATGCTCACCGCAGTTCCTCTCGCACTGCGGCAATCTTATAACGTGCGGGACGACGTCGTCTGGCAGACTGTAAAAGGGTAAGGCCTTTGCTAGCGTGAAAAACTTCAAGTTTTCAAGTTCTTCTCATCACGAGACATCGCTTTAGAACACAGGCCGTGAATACTTCGCAAGCTTGCAGAATCCCAGATCCGAACCGCACAGTTATTGCGACACAATTCCATCCTGCTGTAACTAGGCTCTCGCCGCAAGACTATTCCATTCGGAACCATTTTAAGCCGCGAACGACGTAAATCTGTTTCGTTACCATCGTGAACGCAAGTAATGCTCTCAAACAGAATAGCTTGACGACTACCTCTTCCTTAGCTCCACCTGTCCATGGTTTCGGGCATGGAGTCCAATAGGTTGGACGTGGAACTATACTCTATCTTGACTAACCACGAAGTTCTTCTTCTAGTCTCTCCATTGCAAAACGAGTCGATGAGAGCTCGGTAGTAGCATGCGTATGATTTCGTTCGCTTTCCTCTAGACGGCGTCGAAGTTCAGCTATGTATTCCTCCGCATCCTGAGTGCGCTTAGACTCTACTGCCAACTCCTTATCGAGAAATTCACGAGACTGGTGCTCCTCTTCAGCTTGTCTCTTAAAACTGTCGCATCTGAAAAGCAAGATAGGCTAGCAGTAACTTCAATTCTAACTAAAAAACTTAACACAAAGCCAGTTATTCTGAAAAAAAAACTCACGCGAGTTTGAGTTTCTGTATTTCCATTTCCTTCTCATATAACTCTTTGCGCAGTTCACTAGCCTCGTCGACATTGTTTTGGAAACGATTCGCAACGGAAGAAAGCCTTCAATAATGCTTAATTTTGAAATGTCTCCTTGCTACTTTTCAAACATCAATTCTACGGTCAAGACGTTTGCTTACTGTATGTAGGCGCAGAGGCACATGCTCGTCCGTACCGCAAGCGTGTGCAGATTAGCTATTCAGGCCACAAGCGGTGAAAACTACTGCCGCACACTATCAGACAAGGTTCTACCTATCCGAATCACACAGACTGCAATTGCACCTGTCAAGCTTCCCAAGGGCTTCAAGGCAAAGGCAAAGTCCACGACAAAAAAATTTTGCTCACAGTTTTCGCCACTGAGTCATCCGTATAAGTGTCAATGCAAACCCTGGCAGAACCATGCCCACCAAGATCGAGCGGTAACTGCCCCACGGGATAACGAGAGGACGTGAAAACTTCCAAAAATTGGAACTTTGAGAGGGAGGGTTAAATGTTGGATCAAGAAAAATTGGTTGTTCTCAATAAACCTTGAAGTGACACTGCCATAATCTCGCCAGTAGCAGAGGATTACAGAGCTTAGTACAAGGCACACAAAAAATAATGAAATTTACAAAATTTTCAATTTTTTTCTCCCAAGATTTTCAGTCAGGTGGTTGCTAATAATATTTTCATCAAGGAAATGGGCGTAAAAATTGTTAACTTTTTCGAAATTTGTAGTCATCAAGGGAGGACGCAGCTGTGTTTAGGTAGGGGACAAAGGTCTGCTTGACCCTAGCGCCACCCCTGACGTGAAATGGGATAGTGATCAACTGCCAGCAGAAGAAATTTCCACGCTTAAGGAGGAACGTCCCGGGAGTGTCGCAGAGAGACAATCTTGATGACATATAGAGCTATCCTGCAGCCGCTTTCGAATATGTTACTCCGGTGTGATAGCAGATCGTGTTAGATAGTTCCTGGACAAACTGCAATGAGTTCAAAACTTAGCTCTAAGGATTGCCACTGACTGCTCAAGAGCTATTCAGTCGTTCACTTAACATGTCAAGGCCCACATCCTGCCAGTGGATGAGCATTTCTAACTCCAGGCCCCGCAGCTGAACAGTATGCTAAAGACACAGTTCAACCTCTAACGAAATCTGAGAGTTCCACATAACTGTGAAGTAGACCCTTTGTATATGACGCCTGCCAAGCAAGCTCAGACGTACGGTGTGATGATCAAAGAGGGAGGGAGCAGCCTTAAAGGCAGCGTTCACGATGATTTCCGAACCCGAGTTTTCTACTCAAAACAATACGTTGGCCACCAAGTGTTACCAAAATTACGAAGAAACGGCTCGAAACGAATTAAAACGTCCCGTTTCAGTGGCCTAATTCTTTGGCCTGAACTAATCGCACGGTTGGATAAACGTGTTCAAGGTGGTTGTCACCGATGAAAATGTGGCTAATCGAAAACGGAAAAATATTTGAGGCCAAAGAATATTAGTTAGGGTCCGGAGGAAAGAACAGAGCAACAGAGAGTAGAAAACTGCAAAAGAGGTGTCCACAAAAGATTTCGTTGTCACAACGAACGGTTCCAGTGAGAGTAAAGAGGTGGGGGTAGAGTAAAGAATTTGCTCTTCTTGGGCGTTTTTCTCAATTTCTTCGTCATTTCAGTTCTACCCGGGGGCCAAACAATCGTTGTAGCGATTAGCCTCAAAATCGAAGATTATCGTGAATACTGCATATAAGCGCCAGGTAGGAGGACCGCAGGTCCCCGGTCCGTCATCATGCCAAAATTGCCCTGTACCGAGCAGATTTTACTTCTCGCAGAAACGGCGATTTGCGGCAATTTTGCGCCCACAAAGCGCCGCATAGCCGTAGCTTGTTTCCGAATCCTACTAATTAAATTTTGATGTCATTTTCGAACAGCTTTCAACGATTACCATACAATAGTGATACGAAATACAATAGTGATACGAAATAACTGAGTCAATACCCGAAATCAAACGAAAACTGCATATTTCCATATTAAAATTCCTCATAGTTAACTGATCAGACGGTCACCATAAGAGAAATCTGACGCGTTTCGACCTATGGTCATTGGGAATCACAGGAAGAAATGCAAGTATTACGAGGAAACACCGGGGTCAGAAAGACTTTTCACGTACCATTGCATTGGCCTCACTAACAGGAACATGAAAAATTCTGAAAATCATTCCGTCAATTTTGAAGTGAGTTGTGGCGATGGGGCGCTATGTCTGGACTCAGACGTCTGAAGAGGCTGAAAGAATATTTCCTCTGGATCGGGCTGCTGTAGCGTTTATTTTGAAGAGGACCTCTAAAAAAAAGCTGTCGGCCGAGTCCCAGATCGATCCGACCATTTGAGCCGATTAAGGCCGGTGTGACGGCTGTCAATGTGACGGTGTGATTTGTGACCTTGAAAACAGACCTTGGAAACAAGCCTCATCACACCGTGTGATTTTGCGATAAAGGCCTCTAGATCAGTCTTTGAAGCTTTATCAGGTACATAAGTGAGAAAACTACTTGATTAGTCCTTCCAGAAGCCAACTTGAAGCTCATGAACGCATCTGAGGCCTTTACTCTCACACAAGTAGAGAAGGCTATCAAAGAAATGCGGAATTCGAAGGCTATCGGACCTGACGGTATCTCCCCAGCCATCCTGAAGAAGCTTCCCACGGAACTTCTACCGATGCTTGCAGATATCATTAACACTTCTTTCCGGACCTGCACTCTACCCCAAGCTTGGAAGACAGCCAATGTGATACCGTTGTCAAAGCCAGGCAAGTCCCAAAGCACGGCAAAGGGCTTTCGACCAATAAGCCTGTTATCGCCCGTCGCTAAATTAGCTGAAAAGCTGATCGTGACGGACCTGGCTGATCAAAATGAGCGACAGCAGCATCAGCATGGGTTCAGGAAACTTCACTCTACTACTACTGCTCTATTAGAGATCGTGAGCTTCGCGGTCGATGGGTTCAACATGAGAAAGCCCTGAGAACGGTGGCCGTCGCCCTCGACCTGAGCAAAGCGTTTGACTCTGTTAACTTGGGACTGCTGTCCGAGAAACTGCTCAGGTCGTCGCTACCATCATGGCAGAAGCGATGGATTGCAGCGTTCACTAAAGGCCGCCGGGCTAAGGTTCTGCTCCAGAATCATGTATCCGATAGCATTCCAATAGCAGCCGGTGTTCCGCAAGGCGGAGTGTTGTCCCCTGCCCTATTCAGCCTGTATCTTGAGGACATTCCCGAGCCTCCCAATGATGTAAAGATTGTTATGTATGCCAACGACATCACCATCATGTGCCAGGACCGTGACCTGCAGATAGCCGCTAACAAGATCAGCGCCTATCTCGTCGAGTTGAAGCTCTTCCTCGATAATATGATGCTCACAGTCTCTGCCGCAAAATCTTCTGTTTCAGTGTTCACAACAAACACCAAGGAACATAGTGCCAATCCAGATGTCAAATGGGATGGTGACCTGTTGTCAGCAGCAAAATTCCCCAAGCTGCTTGGCCTTATTCTTGATCCGTCACTGAAGTTCCACAAAAACGCGGAACAGAAACAAACAGTCGTCAAGGCTAGGCTTAATATCTTGAGAGCTCTCGGAGGAACATCATGGGGAAGTAGCCGAGAGACTATATTGAGAACCTACAGAGCAATACTTCAGCCGGCTCTGGAATATGCGGCACCAGTGTGGCAGCACCTGGTGTCTGACAACTCCTGGAATAAGCTGCAGCGTGTACAGAATGCTGCGCTTAGAATTGCTACCGGTTGTGCAAGGAGCTCCCCGGTGGAGCATCTTCACGCGGAGGCCTGCATATTGCCGGTCAAGGAGCATTGTGAACTCCAGGCACAGCAGATGTATATTAATGTCCTGAGACAGCCGAATCATCCGTCAAAGAGAATCATGAAGCCCATAAGAGAGAGGTCGATTAGGACGCCGTTCGCCGATGCTCCTCGTCAAGTTGATGTACAGAGATGGGCCGACTCCAACATGGAAAGGCTTCGTCTTCTGCGTGAGGAGCACACCCAAATTGTTCGAGGATATCTAACGAAGGCGGCTGTGAACCCTATCTTGGGAACGGTGCCGCCTCGGGTTTGCGAGTCCGAGTCTCAACTCGGCAGACGAGCCAGATGTGCTCTTGCATCGCTGCCCTGTGGTCACTCTATTCTGCTCATGTCTCACGTCAACAAAATCGACAGCAGCCGACCAGACGCATGCCCGGACTGTGGTGCTCCCGGACACGACACGGCGCACTTGTTCATGTGCCCGAAGAGACCTACCTCCTTAACCACAATGGACCTTTGGACGAATCCTGTGAAGGCCGCCCAGTTCCTTAAACTATGACAAAAACCACTTTGAGGCGGCAGAAGAAGAAGAAGAAGAAGAAGAAGAAGAAGAAGAAGAAGAAGAAGAAGAAGAAGAAGAAGAAGAAGAAGAAGCCAAGCAGTCGACTATGAGTGTGTCACTCGTGGCGCTGAAAAATCGGAAAACCGCTGTCTGGACTTGACGTAAGGAGAGGTCGAAATTTCTTTTCTGGATCGGACTGCTGTAGTGTTTATTTTGAAAGGAACCATAAAAAAGCTGTCGGCTAAGTCCCAGGTCGATCCGACACTTTTGAGCCGATTACGGCCGGTGTGACTTGACCTATAACGACCGTTTTTGCTGAAAAATCGAGTGGATGTATTGTTCGATAGAGACCACTTAACTTGGCTCACACAAGGGGTTGAAGCCACAACCTTGATGGGAGGGGGCCGCACTGGATCCAAAGCTGGAGGAGGAGGAGGGGGAGGGGGTGCGAACCTCTCATAGGCCGATCACACCGCTACGCCTTACCCTGCTGCCAAGTGCGAGCTCACAAATCCTCCAAATAGGCGAGATATAGGAAAAAGCCGATGTGGCACGCCCACGGCAGAACTCACTTCCGCACGTCCCACTTGACAGCCTCTAGAGTTCAACAATGGCTAAAACCTCTCCCGCTAATACGAGTACGGGCGGAGCAAGCAGCGAAGCGGTCGGTCGTGGCAAAATATGGCAGCGATAAGGAGATTTCGACATGATACGCCCAATAGGCTTAACGTCGGCCGGCTCAAGATGAGGGGAAAGGCTGTAGATACTCGATAAATTCCAACCAAAAACCTCGTACCACCCTTCACTTCCAGCCTGTCTCTTGATTCGGTTCTGCATCAGTTGCGAATTATATGAAAACAGGTCTCAGACATCTCGTCCGCCACACTTTCGCTACCCGAATTCAAGGGGACATAACTCCGCTCATAAGGGGTTTTGTGGAATCCCAAAAGCATCCGTGCCCTTCAGCAGACCAATCATCCGACGAAAAAAAGAGCTATCAATTCCAGTTGGATAAAACATCAGCGCGCCGTTTGCCGATGCCCCAATAAATTTAGTGTACAGATTCGGATCGACTCGACTCGAAAACGGTTTCGTCTCTTGCGCGTGAAACATACAATACTCGTAGGGTATCGTCTCGCAATAGCGGCCGTCAATAGCATTGAGGGAGCAGCGCAGCCCAAAGTAAGCAAGACCGATTTCAAACTCGGCAGGCATGCCTGGTGCCTCGTTATGATGCGGGATTTCTCCAATGCTTATGTACCAGGTTGTTCAATAAGTTTTGTGGTTCGATAAGGGAGGGCGTTGCTACTAGCCCAAAATTTTTTTCGTTTTGTTGGTACACTCTTCATATGAACGTATGCGAAGTTTCATTTCAATCTGTCAATTCATTCTGTGTTTACAAGCCATTTAGTGTCGCCGTGTCACAGCAATAGAAAAAATTGAATATCGTGCGGTGATAAAATTCTTATTTTTGGAAGGTTTAGCACCAAAAGAAATTAACGAACGAATGTTAAAAGTGTACAATGATTGTTCACCTACATTTAGAACAGTAGACAGATGGGTTGCTGAATTTAAAGACACAGTCCAATCTCAGAATCGATTTTTTGTTTTTCTGCCTATCTTGGAGAAAATTTCACGCTGATCACAATGGTGTCTCTAGAATCGCTCAGAACTCACTACGAACGGAGTTATGGCCCCTCAAAAATCTCGATTTTGAACGGCTAGAAATTCGCGGACGAGTTGTCTCGAGCCTGTTTTTCTCGTTATACGCAGCCATCGTTCTGAAACAGGTCACAATATAAAGCCAGACCAAAAACAAATCGAAGAACATAGGTTTTGAATAAAATCATTCGCGCGTCTCTTCCCTATTGAGGTCGGAAACCTGGCAGTGGGCGTTACCCATTTTTTCTTTCAAGGGGGCGTGGCCGACTTTTTCCTGGCTTTTTCTCGCTTATTTGAGCGAATTGAGATTTCGCGCTTGGCAGGGTTGCTATAGGCGGCGACCGGGCCATAATATCAAAAATTACCTCTGAGGTTGGAATGTGCCTTTAAACGTGGTCGTGCAAGCCTTGAAGACGATCCACGTGAAGGACGTCCAAAAAGCGCATCAACACCAGAAATCATAGCCAAAATACAGGATATGGTTTAGGAAAATTTTCGATTGTTCTAGAGAGATTTAGTAGAAGCTCTACACATCTGATTAGGCAGTGTGAGCCATATTTTAAGTGAAATTTTGGGTTTTAGAAAGCTGTGTGCACAACGGGTGCCGCAATCGCCAATAATGAAACGAAAACACATTCAAATGCGACTTTCTCAGCAACATTTGGAGCGTTTTAAAAATTATAAAGTGGATATTGTGCGTCGATTCATCACTATGGATGAGACTTGGATCTATCACCATGATCCTGAATCAAAACAAGAGGCTAAAGATTGGTGAGAACCTGGTTGCTCGGCTTCGAAACGAGTTCGCGTCCGGAAATCGGCCAAGAGGGCTATGGCATCAGTTTTTTGGGATACGAAAGCAATTTTGTTTCTGGATTACATGCAAACTGGTAAAACAATTGATTCTGAATATTATTGCAACCTTTCGGACCAGTTGAAGGAGAAAATCGTGAAAAAAGACCCGGTTTGCAGAAGAAAAAAATCATTTTTCATCAGGACAATGCACCGTGTGACAAGAGCATTTGGACAAGGGCCAAAATCCATGAATTAAAGTTCGAATTGTTGGAGCATCCACCGTATCAACAAGATTTGGCCCCTAGCGACTTCCATTTGTTTCCAGATCAGAAAATATGCGTGGCGTTTTTCATCAAATGAAGAGGTAATAACGGCTGTTGAAGCGTATTTTGCAGACCTTTCGCATTCTCACTTCATGGATGGGATCCACAGATTGGAGGATCGTTGGAGCAAGCGTATTAATGTTCAAGAATATCATACTGAACGATAAAGTGTATTTTCAACCGTTGTGTTTTTCTTATCGAACTACAAAACTTACTGAACAGCCTGGTATTACTCGCGTAGAATCGGAAACAGCGAGCCCGACGTGTGCCCGGAATGACTGAACCACGGCTACAACTCAGTGACCTATTTGACCGCCCACAACAATGGACTTGAGAGCAAATCCAACGCTGTCCGCTGAATTTCTCGACCTGTGACAAATCCTCCCTCGTGGCTGCAAAGAAGGAGACAAAAAATCGTAGAAGATGCCGCCGAGAATTGAAATCTGTCTGGCTCACTGCAACATAACGTAAAAAGACGGAGAACAACGAGCCCAAAGTAACCGTACACGGTTTAAAGCTTCAACGTTTCTCGATTGCTACACACACTCCCCTCATCGGCCACCGATTCAAATTAAAAGGAAATATCAACTTCAGGGAACAGCCAACACTCGAGGGGAATAAATTCAGTTGAGCAGGAGACGGTGACTTACACCTTCCTCATTATCGATTGCTTGCCTAACGATGGTTTTTCAGTTGTTTACCTCGGCCGCCACGAGAGGTGGGCTTGGCGGGCGCAAAGAATTCGGGTTTGAGGTCGTATAATGTCAGTGGTATACTTTGTCGCTGTGATGAACGACAATCATTACATTTAGCACAAATCGTGGCGGGACCAGCACAGGAGCAACGGCACTGGTCGTCGTAGGAACAGTCGTCGCGTCTACGTCGCAGCGACGTGTCGCGGAGGGCTGACATACTGCATATGTGTCCATGCCTGTCGTTGCCACTGTAGCTGCCGCTGTGCGGCGCAATTAAAGGGCGGGAGCTCCGCGATAGGCGGTCGCTGCGACGCAACCGCGAGTCGCAAAAGGATACCATTGGTCTACGGCTGATCGTGGCTTGTTTCCACCCGTTTTTTGAAATTTTTGTATTAATGAGCCAAAAGCCATTCAATCCTCAAGCTAAGTCTCCCAACACTTCTGAAGCCTTGTCGACAACTTGCTCGGCGCTTCAAGTATAGTATACAAACGCGACAACGGAGTTCGATAGCGACGACTTTGGAAGTTTCTAATATTTCAGGAACCTCCCTAACCTTTTCACCCCTTCCGAATCAGGGGTGTGCGGAAATTTTTAAAAAATTTTCAGAAAACAGAAAATCGAGTTTGTCAGAAAACAGAAATCAGAAAACAGAAAGGCCAAAACGGCCAGAAAACAGAAATCAGAAAACAGAAAAATTTCAGAAAAAATACTCATTGCATTTTAACTTTTTTCAAGTGAAGAGAGGATGTAACTCTGAATACCTTTGCCATACTTAAAGTATAATTACTGCGGAACTGCACAGATGACCTATAAGGCATTGGTAGTAGCGATGTCGCATCAATGACGGATATAAGGTCATTAAAGACACGCTGATAGTCTTGGCCGAGAAATAGGCTCAACAACTGATCCTGTCGAGCAGATTCTCGAGTATTTCTTGATTATTCCTTGGCTGCTAGGTGGCTGCGGCCATGTTGTTCGCGAAATAATCGAGGAATAACCGAGAAAACATGGGTAGTTTAACCGACGGCGATGTTGACATCCAAATCTGACTCAACAATGCGTCTTACACTCCCCTTTGAGAGCATTCTTTCGCGGCTGTTTCTCGACGACCATTAATTGACGCCTAGTTCGCGGCAACCAGCTATTCTCTGAACACGACCTTGTTCTCGGCTATTGCGCGAAAATCAGGCATTTTGTGGTAATTTATCGGCTAATGCTCGGCCAAAACTCTCAGAGAACTCACCCGTATGGTAGAACGTCAGCAAAATAAGGGTTGTATCCTAGGATAGACATCGGGTTCAGACCCTCCCTATGTGCAGCAGCTGCTGCGAACAACTAATTGCAGCAGCTGCTGACAAGGGGAAGTGAATTCGTGCTCCTCCCTAGGATGCTACCCCTATTGTGCCGAAGTACTACCCTACGAGTGCGTTAGCAGGGTTACCGGTAAAAACGATTGTTGAAATTTCTTTATAAGAATGCAGGTCTGGCCATCACAAAAGTAAAAATAAGTGACAAGTTGCATGGAAAACGCACAAAAGCAAGTAAGAACGGCTAAATGGTAGGTGTACGCACACCCCCAACTAACAGGTTTTTTATAAATGCATATTTTCCGCCTTCTATTTTGCCGCTAAAAAAGTTAGTAGTCTCTCGATGTCTAGCAGCTACTTTAACTGCAGAATAAAAGACGACAAAACAAGCAATTGTAGAAATCTTGGGCGGGCTGAGACCCAGCAATAGCTTGTTTTTGAGCGTTTTTTCTCCGACTTTCCACTTATTTTCACTTTTGTGGTGACCAGGCCTACCTTCTCAAAAAGATACCGCAATTAACTTTTATATCGCGAACCCTGCCCTTAACAGCAATCGTACATTGAATACAAATAGTACCTCGTAAAGGACTAAATAAGCTGCGCTGTTCCACAGATCCGGATTTCGTTCATTTTTTCTGATTTTTTTCTGTTTTTTGCAGATTTTCCAGAAAACAGAAATCAGAAAACAGAAAGGCCAAAACGGCCAGAAAACAGAAATCAGAAATTTCCGCACACCCCTGTTCCGAATGGGTATACGCTCCTCCTAACGATTTCGTTTACATACGCCGTATCTATCCTTGCCAGGCACGATTTTCCAAACGACACTTGAAACTGTCGACGAATCTGGCCGACAGGTTGACCTTGAGGATTTAGCAAACAATTTCAACGATGACAGTCCTCCGTAATTCGACGAGCAATTTACTACTAATATGCCTTTGGTACCAAAAAGTGTCATAAGTTCTTCGTTTGAATTCGGAGCCCCTCCTTTTAATTAAGCCACCCATAGGACCGGACGGCAAATCAAGCCAACAGAGCTCAATAAAAGACAAAACGGTGAATTCAACTGCTGCAAAGCGACTAACGGCTTCATGGGAATTCGCAATCACTAACATTGAAAATTTTCGATTGCTAGTATACTGAATTCGACTCGAGTACGAATTCAGATCGAGCTATGACAAATTGTTTTTAAAGGCATTCACCTGTTAATTTCCAAATCCTTAGCCTTGTTTTGCTCCTCCAAAGACTTGCACCTGGTGGCGAAATCATGCGCGATCCTTGAATGAAGCGATAAGGTTTCACAGAAAAAAAAAACACCCCAAGACTCCTAGGTGAAATATATGTTCAACCGAAAATTGCTTTCAGAGAGCATTGGAAGGAAATAAGAAACAAAAGGATCAGGAGATCAGTCACAAGAACTGCGCTAGTTGGTCAAGCTAAGCCAACCACACGAGTGAAATAAAAGGATCCGCGATGTCCGGCGTACGAGTGGTGGATCTGTGGAATCGGCTTTCAAGAACACTCATCAAACGAGAATTTACTAGTCCACGAGGAGCTTCTATCAAAAGAGGTGAACCGCGTTCCCACGGATGCTAGGAAAGCATGGAGTACCCTAAAAGGACTCTCAGGCAACAAGATGGCCGATGATCGTAATCTCAGAAAATTAAAAACAAGTTACTTGTAACATAAAAGGCCGAAAACAAGTTACTTGTAACATATCTGAGCCGATGTAAGTTACTTGCGACTTATCTCAGGTCATTTAAGTTACATGTAACATATCGGCGGGATACTGCGTACGGTGCGCCTCCGATATGTTACATGTATCTTAAAGGCAGTGTTCACGATAAATCTCGTTCTCGATGTCTCGGTGTGAAACACTAAGTTGGCAGGTGCTGTAGAGGATACGGTCGAAGAAAGCAACGAAAACTGGCCAGAAATAAATACAAACGGCTTTGAAAGCTCTCCCTACCTATCCCGGTCCGCCCCCCCCCCAATCGGACGAGCTTATGGCGCCGCACACGTTTCGACGGCAAATTGCCAAACAACTCTGCCGCAGTTAGCATTATCGATTCGCACAGATTTCGCGATTAGCGCGCGCTTACATCAGCACGGCCCATGATTCTCGTCCACGCCCCAAATTTAGAAACCGTTATTTTGACTTATTCTGAACGTTTTTCTTCCCTGTTCCTTCACTATTGGTTACCTCACGACCAAACAATCCCATTTTTGGGTCGAACTCGAGTGCGATATTCATCGTGAACACTGCCTTTAAATGACCTGAGATAAGTCGCAAGTAACTTACATCGGCTCAGATATGTTACAAGTAACTTGGATTCGATTTCTGAGAGGACTCTGTGTGCAGTGCGCCTCCGATATGTTACATGTAACTTAAGTGGCACTGATAAGTCGCAAGTAACTTAAATCGGCCGAGAAGATATTCCCAAGGGGGATGTACGACGCAATCGCGGGGTCAGGCTTATGACTTCCGTTGCTGTTGGTTCAATTACCCAAGTTCGGGGTACTTGACCCCACACTAGCAGGGAAGGCCCTGCACAACATTTTTTTGCGCGTAGTTTGTGGTCTGGGACGCGCTCTCTGCGTGACGTGTCGTCTTCGTCACGTGATGGCCACCCATAGGGAAATTCAAATGTAAGTTACATGTAACATAAGTGTAACTTACATGCGATATAAATTTAAGTTACATGTAATATAAATGTATGTTACGTGTAATATAAATTTAAGTTACTTGAGACATTCAAGTAAGTTACATTTATATTACAAGTAACTTGTTTTGATTTTTCTGAGATCCACTAGAAATTACATCGGGCAAATTTTAGTATGGATACAAGGCGGCCTATCCACTTGGTAAGCTATTATCTTCAGCGCCTTCGCCTCGCGAGTCATGAGTCATGACAGACTTATAAACAAAAACTACTAATAAAATTCCACTTGAACACCATTGGTTCTTCCTGCGCATACAGACTTCCATAGTGCAATTCTTTACTCAAACATAGATAGTTCAATTCCGCACGAATTGTGAAGAAATTCCGAATAGAAAACCTCAGTTTGAGCCTTTGACCCTTGTACTCGAACGTATGAGCTGTGTTCTGAGATAGTAGCCACCCGCTGCCCAACACATTGTGCTCGCGAGCCGCTATGCGTACAGGGGGGGGGCAAATACAGCTCACTAGTCAGCGGATGGCGAGCTAGGCTCAAGCGGATCGCATGACTAAGTTCTAGTCGATATCGGTATCACTAAGCACATTCAGGCCTCAGTCATAGTTGGTTCACCGGCGTAGCTAGCCCGGTCGATAATCATGAAAGACATGAATGAGGTGGGGTAGAAAAGACACCCGTTGTGGCTGTCCCGACCGATCTCCACATGATATAAGGTAAGCAATGAATGATATCCATGATATCGTTCCACATAATTCATACATGTTGACCGCGTAAGCCACAGCTGGCCACACCGGGTATTTTTTGCAACCTCGATGTCCATGTTTCTCATACGTATCGACCGGGCTGGCCACGGTGATTTTCTCATCTAACTCTGACAGGGGCCTCAGACGCTCACACCAGCACGCAAAGCTACTCATTTCGCCGAATGCTCACTCAGCACTTTGGAGCCAGTGTAGAAGGTGAACTCGAGTCACCCTTTACGACATATTCCTATCTCACACCTCTGGGGAAGCAAACGTTGCTCCCCGTGCGTGCTGCTTCGCGGTCGGTGAGTGTCACGCGTGATGAAATTGAGGCAAACGCGAAAGTCCTGCATTTAGACGAAATCAAGTAAACTGTCACGTCTTGGACGATTTCTTACTTTCCTGCGTTCATTTCATGTCACTAATGATAAAGGTTTCCTCGTGGATGGAAATTCTCCACATGATGGTGAGTTTCCGCGTTCGTCGCTCGCACGACACTCACCGGACCGTGATGCGTACACACGAGGGTGAGCAGTGTCATGGAGCCATCACCACTGAGTGGGCCTCCCCCCCGTGGTTCACAGCAGAGTAATCCACCCCGACGTGCCTACGACGACCTAACTGTTTGTGCCTGAGGTGCGAGACCAGCTCTTCAGGGTGATGAGACTCCGGAGAACCGTAGAGGACAGAAGAGATCTCATGAACGTGTCGTGGGAATCGAGGGAGTGCTGAAGCACGCAATGCGCAACCTTTCCGCCCTTCATCTAGGGCTAGGGCAAGGACTCAGAAAAATCAAAACAAGTTACTTGTAATATAAATGTAACTTACTTGAATGTCTCAAGTAGCTTACATTTATATTACATGTGAGTTACACTTATATTACATGCACTATGGGTGGCCATCACGTGGCGCAGACGACCCGCGACGCAGAGGGCGCGTCCCAGGCCACACACTACGCTAAAAAATGCTGTGCAGGGCCTTCCCTGCTGGTACGGGGTCAAGTCGTATGGCTGACCCAGAAAGTGCGTGGTACATCAGCCTTGGGGATATCTTCTTGGCCGATTTAGGTTACTTGCGACTTAACTCAAGACATTTAAGTTACATGTAACATATCGGAGGCGCAGCGCACGCAGTATCCCACCGATATGTTACAGGTAAGTTAAATGACCTGCGATAAATCGCAAGTAACTTACATCAGCTCAGATATGTTACAAGTAACTTGTTTTCAATTTTCTGAAGACAGCTCGTCGACGTAGTGTGGAAAGCCCACGATCAGCAGAATTTCGTTTCAAAATTATGAAGGAGCACAAATCCTCAAAAATTGGTAAAATTAGCTCAAAGGCAGAGCTCACGACAAATCTCAATTTTTAGATCAATCGCTAAAACGATTGTTTGGACCCTAGGTGGAACTGAAATGACTAATAAATCGAGAAAAACGCACCAGAAGGGCACGAAATTCTCAAATCTCACCCCGTCTCTTACGTCTCACTGGAACTATTCGTTGTGACAAAGAAATCTTTTTTTTTGGACCCCCCTTTGCAATTCTCTACTCTCCGTTGCTTCTTACTTTCTTTCAGACCCTAACTGATACCGTTCTGCCCGAAATACTCTTCCATTTTTGATTACCCCATTTTGTACCGGTGACAACCACCGTGAACATCTTCATCGAACCAGACAACTAGTCCAGGAGAGAATGTCATCGTGAACACTGCCTTTAAGCCTTTCTTCAGATTCCCTGTTTCTCTGAGGATATCGGTCTGGCTATCCTAAAATGCAGTCCACAGGCTGATAACTGCCTATATCATTTAACCTCCCCGAAGGACACGGTTGAGCAGGGTTGCGACTCGGCACAACGGAGGGTCGTAAAAAATTGGGAAAATTTTAGAGAAAAAAAATGAAAATTTGGGGGGGGGGCGTAGAAATTCCAGAGTAAAAGCAATCTTCTGCAAAATAGTCAGTTGCGTGGCGTGGAAAAAGTATGCATTTTAAACTTTTTTATTAGTCACTCAAATAAGGCTAAAAAGGTTTTCAATCTCGGAGAGGTCGTAGCTCCGCCAAAAATTGTCGCAACGGCGTGCTCAACCCTGCCGAAGGATTGTACTGATATGACGACAACACTTACATCTTGTCACATTTACCCCCACCGTTGCGATCTGAGAACATACGCATAATCAAGTGAACAGCGATGGCACCCAAGAGAAACGAGAAGTTGCAAACATAACCGAAGGCTGAAAACGTAAATATGAGAAATTCACGTGAAATTGAAATACCACAAATTCTAACAGGATGGGCTACGATAAATCAAATAGGAATCACTTGTATCGTCAAGTTCGTTCAATAATGGCAGGCTCCTGACAGGAGAAATTACTGATTTGATCATGACGCCAAAAGTACCTGGAACGAAACGTCCTTAATCACCTTTGTTCCACAACAAAAAATTCATGTCGCACATTCTACGCCTGCGTGTTGACCACACGTTCGCTGAAATTGTGAAACACAGGAGCGGAACACTTCTCTGCTCTTGCACCAAGGCCCCCGTCATAGTCGGCCGATAGGTTATAGCCACCCAGGTCGATACGTATGCAATGCATAGCTCACTCAGGTTGAAAAATCCTCCCCCCCCCCCCGATGTGTCCGGATAGATCCCGCTTGGCCCCCTTCGTGGCCGTCCCGGTCGATACATATGTCTAATGAGGTGGGAAATCCCCCGTTGTGGCCGGACTGCGCCGTTCACAGTGCGCTCGAGTGCGCCAGCCTAATCTATATGAATGCAGCCGACCACTACTCAGAAAAATCAAAACAAGTTGCTTATAATATAAATGTAACTTACTTGAATGTCTCAAGTAACTTACATTTATATTACATGTAACATACAATTATATTACATGTAACTTAAATTTATAGTTACACTTATGTTACATGTAACTTACATTTATATTTTAATCATGGGTGGCCATCACGTGACGCAGACGACACGCAACACAGAGCGCGCGTCTCAGACCACACACTACGCAAAAAAATGTTGTGCGGGGCCTTCCCTGCTGGTGTGGGGTCAAGTACCTCAAACTCGGGTAATTGAACCAACAGCAACGCCAGTCGTAAGCCTGACCCCGCGAGTGCGTCGTACATCCCCTTTGGAAATATCTTCTCCACCGATTCAAGTTACTTGCGACTTATAGTCTACGGCAATGGAAGTAGGACATGGTGAGGTTGCGGACCCTTCCTAACATACTGTAGTCTGATTGTGTTATCACTCGTTTTTTTTTTCGAAATAACTGAAATTGTTCGGTGGGTTTTCATTTCTACTCTCACATTTTCACCTGTTTTCATTGCTCCCACAGATGTAGTCATATCGGTGCAAACACAGACTCACCGATCTATCACAGCTGCTTCGAAAAAATGAGTGATACCACTAACGAACTACCGTATCTTAGGACGAGTCCGCAACCTCACCAGGTCCTACTTTCATTGCTGTAGACTATATATTGTACCATTTAAGTCGTATGTAACATATCAGAAGCGCACTGCACACAGTGTCCTCTCAGAAATCGAAAACAAGTTACGTGTAACATATCTGAGCCGATGTAAGTTACTTGTGTTACTTATCTCAGGTTACTGTTAGTTACTAGTTACTTATCTCAGGCCATTTAAGATACATGTGAGATATCGGAGGCGCACCGCACGCAATATCCCGCCGATATGTTACATGTAACTTAAATCACCTGAAATAAGTCGCAAGTAACATACATCGGCTCAGATATGTCACAAGTAACTTGTTTTCGGCCTTTTATGTTACAAGTCACTTGTTTTAATTTTTCTGAGCAGGGACTGGGAGGATGGCGCTGGATCACCAAGAACGGGAGGAGACGGCGCATTCCGGCCTTAGGCCGATTATGACGGAGGCCCAATGCCATTTATAGAAATTTATCCTATGCTTAGAAGCCTAACTAGAGTAACTCACATGGCATCGCCCATCGCTTAAGAATAACGAATGTTGTTTTTATTCAACTACGACACGCTCCCTTCGAATTTGAGATCAGATTTTGACCTGTACAAATGTGAAATTCGTGATGAATTTTCCTGTGCTTGTGGCAATTATGCAGCCATGGGCAATTTCACCAGTTTCAAACTAGTTGTTGACCGAAATCACAGCTTACACGTGCATGGTTGCCCTCTCATCACAGCAGCACGCCCTGCAAAGGAGATCCACCCCCCCCCCGTGTGCTGTGAAACCGGTCAACAAGCTATTTCAAATGTTTTTTCTCAAATTATGTGTCCGCCACGTCGCAAAAAAAAACAGTAAATAGCTCTAAAGCGAAATACGGCGCCAAAAGTGTGGAGTCAGTCATCGCTAAGTCACTCGTCTGAGACATAAACACCATCTTTCACTTCAAAAGCGCATATTGTTAACTATGATATGATTAACACAGACTTGATAACTACTTTGGCAAGAAATGTATTGAGCTGTTGAAATAATGCACGATATGGCGTTGCGAATCCCAGAATCGTCACGAAAAGCATGACAGAATTAAGATTTAAACAAGCCATAACTTATATGACAGCAATCATTTTTCGTTTTGTACACTTTTTCAGCTTTCTCACCGGCTCCGGAGCCACTTGGATCAAGTTCAGGATTACGTAATCAACAAATAAAATGTAACAAGGCAAAATTTCATAAATGATCCTTAATTCATTCAAAGCCGTGGATAAGGAAGTAACGAGAGCATGAACATCCTGTGAAAAATGGGTTGTAGGTAGCTAAATAAAAGATTTGTTGCTTTTATACGCATATTGATCGAATTTGTGATGCGTCTGCATAAAATGCATGGTCAAAGCGGAACTGTTCGTCGGATTGATATTTTCTGCCGAAGGCAAAGAGACTGCGCGCCAAATATACAGACCCGCAGAAACGCGGACTCCTCAGGATCTGAAATCTTCACTCAGCTGTCTGATCATATTCAACTATGGACACGTTGATTGGCTCAAACAGAAAGGAGGGCCGGGGACAGAATCCATCATCGAAAAATAAGTGCGTGACTTTGCAGGGTAATCACTGGCATCTGAGCATAACATCTGCATGGATCCTGAAGAGACTTTGTGTTCCCCATTGGAGGTTGACGCAAACTCGGTGCACTTATGTTATAGCATATGGCACCGAGTTTGCGCCAACCTTCAACAGTGAACGCGAAGTCTCTTCCGGATCCATGCCGACGTTATATCTTCTGTTGACTCAGCCATTCATAACGATATAATGACTTTGATCTCATTTTCAATGTAACCGAGTTTCCTATTTGCTTGTGACACTCCTGTGGAGCTGGAAGATTTTCGTTTTTATATTTGAATTTGGTACTCTATCTCTAGTATCTCTAGCTGCAATCGTTATTTTCTTATGTTGTATTATTTTTATTCTGCTATGCTTATTTGGATTTTGCGTATTTTTTGTAGCAGTGAATATGATATTTGGTAAATTTCCGCGTTTGCGTGCAAATGAGTGCGCAAAGTGGCAATGGACCGCGTTTATTTGGGAGCGCTGAGAAACTCGGGGTGCGAAACTAGTTGGGGGCAGAGTTCAAGTGAGAAATGAATGATTCTGCTTTCGGAAATCGATCAAATCTCATGAAATTTTTAGGAAATTACGAAGGATAACGTCATCACATATCTGATAAGCATCTGCAGCGGGGGTGTGCGGCAAAGGAATTTAAAATTTCGGCAAACGGCAACGGCAACGGCAAACCCTAAAAACGACCGGCAAACGGCAAAACGGCAAACGGCGAAATCTGTTTTGTGCTATACTACACCAACATTTGCTTAGTCATGTCGTATTCCATGCCATATCTGCCAGTTGCTATGTGCCTGGCGTTTCAATAGACTTTAGAGGAAGAAAAATCTCAGATATCAAGAGCTACTTGAAAGCCTCAGGTTATGAGGAGTCACTATCAAGATCAAAAAGGCTGTAAGCTTTTTCATCGCCGAAGATAATTCTCTTAATTTTTTCCCCACTAATTGAAGTTTCTGTACAAATCAATGCTAGAGATCTGAAAGATGGGCGTCTTTTTGAGTAGTGCAAAATGTGACAGACCCGCAAAGGGTTTTTTCGAAAGAGGCATGCGGCGATTAGTAAACCGTAAGCAAGCTCAATGCGATGGGGGTGTGCGCCAACCCAAAGACTGTGGCCGAAACCGGTACGACATTCAGGTGAGAATACGTAAGGTTAATAGAATATAGAATAGGGAATACAGAGTAGAGAATAAATGGGGATCAGCTGTCACAGGCCAGGCAGGGGGGGGGTTCGATGCGTGCGGCTGCGCTAAGGCGCCGCCCATCGACACCGCCCGAGCCGTGGCGTGTTGTGCCAAAGTCGATGAGGCCGCTGATGAGCGACCAGGAGGATTATTCGACGTTCGCCAGTCGCTCTGGGGGGTTCTCTCACCTCCTAGAGCATTCCTTTCTGTATAGGGTAGGAGTCTCGGCCGCGATTGATTGCCCGCTTCCTCCCAGCCATCCATTCTCTGCGTTGAGCGCCTCGTCTTTGCCCACTGTCTCTAGGCAGTCCCCAGTTGCTGACAGCCGCCGGCATCGCCCTGTTGCCACATCGCCGTAGACGTTTCGCTGCCAGCTCGCCCCTGCCTAGTGCTGCCAGCCCGCCTCTGTGCTAGTGCTGCCAGCCGTTGTATTCGCCTGCTCCGTGCAGCCGCTCCCGTCTAGTGCAAGCGTTGAGAGGGGCCCCGTATAGTGGTGCGGGTGACCCGTTAACTGTTTCTAGCCGGAATTTCTTAGAGGGTTTCCCGGGAAATTTCGGAAAGTGGTTAGGGGAGTAGGCTGTGTAGGGACATAGCTGAAACTCATCTTGTGCACACGACCCCTGGGAAAATCAACTTCACTCGTTTCGGTTACCAGTGGCTTCTAGTGATCTATTTGTAAGATTCCATATTCCTTTGTTCTTGTTGTTTGTGATTTTGCTCGTTATAATAAATTATTGTTATTTCTATCGCGTTATCTACTTGGTTCACAGGGTTTTTCAAATCCTTAAATTCCTAGTTTTAATCACCTTACTCACATTTTCGGGTAACTACATTTGTCGAAACCTAACTTGGGGGCCAAGCCGGTGACTAGGCTTGAGCTAGGTGAACCACTGTAGATTTTCGTGAGAAAAATAGCATTAGTTTATTTTTCTCAAGTTGCTCTTTTGTTCGTCGATTTTTTTGTGACGTTGGGCTACACTAACGGTCTCCGTTGGTGGAACTCGACGGGTAGCGGTACTCAAAGAGTGCAGGCTTCCGGGTCTGGCACTTGGCGAGTATCGTGGTAGTTTTCGGGCTTGCTTGAAATTGAGTTTTTGTTCGGTAGGGGGAAACCTCTGCACGAATTTTTTTTGAGACTTAGTCAAGCCTGGAAACTACATAAATTCTTGGAAGACGAACATAATGGCATCTTGCGAAAATGAGCTCGCAGATGGTCGTTCAGTCTTGAGTGGTGGTCATTCGAGTGGCAGTGCCAAGTCGGTTCTGATTGCAGGACGTGCTCAGGCTACCGCGATGTCCGACCAGCCGAAACGTGTCGACACAAACGATCTGGAAGAGGAATTCCAGCGTCTATGTGGCCCGGAGGAGCGATCGCAGACCATGGAGGTTTGTAATGATCTTTCTCGTTTAATTGAAGAGATTTCCCTGAGAATGAATAGGGAGGTGTGTGCGTGCCTTCGCATAGGTGATGGTAGCCGGGATGTCATAGACGCAGTTGGTAGGGAAGCTACTAAAAAGCGGTGGACCCGGACAGTGGTAGCAAGTGTGGGTTGTGAGAACCGAGAGGCGTTCGTGGATAAACTTGCGGAGCTGTTGCTAGACAGTGAGGTGGTGGATAAGGTGGCTCCTGAGGAAGGGTGGCCTAGGGGTGAAGCCCAAAAGAAGCTGATTCGTAAACTCAGTCTATTGCCAGCTATGCAAAAAGACATTGACATGTTTCAGGAGCAGCTGAGTGCCCAGGCCGCTGAACTGCAACAACTACGGGCCCTGAAGGCGCAATGAGCGCACAACGAGGCCGAACTCGAGCGACTTCGCGAGAACGAGCGGAAGATGGCCGAAGCACAGCCCGAAGGAATGGAAGTGGACCACGTGCAGGACAATATACCCGGTGAGTCCAGAATGGGCAGATCAATAAATGTGAATTTATTGAATCAATTGCGTCGTCATCCTGATGCGGTGATTGAAACTGAAGCCTTTCAGCCTGGTGGAGGAAGAGCTGCGAGAGGGCCGGCGTCGACGCTACACAGGCCGCCAACAACTACTTCACTACATGGCTCCCAGATCAGAAGGACAGGTACGGTGTTCTCTTCTGGAAATGGGGATGTAGGTGGAGCTGGTGGGAGTGTCATTGGCGCGCTAGGACAGGGTAATGATGGTACTCAAATGGCGAACTATATGAAGTATGCGGCGTTGCCGGAGGTAAAGCAGTACCGTGGTGACGATAAGCATTATACCTTCCGGGATTTCCTTGAGGCGTTCGAGCCTAAGTATCCCAGGGATAATTGGTCGGATGCTGAACGGGTGGTTCTGTTCCGCGCTAAGTTGGCTGGTAAGGCAAAGAACCAATACGAGGCGTTGCCGTATAAGATATTTATTTCGTTTTTTAGCCTATCTTAAAAACGGCCCCTCACTGATTCCAATGATGTCCCTGGAATCGTAAAAGACCCTCTGTGAACAGAGTTACGCCCCCTCAAAATATTAGCTGCAGAAGCATGGTGGACGAGTTGTCCGAGGCTTGTAACTTCCGTCATTTGCAACCGATGTATGCCAGCCGGCCTGAATAAAGAAAGAGGCCGCGACTGAGGGAAAAACCAGGGCTATTGATCGAAAACCATAGCTCATCTCGCCACTGTTGAGCTCGACAGATCGTAAAAGTGGCGAGTCAAAGTGGCTTCCCGATGCGGGCGACCCAGGGAGGCTTCCTCCTATATCTCGCTTATTCGAAGGAAACGAGAGCTCGCACTTGGCAGGTGTTATGTAGGGTGGGTGGACACCCAGAAAATAATTTTTTTAATTTTATCCTCATCTTGGAGCAGGTCACATTCTGATCATAACGGTATCTCTGAAAGTGTCTAAGACCCTCTACGAACGGAGATGTGGCTCCTCGAAATGCCTGTATTTTGAGGGTGAAAATTCGATGGACTAGTTGCTTCAGGCCTGCATTTCTCTTCATTCGCAGTCCCTGCACGAGAGCGAGGCAGGAGAAGGAGGCGGTTCGGCAATGGACTGAAGAACGTTGGCTCGGTTGAAATTCATCCATCCATCCCGCCAATATCGAGGTCGAAAATCAGGAAGGGGGTGGCCCAGGGTGGTGAGCAAAGGGGGACGGGCCCGTGATGCTCGCCTATATCTCTCTTATATTTGGAATTGAGATCTCGCATCTGGCACGCCTTATTCAGGAGGGGTCTTCTACACAATCTTTCTTTCTCACGAAAATCTCAAATTCATCTCTGAGGATGTACTGTGTCTTCAAACGGTATACAGTAGGTCACCGTACAACTTTAAGTTATGCGCTATATTGATTTAGGGGCACCCAGGTAGAATTAAAGTGACGTAGAAATCGAGAAAAACGCACCAGAAGTACACAAAATCCTTAAGTATCACCCCGCCTCTTAAGTGTCACAGGAAAAGTTCGTTATGACAACTAAATCCTTTGTAGACCCGTCCTTTTCAATTCTCTGCTCTCTATTGCTCCGTTCTTTCCTTAGGGCCCTACCTAATCCTTCTTTGCATAAAATATTCTCCTATTTTAGATTGACCCAATTTTCCACCGGTGACAACCACCATGAACATGTCCATCCAACCGGACAACTAGTCCGTGTTATAGAATAATGTGACTGAAATAGAACGTGTTGATGTGTTTCTTGCAGTTTCTTCGTAATTTTGGTAACACTTGGACGTCAACGCATTGTTTCATGTAAAAAACTCGGAAAAACTGGAAAGCCTTTAAAGGCAGTGTTCACGATAAAAAATGTGTTTCAGTTTCCACTAGGAATGGGTAGTGGAGGGGCACACTGTAACGTTTACGTTGAAAGAACGTATGAAAACGAGCCAGGAAAAGCTCCACAAGAGCCCAAAGTTGCCACTTCGAGCGCATTGCAAACCTCAAAAGCGCAACACACGCCCACCGACGTTAACAAATGAATGCTCGAGATCGAGAGATGAGCGATGGTTTCCGATCAAAAGCCCCGTTCTTCCCTTCATTCTCAACTTCTCTCTTTATTCAGGTCAGCTCGCATACATCGGCTGCAAAAGACGGAAGTTACAAGCCTCGGACAACTCGTCCACCATGTTTCCTTAGCTCAATCTTTGAGGGACCATAACTCCGTTCCCAGGTCTTGTACGATTTAAGAGTAATCATTGAAATCAGCATGGGGCCGTTTTCAAGATAGGCGAGAAAACAGACAAAACGATTTTTATAGTGAACACTGCCTTTAAAGGCAGTGGTCGCGATCAGATATGCTTGTCGTCTTTTTCTCTCTAAACCCTTTTCCGGGTCTCAAGTAGTAGGACCTATTAGAAAAAATCGCGAAAAAAAAACCACTGTTTTGGGCCAAATTTTGAGCCTGAACTTTTTTGTCTTTTGATGGTGGACGAGCCCACTCCACATCATCGGCATCGATGACCCCCTATATCAAGAACATCAGCTGGCTTGAAATTGAAAATTTCAATCAACGAACCTTCGGATTCATGTACACATCTAGTCAAAAACATTGACTGTAGTGCTTTCTTACATTGCTCAACTGTTTTGAATAGGTAAATTTGCATTTGTTTCTTCCTCTGAATGTCGATGATTTTTGACTGCTCGGCATGAGACTGCGATCTTTTTCAGAGGCGCTGTGCACGTGTGCACGAACTAGCTTCTTTGGGCCCTAGAAACTCTAATTCTAACCCGTTTTTCACCTCGCTACCTTCATAGTTTTTCAGCTATTTCCGATCTAAGCCGATTTTTGTAGTTTTTTCGATTACGTTTTCCATCGTGACCACTGCCTTTAAGTGGTCACTGTCCCGTGAGACCACGGTCGGGCACGTTGAAATTTGAAAAAAAAACGCAATCTGTGGAATGACTTTGATTTGTTTTATAGAAACTTCTCTGATTTTCTCGAAGCTGGTCATTAGAGTAAGAAATGTTTAGTCACTCCCAGAAATAAAAAAAGTGGACATAAATTTACAATAATAGTTCTTAAGAATTTTCATTCGTAAGATTGTCGGTAGGTAAGATCGGTAGGTTTTAACGAATATGCGTCTGAGCCGGCCCAGTTTACTCCGAAGACGGTATTTCAGAAGAACGGACGTAGAGACAGCCGTAGTCCCGACGAGAATCTGGATGATGGAGAGGAAGAATGAATTCACTGGAGGAGCGTGACCCAGTCATGTTGATCAGCTGCCCGGGCTGAAGCGTTCAACTTCTGCCAGGTCATGATTTCGTGAATTTGTTGGGTCTTTATTATAGCTCGTGATAACCGGTGTTCAAACTTGTCTTGTTGTCTTGTTGTTTATTTTACCTTGTTGAAGTATGTTTTATTGCTATTTTTTAAGATCTTGTGAATCAGGGTCCCTAGGCCTTTGCTGCATCTCGTGATCTTGCGTTTTGGAGCCTTTGTTTTGAAACATGATCTGGTGAATTCCGGGCTCCCAGGCCTTTGTTATGAGAAATGATTGTGTGATTTAGGGTGCCTATGCGAGAATTAGGGTGCTAGGCGAGAAGGATTCTCATGTGCATTTTTTGTAGAGTCTGAAATATTTTTGCGTTTACGTGTCATACTGCTTAAATTCCATTATGAATCTGTATAGCTGGTGTTCACGGAACAACTTGAAAGAAAGCGGTACAAGTCTAGTTAAAAAGCTGTGTGATGGCGCATGAGCAGCACTCCAATCAGTGGCTTAGCTGAAAAGCGATTCAATACTTTTCGAGCGACAGTCAAAATCTGGGTTAGCAGCAGTAAAAGCGTGGTTGAACAGCTGTGTAATACGAGGTCAATAGCTGGTCAACACCACGAGGGCAGCACGTCAATTGCGCGACAATAGTCCGTCAACAGCTCGCAAATAGTGCGGCAGTAACGCGAGTATAGCACTTCAATACCGCTGCCGTAGCGCGATAATAGTACGTCAATTGTGCGGTATGAACACGACAGAAGTGCGGCAATAGGAGTATTATAACGCGTCAACAACGCGACGATAGCAAGACGAAACCGCGAAAATAACGCATCTAGACCGCCACAACAACGTAAAAGAAACCCGAAAATAACGCGTCTAAACCGCGCCACTAGCGTAACAAGACCTCCACAATCGCGTGACAAAACCGCAACAATAGCATGACGAAACCGCGATAATCGCATGACGAAACCACGGCATAGCATGGCGAAACCGCGACAAAACCGCATCTATGCCGCGGGAGTGGCGCTGCTTTTCCACGACAGTGGCACATGAACACCGCGACTATCACGATTTGGGGCTCCTAGCCCAGTTGTCCGAGCGCTCGGAGCGGCTTTCTTGTGGGCTAGGAGCGGCTTTCTTGTGGGCTAGGAGCGTCCCAGTGCCAGAGTAAGAGTCCCATTTAAAACATACTGCTGCCGGGATACGCTACAATCTCATGGGAACTAATGAATCTGAGTGGCTTCATCACGTATTTTATCCTGCATAAGGCTCTGTCTTACACTCTGCTCATGCTTTTGCGGTAGCGGCAAATCCCGAGGAATTTCAATTAAAAAATGAGAAATCTGATGTTTAATACCTTCACCAGACATCTGATTTCTCATTTTTCTATTGGAATTCGGCGGCATTTGCTGCTACCACAAAAGCATGAAGAGGGTGTTCTTCTTCTTCTTTGCAGCCGCAGGAAGGTTTTTGTCAAAGGTTCAAGAAACGGGCGACTGAAACCGGATTCGTCCACAAATTCATTGTTGTAAGAGTGGTAGGCCTCTTTGGGCAATCGAATAGGTGTTCAGTTGTGTGGCCACGGTCCCCATGGCGGCGCGACGGCCTCTCTCTCGCGCGATGAGTGCAGCTGCAGAGTCAGCGCGCAGAGACGGAGAGTGGTCAGCGACCCGGCTGCCGAACGAGCCCGCCGCCAGCCGCTCCTCTGTGTGATGGGTACAATAGAGGATGAGACAGCGACTTTGACGGAGAATTTCGTAATTATTTTGAATATCACGTGACCACTTGAGGTCATTCTGTTCCCCTGGCTAGATGGATACACTGGCCGGTACTTTGACTGTTTTTTCAAATTAATTCTTGAATTTTCTTGAAGCAAGTGTTCTAAAATGTCCCTAGAAGACGTATAACTTTTTGAAAACACTATGTTGGTGGAATGGCTTAGTTATTCTGAGTTTCGATCTACAGGGAAGAGATCCCGATGTTCCTTTCTATTTAGGAGTTTACAGCGTCTGCCGGAAGGTATCGCTCCAGCCGCGAAGCGGCTGGAGAGGTTTGGGTTTGCCTGGCACTTGTGATCACTTCGATTTTGGTAATGTAGTTAATAAAACCTGTAAAACAAATTTTCTAGAAATTTCCTTCTGGACATAAGTGAGAGAGTCTAGAAGACACCCGCTGACGAAATTTGAGCCAAATCGATTGAAAATTAACAAAGTTAGATCGGCGGAAGCTTAGCTAAAATTCGCGTTTTTTCTTGTAACGCGTCCCTCGTGTCCTGTTCAGGGCTGGGCACACGTCCCGGCATGGCGATTCTGAATATGCACCCCCCTTAGCTCGGTAATTTTTAGGCACCTCCTTATGGGAAATCGAAATCGGCTGTTTTCCGAATAGTTGGACAGCCATGATCTTGACTTCCTGATTTTGATAAACAAGAATATAAAAAAAGCACTGAATAGAGAAAATTCCGAAAATGGCCACAAAAAGTGTAGTGTAATTTCTGAACTTCAAAACAACCCCATGAGGAAAATTTGTTAGTAAGACGGTAAGTTATTACAAAAGATGAAACATTTTTCAATACAAAACAATTGAACAATTACCAACAACAGAACTACTACTATTGCGATAATTAATGTTTCCTGTCGAATGTTTTCATAAACCTACGAAGGATTAGTTAATCCGTGTTTGATTGTTCTGATGTGGAAATCAGAACTATTTTGTGTTGTGGAACAATGTTAGGATTCATGTGATTCGTAGGGAGTAGAAAACCCAAGTTTTAGCCTCCTAGAATGCCGCTATCCCTTAAAAATCGGCTTGCCGTGTGATACGGTGTCAGTACGCAGCTACACAGCGCACACGGGAATGGACGCGCACTCAATATTAATAAAAAATGTATTTTATTACAGACCAGGGAGGAGAAAAGGATTGAAACCAAAGGAAATGGAAGATGATGAAAGTTGTCTATTCTGGATGTACCCATTTTAGAAATTTAATGTAAATAAACAAAGTTAGAGCGGGTGTAAATATTTAGCCGTGACAAGGTTCATTCAAACGAACCTAGTTGATCAAAACTAGCATTAAACTGAGAGCAAAGGGTATTGTTAGAAAGAGAAGAATCTGGCAAACATTTTAGCATCAATGGGACCGGTTTTTAATGTGATTTAAGGACCTTAAATCTCGTCCCGGTTTTACCCCGAAAACCGGGACAGAACCGGGACAAGTTTTAAGGTCCTTAAATCACATTGAATATGAAACCTATTGCTATTAAAATGTTTGCCAGATTCTCCTCTTTCTCGCAATGCTCTTAGTTCTCATGTTTGTGGGTGTTTTTAATCAACTAGGTTCATTTGAATGAACCTTATCACGTCCGAAAAATTCACTCCGCTCCAACTTAGTTTGTTTACATTAAATTTCTATACTGTATACATTGAAAGAATCCTAGTTCTGCCTGCTTCCGTTCACTCCAGTTTCAATCATTTTCTCCGCCCCGTTCTGTAATAAAATACATTTTTTAATTAATATTGCGTGCGCGTCCACTCCAGTGCGCGTTGTGTAGCTGCGGACAAACACCAGATCGCACGGCTAGCCTAGTCTATGAGAGATTGCGGCATTCAAGGTGGATTAAACTCGGGTTTTTATGTACAGGGTACTTCTCAATGAGGAGGAAACGGTCATTCGCTTCTTTCATAGTAACTTGCAGTCTTCATTTTTTATAGTTGGCTCTCTTCATAAGTCACATTCTCATGAATAAAAATCTATTGACTAGTTGTGATGCTGACTGTGCTATCTGTACTTTTAATTTGTCGAAATAAATCCTAGCCTGCTCGGATGAGTCCGGGCAGAGTAAGCAGCGGAGCGGTCGGTCATGGCAAAGTATAACAGTGATAAGAAGATTTTGACATGATAAGCCCGATAAGCCTTGCTTCGACCGGCACAAAATGAGCGACCTAGGCTATACATCAGTTCGCTAATATTTTTTGAACTTGAATGATAGTTTTCCTGGGCGCTGTCTTAGTATCTTTGCCTCGAATTGGTAACCACCCGCGTAATCAATGAACGTTGCATCAAAGAAACATGACACCACATCAATCCTTACTTGCTACAAGATAACAGAGTAGTGTTTAATCCTTCATCGAAACAAACTTTGACAGCAACTATGAATTATTGCGAACACAACCTGCATCTCTATCAATGTTTTTATTCTTTAAGTGTTTGACTCAAAAAGCGGAGAAGAAGATATGACAATTCAGAAGAATAGTGCGTACTACTTTTTTCCTGAAATTCGACAGAACATGCACTTCGTTCTTTTTTTTCGTGTTCGGCTTAGGCACCCCCCTTTGCCCTCTCTGCAACGTCTAATATGCACCCCCCTAAGGTTACCCGGGACGCGTGCCCAGCCCTGGTCCTGGTCCTGTTCCTCGTTCCTCGTTTCTGGTCCCTCGTTCCTGCCACTAGCCACTGCCAGTGGTCGCAGGCGATCAGTTGGGCAGGTAGGTAAGTTGGTATGTGGACAGATATGAGTACTTACTGTTTAACATTAACTACTTCACCTTTTGCTACTTATCATATCAAGTGATATTATCAGTTGGTAGACCAAATCGCTTAAACACGTCGTAGGCTGTACTTTTCTGTAGGGAATTGGCAGGGGAAGAGACTAACAAGTTTGTTACTTACTGTTTCACATTAACTACTTTACTTCTTACTGTTTATCATATGTGATATTATCAGTTGGTAGATCAAATCACGGAAACACGTTGTAAGCTGTACTTTTTCGGAAGAAAGGGACAGGGGAAAAGACTAACAAGTTTGTTACTTACTGTTTCACATTAGCTACTTTACTTTTTACTGTTTATCATATGTGATATTATCAGTTGGTAGATCAAATCGCTAAAACACGTTGTAGGCTTTACTTTTTCGTAGGGAAGGGACAGGGGAAGAGACTAACAAGTTTGTTACTCACTGTTTCACATCAACTACTTTACTTCTTACTGTTTATCATATAATGTGATATTATCAGTTGGTAGATCAAGTCGCTAAAACACGTTGTAGGCTTTACTTTTTCGTAGGGAAGGGACAGGGGAAGAGACTTACAAGTTTGTTACTCACTGTTTCACATTAACTACTTTACTTCTTACTGTTTATCATATAATGTGATATTATCAGTTGGTAGATCAAATCGCTAAAACATGTTGTAGGCTTTACTTTTTCGTAGGGAAGGAACAGGGGAAGAGACTAACAAGTTTGTTACTTACTGTTTCACATTAACTACTTTACTTCTTACTGTTTATCATATAATGTGATATTATCAGTTGAGAGATCAAATCGCTAAAACACGTTGTAGGCTGTACTTTTTCGTAGGGAAGGGACAGGGGAAGAGACTAACAAGTTTGTTACTCACTGTTTCACATTAACTACTTTACTTCTTACTGCTTATCATATCATGTGATATTATCAGTTGGTAGGCCAAATCGCTAAAACACGTCGTAGGCTGTTTTTTTCGATGGGAAGGGACAGGGGAATTGACTAACAAGTTTGTTACTTACTGTTTAACATTAGCAACTTCACCTTTTACTACTTATCATATCAAGTGATATTATCAGTTGGTAGATCAAATCGCTAAAACACGTTGTAGGCTTTACTTTTTCGTAGGGAAGGGACAGGGGAAGAGACTAACAAGTTTGTTACTTACTGTTTCACATTAACTACTTTACTTCTTACTGTTTATCATATCATGTGATATTATCAGTTGGTGGATCAAATCACTGAAACACGTTGTAAGCTGTACTTTTTCGTAGGGAAGGGACAGCGGAAGTGACTAAGAAGTTTGTTACTTTCTGATGACGTCATCAGGGTGTCATGTAAAGTACATAGGGCATCTGATGACGTCATCAGGGTGTCATGTAAAGTACATAGGGCATCTGATGACGTCATCAGGGTGTCATGTAAAGTACATAGGGCATCTGATTACGTCATCAGGATGTCATGTAAAGTACATAGGGCATCTGATGACGTCATCAGGGTGTCATGTAAAGTACATAGGGCATCTGATGATGTTATCAGGATGTCATGTAAAGTACATAGGGCATCTGGTGACGTCATCAGGGTGTCATGTAAAGTACTTAGGGCATCTGATGACGTCATCAGGGTGTCATGTAAAGTTCGTAGGGCATCTGATGGCGTCATCAGGATGTCATGTAAAGTACATAGGGCATCTGATGACGTCATCAGGGTGTCATGTAAAGTACATAGGGCATCTGATGATGTCATCAGGATGTCATGTAAAGTACATAGGGCATCTGATGACGTCATCAGGGTGTCATGTAAAGTACATAGGGCATCTGATGATGTCATCAGGATGTCATGTAAAGTACATAGGGCATCTGATGACGTCATCAGGGTGTCATGTAAAGTACTTAGGGCATCTGATGACGTAATCAGGGTGTCATGTAAAGTACTTAGGGCATCTGATGACGTCATCAGTGTGTCATGTAAAGTTCGTAGGGCATCTGATGGCGTCATCAGGGTGTCATGTAAAGTACATAGGGCATCTGATCACGTCATCAGGATGTCATGTAAAGTACTTAGGGCATCTGATGACGTCATCAAGGTGTCATGTAAAGTACATATTGCATCTGATGACGTCATCAGGGTGTCATGTAAAGTTCGTAGGGCATCTGATGGCGTCATCAGGGTGTCATGTAAAGTACACAGGGCATCTGATGACGTCATCAGGGTGTCATGTAAAGTACTTAGGGCATCTGATGACGTCATCAGGGTGTCATGTAAAGTTCGTAGGGCATCTGATGGCGTCATCAGGATGTCATGTAAAGTACATAGGGCATCTGATGACGTCATCAGGGTGTCATGTAAAGTACATAGGGCATCTGATGATGTCATCAGGATGTCATGTAAAGTACATAGGGCATCTGATGACGTCATCAGGGTGTCATGTAGAGTACATAGGGCATCTGATGATGTCATCAGGATGTCATGTAAAGTACATAGGGCATCTGATGACGTCATCAAGGTGTCATGTAAAGTACATATTGCATCTGATGACGTCATCAGGGTGTCATGTAAAGTACATAGGGCATCAGATGACGTCATCAGGATGTCATGTAAAGTACATAGGGCATCTGATGACGTTATCAGGGTGTCATGTAAAGTACATAGGGCATCTGATGACGTCATCAGGATGTCGTGTAAAGTACATAGGGCATCTGATGACGTCATCAGGATGTCATGTAAAGTACATATGGCATCTGATGACGTCATCAGGATGTCATGTAAAGTGCATAGGGCATCTTCTGACGTCATCAGGACGTCGTGGAAAGTGAGTAGCGCTTCATTTGTAGCGTGCGAAACTAGTTTGTTGCTCACTGATTATTATAGCTACCCATGCTATTCGAAAAATATTGAAGATTTTTCAGGGATATTACTTCGTAGTTTCAATAAAAAGTGAACAATTCTATCAAAAAGGGGTCTTACAAGCAAAAGAGGTTTGGTTGGCGTCAGAAACGTTCCAACAAAAAGGGAACAATAGGTAAGTAGAATGAGGAGAGTCTACAAAGAGTGAACAATATTTTCTGAGACTGATTTTCCTGGCCGATACTTCTTAACAGCAAAAACAAACCGTTGTGGTATTTCACGAGGAAGAGTTCAATGGTTTCCAAGAATGGACTTCAATTTTGACGGGATTATAAGAAAATACTCTCATTGGATGCTGCACTTTGGTTTCGCTTCTCGTAGCAACTGGAGCTAACCGTCCGTCTTTGTTTTTGGCATCATCTTCTATTCTGATAGTAAGTATTAGGTTTACATGCACATACATTTAAACGGTTCTGCCGTAATCTAGACCATTTTTGGAACCACAGAGTTCTTTCGTGTAGAACACCGCAACGGATTGTTTTCGCTGTTAAGAAGTATCGGCCAGGAAAATCAGTCTCAGAAAATATTGTTCACTTTTTGTAGACTCTCCTCATTCTACTTACCTATTGTTCCCTTTTTGTTGGAACGTTTCTGACGCCAACCAAACCTCTTTTGCTTGTGAGACCCCTTTTTGATAGAATTTTAGATAGTTCCTCCCCACGTAGCGTGACTAAGAACTTATCTTTCCCACGTATTCCGAAGATTATAATATTCGAATCGATTCATTCATTCAGAGAGTGATACGGTCGCTTTGATCGATTGAATTGACAACATTTACATTTTAACTAAGTATTCATTCCATGTACCTAACGCTTATATCGTCAACGTGAAGCGAGACTTTCACGCAAAAAAAATGAGCTATGTGCCGAAAATGTTTATGTAAAATAGTAAATATTTGAAAACTTTATTTTTATTTGCAAAATGAAATAATATCAGATACGAATTCTTTGGCGTTTGTTCTCAAGCAACTCATATCCATAGCAACTTGGTTGCTCCTCGCTGAGAAGATTTTAGTCGTTTAAAATCATCGGTGAATATAGTTTTATGCTTATTTATTTTGACTTTTTTGTTATCCATTGTATCCCAATTTTTTTATTGGGATCCTTCCATATAATGTAATCGTATTCCAACACCTCTTCAAACCGAAATCTCAAAAGAATCTCACCCCCCTCCCTCCTCGTTTGAACTACTACGGGATGATAAGTTATATCTTTTCATAAAAGGAATGTCTTCCTGGTTCATGCGAAATTACATAATTAGAGGGAAAAAGACTGAAAAGGGAAAATAAGAGAAAAATAATGGGACCAAAAAAAGAAGTGATGAGCAAGAAGAAGAAAGGTAAAGAATAAGATGAAGAGGAAGAAGGTTGAGGAAAGAGAAGGAAAACTGAAAGAAGGAGGATGAGGAAAAACGACTGAAACAAAAGAGGAAATCAGGAAGAAGATGATGAGGTTGAATGAAAGGATGAGTAACGGAAAAGGAGATGATGAAGAAAATGATGGAGAACAAAAAAAGAAAATGTGGAGAAAGAAAGGAAGAGGGGAAAAAGATGAAGAAGAAGAAATGATTCAAGAAATTGATGATGATGTTAAAACAAAAAATGGTCAAAATCAAAACAAATCTAACATGTGGGTATAAATCCAAACCAGTATTCCTGAAAGTTTAGGTTCCTGGCAAAAGTAAAGATTTGGCATGGCCGTCTTTTCGAAATTTTAGAAATATACTCAGTTGGGGGGAAGGTGAAGAAAAATGGAAAAAGTTTTGAAATATTCCTGAGAACGATTTGGCGTAGAATAATTTGATTTTTAGGAAATGTAATGAAATAGTTGAAAGTATGATTTGGCAGTCGAGTTTGAACCAACTATTTACAAGAGTTGTGCGAAACGAGAGATCGCATTGTACGAGCTTATCCGTAGAACATATCAAAGCAAAATCACGCGTGATATGAAACAAACACTTGATTTTACTTCACTTAATACGTGAAGATCGCGGCATTCCAGCTCAGAAACGAGCTTTTACTGCTTGCCTTATCACGCGTGATTTTGCTTTGATATGTTCTACGGATAAGCTCATACAATGCGATCTCTCGATTCGCACAACTCTTGTAAATAGTTGGTTCAACCTCGCCTCCCAAATCATCTTTTCAATTATTTCATTACATTTCCTAAAAATCAAATTATTCTACGCCAAATCGTTCTCAGGAATATTTCAAAACTTTTTCCATTTTTCTTCACCTTCCCCTTTAACTGAGTATATTTCTAAAATTTCGAAAAAACGGCCATGCCAAATCTTTACTTTGCCAGAACCTAAACTTTCAGGAATTTCATTTATTTTTCCTGAAGGTTTCCTTTCTAACATGGTTTATGCCTGGTGGTGTTATTTCAAAGCAAACCCACTGATGCCCTGCCCTCCCCTTCTATGACGTCCTGCACGCTCGCACTGATGTCCTGCACACGTTCTACGGCGCTCTGCGCACACCCATTTGGGTCACAAGCACGCTCATGCCGATCATTTTTTCCGCAGGGCTACCGTAACCCTCCTTCGGAAGTTTTCCAAGCGTCAGCCTGGATATGAGCACATCGTTATAGCCAACCATCATCTTTGCACAATTTCGACCTCCTCAGCCACTTCCCAGTGGCTTCTCGAAGAGAGCGGTGTGTGAATGACTGCATACCGCTCCTCTCCTTTATATCCCGCATGTAATGAGCGTGTGTTATCGTTCGTTATCATGTTTTGTTCAAGAATGATTACGATAGCCCTGCGGAAAAAATTATCGGCATGGGCGTGCTTGTATTTGGATCCCGCAAACTTTCTACGGCGTCTTGCTCACTTCCACTTGGTCACCTCACAGTTTTTATGGCGTCCAACGTACTTTCATTTGGGTCGCGTACACTTTCTACGGCGTACTGCGCACACCCATTTGGGTCCCGCACACTTTCTACGGCGTCCAACGCACTGTTATTTGGGTCCCACACACTTTCTACGGCGTCCGACGCACTCTCATTTGGGTCCCACACACTTTCTACGGCGTCCGACGCACTGTTATCTGGGTCCCACACATTTTCTACGGCGTCCGACGCACTCTCATTTGGGTCCCACACACTTTCTACGGCGTCGGACGCACTCTTATTTGGGTCCCACACACTTTCTACGGCGCCCGACGCACTGTTATTTGGGTCCCACACATTTTCTACGGCGTCCTACGCACTCTCATTTGGGTCCCACACATTTTCTACGGCGTCATACGCACTCTCATTTGGGTCCCGCACACTTTCTACGGCGTCCGACGCACTCTCATTTGGGTCCCACACACTTTCTACGGCGTCCGACGCACTGTTATTTGGGTCCCACACATTTTCTACGGCGTCCTACGCACTCTCATTTGGGTCCCACACACTTTCTACGGCGTCCGACGCTTTGTTATTTGGGTCCCACACATTTTCTACGGCGTCCTACGCACTGTTATTTGGGTCCCACACATTTTCTACGGCGTCCGAAGCACTGTTATTTGGGTCCCACACACTTTCTACGGCGTTCTGCGCACTCCTACTGGGGTCCCGCACACTTTCTACAGCGTCTTGCGCACCCCTACTGAGGTTCCGCACACTATCTAAGGCGTTCTGTGGATTTCTTCTGATTCACACCGTGCGGCGTTCTAAAAAATACATCCAAGATCCCGCCGTATTGATTGAAGCGTTCAATCCTAAACAAATGCCTATCAGTGACGGTGTTTATTTCATTAGATCATTTTTACGAATGAGTAAACGTCGGATGGTTTATAATAACATGTTTACGTGTTTTTGTCTCACTTGACCCTCAATTTTGAGGTCCCGCAAAAATTGAGCTACCAACTTCAGATTTTGTCAGGAGCTAACGGCAATCATAACAAACTTTCTAGCCAAAAATCAGCTTTCTAGTTCAACGATAAGTGTTCCAACAAGATCATGTACGCCAACTGAAAAAAAAGGAGATGAACCCTTTTTTCGACCAAAATCACGTGGTTTTGACAACTTTTCTCGAATCTCAGGTAACCATTCCAGACCATTTTTTGAACAGTTATTCAACTTTCTAAAGTATATTAAATGCAAAAAGAACGGACTTCCTACGTTCACTCTGGACCCTGATACTGAGATCAGGGGATTGCGCGATGGCGAATCAAAGCCAAATCTGGTGAGCGCTTCGCGCTCACCACAATTGACAGTACATAAATGGAGATAGCATTTGACTTCAATGGGTTGAAGCAAGGTTAAAACACGATGAAGATTCAGGTTCAACGAATGTTTCTTCTTTATCTTCAACCTTACTTGATAATGAAGAATGAAATTCTTATTTTTTTCTTCGTCTTTACCCATTATTTAATAAAATCAATTTCTTTTCTCTTCTTTCTCGTGTTGCCTTTTCTCTTCTTTTTTTCGTGTCATCATTTTCTTTTTTCTTCCTTCCTCCCTTCCTTCCTCCCTCCCTCCCTCCCCTCCCTTCCTTCCTCCCTCCCTCCCGCCCTCCCTCCCTCCTTCCCTCCCTCCCTTTCTTCCTTCCTTCCTTCCTTTCTTCCTTCCTTCCCTTCCTTCCTTCCTTCCTTCCTTCCTTCCTTCCTTCCTTCCTTCCTTCCTTCCTTCCTTCCTTCCTTCACTCAGCGTTTTTTCCTTCACTTTCATCTCGTTACTTCCTTTCACTTCTCTGCTCCGTCATCATCTTTTTTCTCCGTCTTCTTCCTATTCTTCTATTCGACTTCCTTGTAGTCTTCTTTTCTTCATCTCAGTTTTTTCTTCGTCACGTCCTCTTTTTTCTTCGTCTTGACCCCTTTCATCCTCTCTTGGTCATTTCACTTGAATTTTTTCGTTTTCCCTCTTTTTCCTTCTTGTCTTCTTTCTCTACTGCATCTTTTTTTGCTTGCAACTTCTTTATCGTGTCTACTTCTTTTCCCTGCCTTTTTTCTTTTCCTCTCTTCCAAGGCTCTCTTTTTTGTTTTCCCCTCTCTTTCCTATGACTTCTTCATAGTTTCTTTACCCCTTCGTTCTTGACTTTGAATGTTAAATTATATCTGTATCATGAAACTGAGAAAAAACCTCTATACTGTCACCAAACAATGAGTGAAATGACTGCGCTAGAGAAAAGAATATCGAAAAAAGAACAAACATAAAAAGTAAAAGTAAAAAGAAAAAATCAGGAAGGAGAAGAAGAATAGAAAAAGAGGAAGACGAAGAAGAATGTGAAATAAAGATGTAGTAGAAAAGAAAAGCCCCACAAGGGGAGAATGACGGAGAGGAGGAGAAAAAAAGGAAAGAAGAGAAGATGAGGACAAAGAGGTTGAAGGAAAACAAGTAGTGAAAAAATGTGTACGGAGGAGAGGACCAGCAAAGCAGTGAAGTGAGAGATGAATAGAGCAGCGAGAAAAATAAAGGAAATGGAACGGTGGTGCCTTTAAAGTAGTGTCAATGTGAATGCGGAAGTCTTTTGTGCAAACGGCACTTATCGGAAACTCATTCATCATTATGGGCACAGAATTTACATAATTTGCAGTCCATCAATGAAATTTTGAAAAACGCATTCACCATTAGCGTTCATATTTTGCAGAATAAAAAGTTCACCATTAGACACCTCCAGTCGAATGATTTAGTGAATCTAAAAGGAGAAGAATAGCTAGGTGATTGCCGGCTTCCTCTGCAGATGGCCAGTGTACAATCATTCGGGCGATTTCCGGATATCCTCGGAACCGTCTTATCTGTATCCAGGAATAACATTTACAAATGCGTTTGAGTAACAATAGGACAAGAGCATTTGTTTTCAATTCAGTTAAAGATTGATGGGAAATCGTAAATTATTGCATATTTTTCAATTTCGCGTCGGATAACCTCGAATAATCTGAAATTTTCAGGCACTAAACAGTAATTTTGTCACCAAACTGGTATCGTACGAATGCTGCAACGAATCTCAATTAAAAACCAATACTTTGTTGGAACATAAAACTGGTGGTGAAGAGAGGAAGCGGTTTTTGCAGTTATCCGACGATTTTCGTGTCGAATATATAACGATCAGGGGGAAGAGAACGTTGATACTCACTGTGCTCGGAAGGCGTGTCTCTTGAACAGCTATTTGATAAAGAATAATTTTTCTTTTTCTCTGGAATAATCTTTCAGTTTCCGGAAAACAGGGGCCAGGCTCCGTAGAAATTCACAAACAGCAAAATACGTTAAAATTCAGTTGTTCCTTATTCTAACTGCTTTATTCACTTTCCCTTTACTGTATTCCCCTTGTCAATCACTCCATAACTCAAGAAGTGTTATTCGACACCAGCCATCGTTTGAGCTTCCCATTATACGGCATGAAGAGATAGAGCCGGCGCCAGCAGCTGGCAGCCTTTCACTCTATCTGTGCAGAGACACTAGACGACGAGGGCGCCAGCCGCGCTCGATACCGTTTCGCAGCAGCCGCCGCTCGGTCGGATGTTAAGTGCCCCGTAATCCATCAGCATAGGGGAATGACCGCAGCGTAACGAGGCAAGGGTACTCCTAGCCCGCCTACCGAGTTCCATCTCGGTGTAGCTGACTATGGGTGGTACGACCCCCAATATGAGATTGAAAGTCATCCTACTCAAGTGATCCCTGACGAACTTGGTGTGCCCCGCACGTAAAAAACGCAGACGATCCAGTTGGAAGTCCGTCCATCTTTGTATATTGACTTTCTCGAGAGCATCCGCAAAAGGCCTTCTGATATGTCTCTCTCTCTCACGAGATGCATGATCATTCTTAATAGGTGGTCAGGCTGCTTGACAATGTTGATAACCAGTTGCTGCGCTTGGAGTTGGCAGTGCTCCTTAACTGGCAGAATTCGGGCTTCAGCATGAAGATGTTCCACAGTGGTGCTTTTAGCACACCCTGTGGCAATCCGAAGAGCAGCATTTTGGACTCGCTGCATCTTTGTCCACGATGAATCCGATATCACGTGCTGCCATACCGGTGCAGCGTACTCCAACGCCGGCTGCAATATTGCCTTGTAGGTGGACAAAATTGTCTTCTTGCAACTTCCCCACGACGTTCCTCCCAGAGCTCGTAGGACGTTGAGCTTTGCTTTCACTGTAGCCTGTTTCTGCTCAGTATTCTTGTGTAATCTCAACGAAGGATCCAATACTAGGCCGAGCAGCTTAGGGAAACGTGCGGAAGGCAGACGAGCGTCTTCCCAATTCACAACGGGGTGAGCGCAGTGTTCCTTAGGGTCAGTAGAGAAAACTGATACAGATGATTTAGCGGCAGAGACAGTGAGCATCATATCATCGAGAAAGCTCTTCAAAACGATGAGGTAGCTATTGATCTTGCGTGCAGCTATACTAATGTCATGTCTCGGCACAGGATGGTGATATCATCCGCATAAGCAACGACTTTGATGTCACTTGGGGGGGGCATATCTTCCAGGTAAAGACTGATTAGAGCAGGAGATATGACTCCTCCTTGAGGGACACCGGCAGCAATCGGGATGCTATTAGAGACATGTTCCTGAAACAGCACTTATGCTCGGCGCCCTTTGATGAGTGCAGTAATGTATCGCTTCTGCCGAGGCGGGATGGTGGACCTCAATAGCTTCTCAGACAGTATGCCCAAGTTGACAGTGTCAAACGCCTTCGTGAGGTCCAGGGCTACTCCAACAGTGCGTTGAGGCTTGGTGGCGTTGGAGCCATCCAAAACATAGCTCACAATCTCCAGCAGCGCCGTGGTGGTAGAGTGTGATTTGCGGAATCCATGCTGGTGCTGCTGATTGTTATTATGCTCGGCCAGCTCCTTGACGACCAGTTTCTCAGCGACCTTTGCGATTGGTGATACCAGACTTATTGGCCTGTATCCCTGAGCCGTCGATGGCGATTTACCTGGCTTGGGCAACGGAACGACGCTTGCCATTTTCCAGTCTTGGGGTACGATGCACGTGCGAAAGGATGTGTTGATGACGTCAGCCAGGATTGGCATAATCTCAGTCGGCAGTTTCTTCAAGACCGCTGGACTAATGCCATCCGGCCCTATAGCCTTCGAACTGCGCATCTCTTTTACCACCTTTTCAATCTGCGCAGGCGTCATTGCTTCTGCTTCGTTCATGAGTGGCAACTTACAGAGCTCTCTTACAGTCACTCGATTCTGCTTCCCTCTCTTAGCCTGAGTTAAGAAAAAATTCTTTCCGAGATCAGTTGCAGCCTCCTTTCCCTATTTGAAGACTCCAATCTCGAACTCGATCGTAGAGTAGTTGGTGGAGGTGCTCTTGCCCGAGATCTTCTTTAGAACTTTCCAAGTTGACGCTCCATCACTCTTGAAATTCATCTTCTCCGTGAATTTCTCCCAACACTCCTTCTTGTGCTTGTTCAGATCTCGCTTAATCTCGCTATCCAGCTCGTTAATGGTCGGACCCAGATGATCTGCCACTCTCTTTGCAACCATTGTCCTTATCTTCTCCGAGATTTCCCTGGTGACATTGGGAAAGAAGGTCTTAACTCGGCCCTCCGGAATGGCGGCTTTCATTGCCTTGCGAATCGCATCCGTCAAGTGACGTTCTTTCTGGTGCACGTTTTCATTCCATGGATAGTCATCCACATGACGAAGTGCCACCTCCCTGAACAAGTGCTAGTCTCAAGGCAATGATTAAGGTAAGACCTTTGACGGATACCTGAATAAGGAGCAAGAGAATTAGAGAAATCGACATGGACAAAGACGGGAATATGATCACTGGACAGAGTTGTAGCGGTCGAACAAGAGCAGGCGCAGGAGAGATTAGATGATACAAGAGAGATGTCTGGACTAGAGGATCGGCCGTTGGCTGGGAGACGAGTGGGCTGATCATCGTTGAGAATGACCAGATCGCACTCTTCCGCCCATTCTTCGACGTCTTCTCCTCTAGCGTCAGTGTCAAGCGACTAGCAGAATGTATGAGCATTCAAGTCGCATGCTAAGACAACAGAGGGTGAAAGGAAACAGTCGTACAACTGCTTGAGTGAGGGAATAGGGTCATAAGATTGGGGACAGGACGTGGTAAGAGGGATATAGATATTAAAAAGAGATATGTGTTTTAGGAGGAAGGTGGATAGGTAGGTACTCGAGAGTCCCGTCCTTTGGTGTGTTTGGTATGATATGAGAGGGTAGATTTGATAATACGAAAGTGGAAACTCTCCGCCGAGAGCTGACCTTGGAGCATGATAAGCAGTGTAGCCAGGAATGTTGGGGTGACGTGTGGTAGTAGAAGGAGAAAGTTTGGTTGTTAGGGAGTTAAAGTTGACAATCGGATTGCTGGCTCATAAGGTTTGATTGCGGACCACTTCTTGAAGCAATCCTACCACGAGTAATACCCCTAATGAGTCATTAAATCTATGCGAGAGAAACGAAGAGCGCGAGTGTGACCGTCTTAAAAGCACAGTCCTACCTCAAGGGTGAATTTTAATATCATAGTCAGCCCGGCGTGTATAGCAACCCTGTCATGCGCGAAATCTCAATTCGATCAACAGGTAAGAAACTAAAGGGGAAAATGCGGCCCCGCCCCCAACACCCTAAAAGCATAATCAAGCGTTTCGCCCCGAATAGGGAACCAAAATCTCTGCAAACAAAAAAATTGGTTTGTGTGGCGATGATGCTCAAAGGCAAAATGTACTAGAGCAGAGCTCTTGGTTCCTTTTCCAGAGCAGCGTGCGCGGTTCGGCTTTTGGGGTATTGGGGTGGGCCCGACTTTTTCCCTGTAGTTTCTCACTCATTTGATCGACTTGGGATCTAGTCACGCTGGGCGGACTATAATATCAAACTTCACCCCAGAGGTTGAACTGTGCCTTTGACTTCGTGGAGCCGCGCTCAACGCGCATTTGGCTGCAAACGTATGGATACATTCCGCGGCCACGCAAGTACCGACTGCGGTAAAAATACAACACCATTCTTACCGGAAGAGAATCCTGAGCTGTTGGATGAACATTCTTGAACAGATAGCGCCGCTTCAGCAACCAATGGAGGATTCACAGAACTATCTTCCACAATTGACCCAGTAGTAGTAGAGCTTTGTAGGGGATCAGGTGGCGCATCCTCTTCATCGGGGCATTTCTCCCGAGAACAAAACTAAAATATCTGATAAGCGAAAGCGGTCAAGACATCAAACAAACACATTGCAAGGGTTGTTTCAATAGACAGTTGGCCACGGTTATGAAGACCTTTGTTAACCGAGCACAACTGTCTATACAACCAACACTAAACTTCGTACTAGGATTAAGCAACGAATAACTCATGAATTGATTGTTAAACCTAACCCAGATTCAATCCACTTCTCTTTGCTAAAAACCACTAAGGCATCATGGTTAACCCTAAACCATGGGCGTGTTACTGATGAATCCGGCCTTTAAAGTTATTCTCTTTCGTTTGCTGTCTATATTGTTGCCTATAACTGGAGGGAATTAGGCACGAGGTACGAACACACTAACTAGCCGATCTTCCTATCCGAATTCAGTGGCTGTATTCACGAAACACTGGGAGACCAAGTCCACCCGCTGTTGGACGAGTTTCCGATGTCGCACATTTCTAGGTACCCGGCAGGTTGACAGGAAGGCTACCTGCTATACATTGGATCCGACTCACTTATTTTCGGATATCCATCCGAATGAACCGAAATTCAAAATCCGAATCACCGCAAAACGCCAAATCCGAATTATTCAAAATCTGAATCACCGAAAAAACTTCAAAATCCGAGTGATCCAAAATCCGATTCACCGAAAAAACGTCAAAATCCGAATGATCCAAAACCCGAATCACCGAAAAAAACGTCAAAATCCGAATGATTCAAAATCTGAATCATCGAAATGTGCCATGAGTCGGAAGATTCGGATACCGAATATCCGGAATATATGTCATGATTCGGGTCGGATAACGAGTCGCATATTGGCAGGTTCGGTATGCACTGTTACTTAAAAAAGTGCATCTGATGTCGCGACTCGGCATTTCACTGCAAAGTAGCCATGCAGGTGCGTTCTTACACTGTAGACATCCACTTGACGCGTATTGCGAAGTTTCCGCAGCATTTTCTACGCATCGCTAGCGCAGATTTTGTTCATATTTGGCATTGCTCCTCTTCATTTACTCTGCCAACGCGTAGCTAGATGCCTCCGAGGGCGCGACCTGTAACACCGCCCCATTCCATGTAGCAGGAATTTACGGGTTTTAGCTACGATAGCTAAAACCCGCATATTCTTGTGTCGACGGTACAAGGGTGCAAATTCTGCGCGTATTCTACGTAAAAACGAAGGCTAAATTTGAAAGATTGATCTATCTGACGCTAAACCTGTATGTTCTCGCTATAATTTTGTAGCGAGAATCTACGGATTTCGCGACAGTCTGTGTTGAAATGCAATCTCAAACCCGCGCTGGCTGCGCGGAACGCAGGAATGCCGTTTGAACAGTGTTCGCCCAGTCAACCCACGGATAACTTGACACCGTAGGTGGTCGTGGAGGGTGACCCCGTGTCGCTATCTGGAAGACCTTGCTAGGGATAATTTTGGCCGCTGTGATGCAGCATGCCGTGGGGAAGAAACGGCGATGCTGTCGATCTCAGCTGGGATCGCCTTTCTAGTACGGATCAGGACTGGGTGGGTCGATCGACCGAGTGCTGTAACGAGAATTTGCGTGGAATATGCGGGTGCCGTAGCGAGAATTTACGAAGATTATGCGAGCGCTGTAGCTAAAATTTCATTAACTGAGGCTAAACCTTCCGTAATTTACGTAAAATCTCGGGTCAAAATTTAGACTAGATGCCTCCGAAACCCTGGGCATCTCCGGTTTCAATGTGAGGCATCTAGCTACGCGCTGGCAAAGCAATTTGTTGGGCGAGAGTGGCCCATTGAGGGTACGACTGGCTCCCAAAACCACGTGTATTGATCGAACGGGCAACCCTGTTAGAAGAGATTTAGACAGGAACTCGCGGGTGTTTGTCGGGTCGCTGTAGACGGTTGGTACTCAAAATGCTCATTAATACTAATGCTTTAACATTACACTCACTATGAAGATATTGTGAAGAATAAACAGATTTGTTGAAGGCAGTGGTCATGATGGAAAACGTCTTCGAGTTTTCTTCGGAAATCGAAAGGTGCGGGGATCATGGCAGCAGCAATGTCAAAAAAACGGCTAAAAAAAGTGCCCAAACAGCCCTACACTGCCCCTTTGGGTGACGCGCGATTCCCGCCCACTCCCTTCAACGCCCGTTGATCGAAACACGCAACTAAAAAACACTCTGAAGAAGAAACAATATATAAATTGGGGATTGCGCTTTACACAGAAGTTCAGGGCTATTCGGAGCGGTTTCTTAGCCGTTTTTTCGACTTTGATACTGCCATAAGCCCCGTCCCTTTCGATTTTCGGTGAAATTTGAGGACAGTTTTTATCATGAACACTGCCTTTAAAATAGGATTGGTTTGCAAATAATCCGAGACAAAGATGATTATCAATGAAATGTTTTATCATATTACAGTAAAAAAACTTTCCTTTCTTAAAGAATTCTCCCCGATTTTCGATACTTTTTGCGTTATACCAACTTGTATCCGACCGGATATCCGACTCGGATATTCGGATTCCGACACATCGAAAAAAGAACAAAATCCGATTGATCCAAACTCCGAATCACCAGAAAAAAACGTAATTTTCGGATTGATCCGAGATCCGACTATCCGTTTAGCGTATAGTTTACAGCAATGGAAGTAGGACCTGGTGAGGTTGCGTACTCCTCCTAATATACGGTAGTTTGTTATTGGTATCGCTCATTTTTTCGAAATAACTGATATTGGGCGGTGAGTTTTTGTTTCCACTCTCCCATTTTCACCTCTTTTCATTGCTTCCACAGATGTAGTCAGATCGGTGAAAACACAGACTCACTTATCTATCACAGTTTCGGAAAAAATGAGTGATACCACTAACAAACTACCATATGTTAGGACGAGTCCGCAACCTCACCAGTTCCTACTTCCATTGCTGTAGACTATACTTACCCGAATGAGTCGGATTATCCCATGTTGTTATTTTGAACCTATCCTCTTGAGTCGGATATCCGCGACCTCCGATCTTTGAGTTATTCGAAATCCGAGTATCCGAAATTTTTTGATTCGGATACAATGTATACTACGCTGAGAAGGTGGGTATTGTACATAAAGCGCTACTGGCTGTCTAGGACGCAACACACGCCCATTTTGCACAGCGTCCTTCTGACGCCATCTCAGCGCTCACCCACGTTCCACGACGTCCTGACGTTGTCACCTGAAGCTCTGCCTACTTTCGACGACGTGCTGCTGACGTCATCTGTAGCCCCACCCATTTTCCACGAAATCCTGACCGCGTCATTCAAAGCCCCACCCACTTTCCGCGACGTCATGATGACGTCATATGGAGCCCCAACCACTTTTAACGACGTCCTGACGACGTCATTTGGAGCCCTACCTACTTCCCATGAGACTGTGCCTACGTCATCTGGAGCCCTTCGTGCTTTCCACGACGTCCTGCTGAAGTCATTAGGTGTATTTTATTTTTTTCTAAGACCTCCGGTGGTTTGTAGATTTTCGTTGTGGTCAGGTAATGTTTTGAACATTTTTAAAGAAGTGCAAAAATAACGTGTTAACGCATTAATGGGTTAACGCGGATTTTTCTGTATAATTAACGATTAACGCTTAACGAAAAAAATATTTTTCATTAACGCACACCCTTGTAGTACACGACCTCCCCAACCCCAGCTCACCCCATAACTCATTAACGAGACTTTTGAATGCGAAATCGATAGCAAAATCGTGATCAGCGCGTCAAATACCATCAAGCCTCCAATTTCGCGACGTTCACAGCATCGGGAAAGAAGAATTTTTTTTTGGCCTGAAAAATCATCGGGCGTATCCTTTCATATAATAAGAGAATCCAAGCAGAAAGCACGACCACCTGGGTTTCCAACACTAAAGCAATATTTCGTTACATCTCTAACCACTCCAAAACAGTATTGAGCTGTATTGGCATTTCAGTTCACCAAAACCGTCAAAGTATAGTTAGGCTTATGAAGCTTCGCAGTCATATAGGGAATGTTGGGAGATTACGCGTTTCGGTTCTGAACATAATACCATCTTTGCCACTAGAGAACAGCAGGAAAAAGTACGTGAGTCCTTTGGCCGGGAGTTTTCCTGATCGTGAGAGAATTAATTTGTTCAGAAAAGCCACACAGTTGCCGGACAGAGCACCGCGAAGCGGCGCTTTAACCCGGGTTTTCCTGACCGTGAGAGAATTAATTTGTTCGCGAACCCCCCGGCAGATGGTTCCCATACAGAGCGCCACGAAGCGGCGCTTTGGATGGGTGGAAAGATAACCGATTAGATTGTGTACTGGCCGAAGAATTCTGGAAAATGAAAAAGGGACCAGGAAAACTCACTTACCATCCGTTCCGACCTCTCCGCGCGGCTATCCACCCGGCTCACGTTCTCCAACCTAGGCTGTACGTAAAAAACAATGTTCTAAAGGCAGCAGACACGCTCGAAAAAGTTGTTGAGACAACTGCGTTACTGGAGTCGTATGGCCCCTAGTAGAAGGTATACATTGGATCCGACTTATTTCGGAAAACAGCAAAAGGCGTTTTTCTCGTCACGGTCAACCTAATGCTTTAAAGGCATCGTTCGCGATGAAATTCGTTTTTGAGTTTTCAATGTATAATGGAAGCTCTAGTATCCTAAACAACATCCACGTTGAGAGAACCGCGGAAAAGTTACTAAAAACTGCTTTTCCGGACCCTTTTCTCTTCGTTTTCAGACCCCATTCAACCAATCTACGCATGAGGAAGGAACAGTCGATCGCTATGAATCGCTGCGTTGACCCATGATCTCCCGATCAAATCCCGTTCATCTTTCTTTCAACTGATTTTGAAGGGAGAAAAGGTTGTCCGATATGTGCAGGAAAGACATTCAAGACATAATCACACGATTTACTTCATCAACTTCCACTCATGTGTACTATAATACTTGCTGATCAATTACTTTCTTTCCTCATCTGGTGAACGGACGTAACAGATGATCGACCCAAAGGCCAACCCCCAAACCCAGAAAGACGTTTTCAACCGGAAAAAACTCCACTCCAGTTAAAATTCAAGACTGCAAACTTTGTGAGTGGCCTTATCAAGGTCCACTTGAACGATCTAACACCAAAACAAGAATTTGGTTTTCAGCGCGCACTATGCCTTTAAGAAAAGATTTTTCCAGTCAAAACTCATTACAACATTCAGGCAAGGACCAAATTCTTGTAGACTTCACATTGGTGTTCACAAAGTGAAGGTTGTTTGAAATGATTCGGATATCTAAAAATCGGATATTTTAGAATTTCTTGTCACAGAATCTCCTAGTTACTCAAAAGTTGAGATCATTCTGCCTTTTTAATCCAGACACATCTAAATGTGAACCTTTCAGTTCAGGGTAAAGCAGAAAAGAGCGATTTCTGCAGTTATCCTCATTTAGTCGGATCCATTTTATAGTAGAAGGCTCGCGCCGTTAGAAGCGTCAAAAACGAGTTAAGCTGCTAAATTTGAGCAATGCATGCCGAAAAAATTCGTCAGCCCCGCCCCGAAATGCTAACTCGTCCAGATTGATCGTTCGAATACGGTCGCTGTGGCTGGATCTTGATGCTTCCAACGAGGTGAGCGTTCTAGTACAATCTGTAAAAGTCTACTGGCTTAGCTATAGCCTAGCCCCCTCATTTCGAGCTGGTCGAAACAAGGCTTCGGGCTTATTATGTCAATATCTCCCTATCACTGTTATATTTTGACATGACCGACCGCTCCGCTGCTTACTCCGCCCGGACTCATACGAGCAAGGTAGGCTTTACCTCAATCGTTTTGTCGCTAATACTCCCTCTTTCTACAGCGCGCGGTAAAACTCGTCCACTTTCACCCGTGACAAAAACAACCCATGTTCCTCTATTTGCATAGTTTTCGTTGGTATTTTCGTTAGTTCCGCATACTACCAGTTTCAAACCTTCGATTTTGATCATAAAATCGATATCATTTTTAAGCATGTCTGCTGTCTTTAAACTAAGCCATGCAGGTAAATTCGAAACAAGCACCTCATGAATGGCATTCTATGGCGGATATCCGGTTCAAAAGGATAGATTTAAAATAACAACATCGGCTAATCCGAGTTATTCGGATAGAGAGGCTAAAAGGATAGTCGGATCTCGGATCCATCCGAAAATTATGTTTTTTCTCGGTGATTCGGAACTTGGATCACTCGGATTTTGTCCCTTTTTCGTTGACTCGGATTTTGACCTTTTTTTCGGTGAGTCGGAATTATCCGAGTCGGATATCCGCTCGGATAATAGTTTTTATAAATCCTTCTGACGAAAATTTTCAAAAAAAAACAGTTTCTCTACTGTACCGTAATAGAATAATTCATTGATAATCATCTTTATCTCGAAATATTTGCAAACCAATTCTATTTGAGAAAAATGTGCTAATACTTTTCAAAATCTTCAAAGTGAGTGTAAAGTCCCGTTCTGACTGCAGCTGGTCGCTGCGGACATACGAGGGGCAACTGCTCTTTTTTCATTGCGCGTGTTTGAAAAAGCGCTCCAATCGAGATCGCTCCGTGGCAGACATGCGCCATCGCTGCGTCACGGCGGCCAAATCCTATGTTTTACTGCTCCGGTGCTGGAGGAGCAATTATCAACGGTCGCTGATAATCGCTCCGTCGCGGCCGAAATGACAGCGAAGGGGCTATTGCCAGCGATGACACGTTTCCTCCTGTGAACATTGATCCATTGATTTGACGCGATTTATGTGTACAAATCGGAAAATGTTATCATTGGTGACTGTCTGCTGAGCTTCACCTATTGACTGATTCGCTGATTGTCAGTGTAGTGTAGCTAATAGACAAAATCGCTGCCGCTACCAGATCGCTGCAGCAGCGGATGCCAAATCGCTGCGATGGAAAGCAGCAGCGATGCAGATAAAACCGATAGTTGATAATAAACTCACGTTCGATGAACATTGTGGGCACATTGCTGCCAAAGCGCAACAAAGGCTGTTTCTATTACCCAAGTCTTTGCGGTTTAACGATCCGCATTTATTGACCAAAGCATGTAAAATTTATGTACGTTCTATGGTGAAGTATGGAACCTGCGTTTTTGCACCGCATAAGCGCAAGTTCATTGATAAAATAGAAAGAATGCAGATTAGTTTTTTGAGGAAAGTCTTCTTAAGGGCGATGGGATTCTCTTATAGCGCAATACCCAGGGGTTACCTTAGGAATAAAAGGTTGCACGTGGACACCCTTGCTGTACGTAGGAGGGGAAATGATTTGTTCCTGTTTTTTAAAATGCTGAACGGGCTTGTTGGTTTGAAATTATCCGAGTTTTCCACGCTGATACGTTCGAATACAAGAGGGCGAAGGTTCAAACCAAGCTTTCCAAGGCCTCGTTCTCAAATAAAGCGGCATTTCTTCACAATTCGTGCGGGATTGGACTATCTAAGCTTGAGTAAGACGTTGCAAGTGCCGGCTACCTATGTTGGCTTCAAAACGGTGGTCGGTCAGCATCTTCAACAGGAACCATTGGTGTCTTAGTCTTGTTTTTTAAACTAGTTTCATAATGATTGAATTGATTGTGTTCAGTTTGTTGATTTTTTAATGTAATATCACATGTGCTTGCATATTTAATAAATTTGAAATATGTTTCGGGCGCTTCGCATCCGACTTCCGACGGCCGAGAAATATTCTTGGCACCAGGGTCAAGCAGGGTGGTGACTCGGCGCAACGAGGTGTTTTTAGTAGTTTTACAGTGACTGAATTGATTGTGTTCAGTTTGTTGATTTTTTTTGATATTTCTAGAGGTCATATCACATTTGCTTGCACATGTAATAAATTTGAAATTTAAAGGATTTACGAAGCACAAGGGAATCTCAGCCAGCCGTCAGGCGGGCCGAGCCCGCAGGACGGCTGGTAAATTATTTTAAAAAATCTAAAAAGTCGTCGGGGAGACTAAAAAATCACCTAAAGATGCTATTCGGTAGCCGTCCAATGAGCCCTCGGAAAAGAACGCTAATGTTCGACTTGTCATTCGCAATTACACACATTTCCGCTACACACCAGCCATCTTTCTTAACAGTTCATCCGTTTTTTCGTTTTTGTACAGATATTTTCATGTTTTAAAAGTGTTATATTTGCGAAAGTGATCCTTACTCGCTTATCCTAGCGGAGAAAATAACGCATGACAGAGAATAGGGCGAAGTTGCAACACGTTCAATTGGAATTGAGCCTTGACTTTACACGGTCGGAAACGACCGAATTTCTATTCCTATCACCCAGTGTACGAATTCGCCGGTTATCCACTACACATAGGAATTAAATAGAAAATAGTATAAACTCGATACATGCCTCATTGAAATCGCCATGCGTAGACTTGGGTGCATTATGGTCAGCAATGCGAATGTCGGAATCAGGGGGTAACGATATTGTGGGTGAATTCGTTGATAACCCTGTCCTCTCTCGGGAGAGCTCACCAATTGAGTTATCATTAGGGAGATCATGACCTTGAACTGACACTGATGAATGCAAATCGATAAGTGATAGAATTAGAATTTGGAGTAAACCTGTTACTTGCTGCCGTTGTGCATTACCAGTCCCATCGACTACCATTTCCTGTACCTCCTGGTGAGGAGGATATACCTGCTGAACAGTAGTATTCAAGACAGCTGGTGAAGACGAGCTTCCTGTTTTGTGTGAAAGATCAGGCTGCAAAGGATCTGTTGCAGACTCGGACGGAGGTAATTCGACAGTTGCTCCCGTTGGCGAGACAATGTCCTTAAAAATAGAAAAATTGCGTTCCAAAATTATAAACGAGCACAAATTCTCGAACATTAGTAAAATTCGCTTAGAGGCAGTGCTCACGATAAACTTCAATTTTGAGGTTAATCGCTAAATCGATTGTTTGGCCCCCGGGTAGAATTGAAATGACGAAAAAATCAAGAAAAACGCAACAGAACGGTATGATATCCTCAAATCTCAACTACCCAAGTTTGAGGTTTAATTACCCAAGTTTGAGGTCTGGTATCGTATCGAGCCGATGGTCAACTTGTATGTGCCGCTACTACTATTCACGTGAGCGTTGCTGGAAGTTGCCGAGCAGGGATTAGCGGAATTCCGATTTCGGAAGGTTTTGGCCATCCGATTTCCGAGAAAAAAAGCTTAAAAATGCGGAAAAAATCGGAAATATCAGAGTTCAGATTTTTGAACCCTTTTCCTTGCCAAATTCTCAGGATATCTGGGGCGCTAAATTCGAAGGTCCGTCTTCACTTTTCAGAAAGCTAGAGTTGAGTGCATTTACAGGAAAATTATTCAATAACTATCCTACTATCTACATATATTTGCCTAACTCTATGTGTGTGTCTGTGCGTGTTTGTGAGAATGAACGGAAAATCGGTCGTTTTTTTTTCAAAAATGAAGCGATTTGGTTTCTTGTTATTATGGTGGAATGGCGTGTACTGATAACACGATATAATCATTTCCCTAAATAAAAGCTCGTGGAAGGGTTTCATTAACGGTTGCATGTGAGATTTAAGGCCCGCTGTGAGTTTGCCGAGGGAAGGGTGCAGGACTCCACACGTAAGGAATTTCTGACAGTCACATGCGAATTAAGGGCTCTACACATGTTGTCGGCAACCCGTCTTTACAACTTTAAGTTACATTTGACCTTAAACATTGGATACATTTTCCATGGTGCGAGTTGAGTCACACGTGACATAAAGCACTGGCGTGTAACTTAAATGTATTATTTCATAGCACATGTAACTTATCTACGCGGCGTGACGTTTCCTAGGGAGGTATACGATGCACTCTGGAGGCAGTACTCAGATGTGGGCAGCGTCGGCCATTCAGTTACCCAAGTTTTGAGGTACTTGGCCCCGCACACCGGCTGGAGGCCCCGCCTGACAGACCGCTGCCGGCCCAGTCGTTCTCGCCGAGAAGTCTCCGTCGCGTGACGGTGTGCTGGTCTCGTCGCTTGTCAATGTGCCGGCCACGTCGCGTGTAGGTGTCAAATAACATGAACCAACAGTGCAAGTTACTCGCAATGTTATATTATTAGCGCACGTTACTTTAATCAAAAATATCGACAAGTTACATGTAACGTAGCTTCAAGTTACTTGTGAACAAGTTGCGTGAGGCCATCATGCAACTGGTGTTGAAGTCTCAGGTAACCTGCTAAGCAATTTCTGAGTTGAAGTGCGTCAAGCGCCAAAACAGTGCGCTGGGCCTTACTTGGAGTGCACCAAGCGCTGGGAAAGTGTGCGGGACCCAACTGGGAATGCGCCGAGCGCCAGAGGCAGTGACTGTGTTGCACTCAACTTGTAGTGCGTCGAGCGCCGGGGAGACTGTGTTAAACACAACTTGAAGGGCGCCAAGCACCGGCGAAAGTGTGTGGCACCTCAACTAGGAGTGCGTGAAGCGCCGAAAAAAGTGTGTTGCACCAAACTAGGAGTGCGCCAAGTGCCGGGAAGTAAAGTTTGCGGGACTCCACTGGGAGTGTGCCGATCGCCGGGGAAACAGTGTTGGACCGACTTCAAGCGCTTCAGGTGTCTGGAAAACTGCGTGGGACCTTACTGATTCTGCAATGATTCGAAGCGTCACGATACAAGCCTATAAGTACGCGCGGGTGTACACATTGTTCAATTGAAGGCAGTGTTCACGATAATCTTCGATTTTGAGTTTAATCGCTAAATCGATTGTTTGGCCCCCTGAAATATAAACTGAAATGACGGAGAAACAGAGAAAAACGCACTAGAAGGGCACGAAATCCTTTACTCTCACCCCGCTTCTTTACTCTCAGTGGAACTGTTTGTTGTGACAAGGAAATCTTTTGTGTGCCCATCTTTTGCAATTCTCTATTTCGTGTTGTTCCGTTCTTTCCTTCGAACACTAACTAATACTGTTTGGCCCAAAATATTCTTCCATTTTTGATCAGCCCCATTTTTGACCGGTGGCAACTAGCGTGGACATGTTCATCCAACCGGACAATCAGTCCAGGCCAGAGAATAATGACACTGAAATAAGACGATTTAGTGCGTTTCTCGCCGCTTCTTCGTAATTTCGGTAACACTTGGTAGCCAACGCATTGTGTTGAGTCGAAAACTCAAGAACGAAAAGCATTGTAAACACTGCCTTTAAGTAGGATAAGTTCAAGTTTTTTAGCAGAAACAATCACCAGGGGAGGGTTAAGAATTTCGCTGACCATTTCCGATTTCCGATGGTTTTTAGTGTTCCGATTTCCGAATTTGAGAAGGTTGTTCCGATTTCCGCAATTCAGAAAAAAACTTCCGCTCATCCCTGTTGCCGAGCGTCTTCGATTGGGCTCCACAGGCGGGGAACAGTGCGGCGGGTTCTGCAATTTCATCATCAACCTTAAAAAGGCCACTAACAGGTGAATTTCGGTCTATCTCCTCCCTGTGTACCTGATACGATGCCCGCCGCTGCCGCTGTCCCTTTCCAGATGGTGACCAGGAGGCGATCGGCCGAAGAAGGCAAAGATGTATGTTCACAGTCGCCAAATGGAATCGAGATAGCGCTCGAACAACTGGAGGCGGACAAGAAGGCCCCAGAATATATGATGGCTTTGTTTGTCCATATTTTGCACGTCCAGAGCGAGTTCTCTGCTGTTCTAGCGAAGAACCAAGAGTTGCAGGAGAAAGTCGCCGCTCTTGGTGCTGAAAACTCTGCTCTCAAGAGTGCGCTAGCGGACGCCGAAGCTAAACTTTCTCAATCATCGGCCCTGCGAAATACCCCTGTTGTCCATGATAGCCACGTTGTTAGCAGTAGGCATAGTGTTAATGTGGAGGAGAAGGAGCGGTTGCGCTCACTGGCTGTTTCGGGCGTTCCTGAATCCTCTAAAAAGCGGTCTATTGAGAGAACAAAAGATGATTACTCTGTCGTAGAAGATGTATTGAATCATCGGAGTGTTGGATGCATTCCTTGTATGGTGTATAGGCTCGGTAAATCACAGGTTGATCGACCCCGTTTGTTGAAAGTTGTTCTCCCCTCTAGCTATTACCAGAACCTGACGCTGCGTCAGGGTTGAGCAGGCCGTTGTGGCAATTTTTGTCGCGGCTACGACCCCCACCACATTTTCCTTTTTCAAAAAAAATCCCAAAATTTCACGACCCCACAGGACCAAAATTTCTTAAAGCTTTATTTAGTGTCTAGTTGTCAATTTTGTCAAAAAAAGTGTCAATTTTTTAAACAGCTTCTCTGTATATAATCTGCTTTTATATTGCTGAAAATGCATACACCTCGCACGCGGTTGATTTTTCCTACCTCATTTTACCATGCCATGTGGTTTGAAAAAATCCAATTTTTCCAAAAATTCTACGACCCCACCAAATTTTCAATTTTTTCCCGAAATTTCCAAAAATATACGACCCCCCTTTGTGACCAGTCACAACGCTGCTCAACCCTGCACTGCGTAGGGCTCCTCGTCTGCGAACCTTCTCCCGCGACGGGGTCTTCATGAGGCCTTCGCTCACAAGGGAAGAACTGACACGCCGGCGAGAAGCTGCTATTGCACGTCGCTCATCTGCAAATGTTGCTCTCTCTAGCTCACAGCCTTCTCAATCCAGTACGCCTGTTACTGATACTAGCACGCTTCCTCACGACCCCAATATGCTTGTTGCTGGTTCGAGCACGCTTGTTGCCAATCAGAGTTTGCCAGTTGCTGATACTACTACACTTGCTACTGATCACACTACTTCTGCTACTGCTTCGAGTGCGGGAAACGCGTAAGCCATCCTCGGGACGGACCTCGTAGTATTTTATGCTTTACAACAAATATACGATCTATTTCTAAAAACAATGATTCTTTTGTATTGCTTTTACAGGACAAAAACACTGACATTATCGCGCTCACGGAGACGTGGCTTAAGACGGGAGTTGAATTGGCGCCTCTGCTGGGGGACTTGAGTTCTCACTACGACATTCTCAGGTGTGACCGTAGTCGCAAGAGAGGAGGTGGGGTTGCTTTGTTCGTTAGGAAGCCTTACTCATCTGTTCTTGTTTTCCGTGAGTCTGTTACGGACTCGTATGAAATTTTATGTGCAGACGTGGAAGTAGGGCTCGTTCTTGTGCGGTTCATTGTGGTTTATAGAGCTCCGAGTTGTACCGCGGTGATGACTGAGCAGTTGAACGCAAGCATTAGTGATATGGTGTCTGCTAACTACCCCTGCGTAACCACCGGCGACTTCACTTTCCCTGATGTGCGATGGGAAGGCACCTACATTGCCAACAGTTCTGTTTCCAGGAGTTTTTTGAATATGTGCTGCACTCATTCTCTGTCGCAGTATGTTAAATCGGAGACGTGTGGGGGTAATATCCTAGACTTAGTGGTCTGCTGTGACAACGATTTCGTGTCGAATACAGGTGTCTTGCCTCCCCTGGGTTCGAGTGACCACTCCTTGGACACAGTTCAGTATAGGCTCAGGCTTCGTAAACAAAGCACCACGAAGGAGATGAAAAGAAATTTGAAGGCAGCTCGTTTTGACCTGATAAAGGAGTAACTGATGAATGTTGACTGCTATAGTTCTTTTCAGTCGGAGGCTACGGATAATGGAAAATACGAAATTTTAATTGCCATAATCCAACACTGCATTGAACTTTTTGTACCAATGCACATGGTCCCAAGCGGTCATCGAAGGCTTCCCCCATACCTCAAGGCGTTTCAAGGGTTGCGCACAGATGCATTGTTTGCTGTGAAAGAACTCAATACCCCCGCTAGCTGGGCAAAGTTCAAGGACATAAATGGTAAGTTCGAACGCAAGCTTAAAAAGTACAATGATAGTATAGAGAAGAAAGTCATCGAATCGGAAGATAGGAATGCGTTTTACAAGCTTTTGAACTCCAGAATGAATGATTAAAAAAACCATTGGAGCGCTTAAGACGTCTGACGGAAATATCCTCAGGGCTGACAGGGACAAGGCAGAACTTTTGGCAAATACATTCGAACATTAATTTTCAAGAGCTTCTTCACTGGACCAAGCGAGGCTGGTTTCCCCGAACTTCGAGGTGATGCAAGATTCATGTTGGTTCTATAAGGAAGAAATGATTACTAAACTATTGAAATGGCCGAATTCATCTTCAAGAACGCCGGATGATATCCCTCTGAAGTTCGTGAAGAAAGGCGCTCATGAAATAGCGGGACCGCTAGAGTTCATTTTCAACTTGAGCTTTATGACAAGTGAGGTCCCAGATCGATGGAAGTTATCTTATGTCACTCCGCTCCCTAAAAAGGCGCCATTCACAGAGCCTTCCAACTACAGACCAGTTAGTATGACGTCATTGTTTGCTAGGTTGTTCGAAAAAATTCTAAAAAAGAGAATAGTTGCACATCTCGAAAATCGTTCGGTTATCTCCCCCATCAACATGGCTTTCAAAAGGGTAAGTCAACCGTGACAGCTATGATTGAAGCTCTAAACAACTGGACGTCTCTTTAAGACCAAGGTAGTGATGTTGATGTTGTTTTCTTCGATTTTTCCAAGGCATTTGACAAAGTCCCGCCTCATAAGCTAATACAAAAACTAACAATGGTAGGCGTACACCCGCGCATAGTTTCCTGGATTACCTCATTTCTGGAGCATAGGGTCTTTTCGGTTCGAGTGAACACTTCGTATTCGCCGAATCATCCAGTGTATAGTGGAGTTCCGCAGGGTGGAGTCCTTTCACCGATGTTGTTCAATATATACACGCACGAGCTGGGGGACTTATTGAGTGGGTTTGGAGTTGATTTCTGTGCATTTGCAGACGATATTAAGATTTTTCGCCACGCACGCTCTAGTGAGGACATTCAGGCAATTCAAAATGCAATAGATGCAATGGCGGTCTGGTCTCATGAATGGCACCTGCCGCTATCGAAGGAGAAAACGAAGTGTCTGCATCTAGGTTCCTCAAATAACTGTCATACTTACAATGTCGAAGGGACTAAGATTGACAATGTCGAGCAGATCACTGACCTGGGATTCATCCTCACACGAAACCTCAGTTTTTGACAAGCACTGCGAATCGGTATCTACCAGAGCCACCGTGGCTGTCAATAATATATTCACGGGACTGGGAACAAAAAATAGCGCGGTACTACTTAGAGCCTTCAAAACCTACGTGAGACCTATTCTTGAGTATGGAACACCAGTGTATTGTCCGCACAAAAAGAAAAGCATAGTCAAACTTGAAAAGGTGCAAAACGGGTTCACAAGGAAGTTAATGATCAGGAAGCTCGGTTTTTGCTATTATCAACAAATGCCATCTGCAGAAACCAGGAGTGAGCTCAAACTGCCATCTCTTCTGGTAAGGAGAGAGTTGAACAACTTACTGCTGCTGCATAAAATCTTTTATCAACCGGACTTTGGTCTCCGGCCTGGGTGTATTGTCGAGGTGAGAACATCGAGTACCAGGAGAGTAGCTTCAAAATTGTGCGCAAAAATTCAAACCTAAACTGCAGGCGCTTTTTCCTGATAAATAGGGTGACCCCGGCATGCCAACGGCTTCGGAGGCTAAAATCCATCCCTGTGAGCAATAAGGCATTTAGAAAACTTGTAACTGAACACTTCGAGAACGAGCGGGGCGAGCGTTAATCCTTCGCCGAGCAACTCCCTTGTCTCTACAACATTATGGGCTATACGTGTATCTGCTTTGAATTGATTACACTACCTGATCAAAAACTGATAAATTTCCCTTGTTCCTGCTGTATGTTTTTTATTGCTGATTTCGTTTAAGTTGTTCGTTGCACATAGGTCTGGTACACAGGCTTATGTAAATAAATGAATAAATCTCACCCCGCCTCTCAAGTCTCTCAGGAACTGTTCGTTGTGACAATGAAATCTTTGTGGAACCGTCTCTTGCAATTCTCTATTCTATGTTGCCTCGCACTTTCTTTCAGACCCGAACTAATACTGTTTTGTCTACAATATACTTCAATTTTTGATCATTCCTATTTTTTACCGGTGACAACCACCGGGAACATGTTCATCCAGTCGGACAACTAGTCCAGGCAAGAGAATAATGTCACTGAAATAAGACGTTTTAGTGCGTTTCTCGCCGTTTCTTCGTAATTTTAGTAACACTTGGTTGCCAACGCATTGTTTTGAGTGGAAAACTCGAGAACGAAAATCATCGTGAACACTAACTTTGAGCGGGCAACAATATAACGTGGTATGTACTAATTCAAAAGGAGCTACACCCTTTACGACCTAAGCGGATGCGGTCGGCTGGAGATAAGTATGCATGAATCTCATTGAAACACGACTGCTCTTTCTCAGCGTTTGACGGATGTGTTTCATTGAGTTCCCTTCTTACAGCATTCCAACTGACTGCTCACCCGCAAGGTATAACTTGTGGTGTACTGTACGCTTGCTTTGACTTTTCTCCTTGAAGGCGGATCTTTACCAAACAGTTGGAAAAGTCGAAAGTTTCACAGGGGTGATCTTAATTTGGTCACTGGGACTTCTCAAGGCTAACATTCCACGGGGATACCTCAGGAATGGAAGATCGGTGCTGGACACTCCTGCTTTGCGGAGAAGAAAAGACGAAATGAAATGTTCATAATATATAGACAATTGAATGGTTCAGTCGGTTGAATTGTCTGGCTCGCCCTCCCCCACCCAAACCCCTCCGTTCCAAGAAATATTAGTCAGTTACTGAAACAAGTGTTCCTACGCCACGAACTCGGTTGCCGTGCCTTAGTGGGGCCAACCAGGAGACATACCGAAGCTCGAGATCATTTCTGACACGTCTCCGCTACTCTGGGCTGAATGAAGGAGTACGTCATCAATACTGTCCCCTTTTTGATTTTCTTCCTGGGAAAAGAGCTGAAACGCGACTGTGTGGACGAAGAAACCAACGACGACGCACCACTGGCGAAGCGAGTCCCATAAGCAGGCTCTAGCGGAGTTGCGAAGGGCGCAACGGGGTGAGTGGGGGTCGTAAAAATCTGTCCCAGAAGAGAAGAATTCGAAATTTGGGAAGAGGATCGCAAAAAATTTCCGGCTTGATTTCAAGTTGAAAGCCTGGTCCGACCTCAGAATCGAACCTCAGATTTTCCGCTCATCTTGAAGAGAATTTCGCGCTGATCACAAGGGTTATTTCAAAATCGCTCAAAACTCCATACGAACGGAATTATGGTCCCTCAAAAATTTTGAATTCGAACGGTGAAAAGTTCGCGGAAGTTTTCTCGGGCTTGTTTCTTCTCGTTATTAGCATCCATAGCTCATTGTGGATTTGTACTTCCTTTGTGCTACTGGACAACCCAATAAATTGGAGCAGTATATTTCAAGCCGTCCCAAAGCGAGAACTCCTGTCGTTAGGCGAGCCACTAGAAGAGTTCTCCGCACGCGTCTCCATAATGCGCGCAGACTGATTTTTTCTGAAACTGTAAAAGAATGAGTACCATTGGATACGAGTAATCGGGGAGAGGCAAGGGCGCTTTCATACTCCTCGTTGCCCGCTCAGCCAGAACGCCGAGGCGCGTCAAGTGTGATTGATTTTTCTCGCCTCCACGCCTGTTGCACCTCTCGAATACTATGAAAGATCTAGCGGCACCCCAATAGCAAAGCGGTAGGAGCGAAATGGCAGAACGGATTGAGAGACACGTGCGGTACGCTCTTGCGGCAGGAAAATTCATTTATTGCTCATCTCGGCAGATTTACCCTCTATAAAACGTCGAAATTCACATCAATCGAGGCGCGAGCGGCGCGCGCGACGCCTGGGCCTCCGTCTGCCCTCCGCTCTCACACTGTCTCTTACCTCCGCTCCGCACCAGCACACGTAGGAACCATGTGAATTTCGCCGTTTTATAGCCTCTATCTCAGCACCGCCAGCGCAGAGGGCGCAGAAGAGTATGGATGGGCAGAAGTACACATCACTCGCACAGAAGCTATGCAACCCCTCGCTCAAACAAAGATGCTTATTCTTCTTCTTTGCAGTCACTGAGAGGGTTTTGTCACAAGTTGAGGAACTGGGCGACCAGCACTGGATTCGTCCACAAGTCTATTGTACTGAGCGTTGTTGGCTTCTTCGGACAATCAAATAGGTGCTTAGTGTCGTGGCTTTGGTTTCCACAGTCCGGGCACACGTCAGGCTGGCTATTGTCGATCCTGTGCAGGTAAGACATAAGCAATGGAGAATGTCCGCAGCGTAACGAAGCGAGGATACACCTGGCGCAAATACCGAGCTCGGACTCGGTATCACATACCCTAGGCGGCACATCACCAAAAATAGGGTTGACAGCCGCTTTGGCAAGATGATCCTTGACGAACTGGGTGTGCTACGCGCGCAAGAGACGAAGCCGTTCTTGATTTGAGTCGGTCCATCTCTGTACATTCACTTTGTTCGGAGCATCTGCAAATGGCACTCTGATAGATCTCTCTCTTACGGGATTTAATAGTCTTCTCGACAGATGATTAGGCTACTTAGGGACATTAGTGAACATCTGCTGAGCCTGGATCTGGCAATAACTCCATTAGAGTTCGAAAACAGCGTCTCCAAATCAGGAAAGGCTGCCGCATATGCTCTCGGCAAAAACTTTTTTATCACACGTACCAAGCGAGGCGTGCAAAACAGAGTCACGGTAAGAGAACTGAGCCGACTGCCGCTGATGAAAATCCGTTAGATCTAGAACAGACAGGAATTCGCTGCTATCTCAGGAAAACATCGCTTTTGTGACCAGGACAATGACATTTGGAAAATCGCGTGTTTATGTAAGACAATTCTTGTTCCTGGCTTCTAGGTGTTATATTTCAGTTGCTTATGTCTAATGTATGTGGGAGATGACTTCTTTAAAGGCAATTTTCACGATGGTTTTCGTCCCCGAGGTTTTCCAATAGAACAATGCGTTGGCCCCCTAAGTGTTACCAAAATTACGAAGAAAACGCGAGAAACGCATTAAAACGTAGTAATTCAGTGGCATTATTCTGTAACATGGACTAGTTCTCTTGTTGGATGAACATGTTCAGGGTGGTTGCCACCGTTACAAAATCGGGTCAATCGAAAATAGAGGAATATTTTATGCAAAACAGCATTAGTTAGGGCCCTAAGGAAAGAACGAAGCAACAGAGAGTAGAGAATTGCAAAGAACGGGTCCGCAAAGGATTTTGTCGCGACGTGTGCTACACTACACCCCGAGTCTGCGTTTCCGTCCTTACAGCATCGGTTGTCACGGAGTGTGAGTAGCCGCTAGCCCGACACGAATGAACCAGAGGACTTACGGCGTGCCCCTATGCTTTAGAGTGTTGGAACAAATAATTTTTTTTGAATAAACGAATAATTCGAATACTCCACTTCTTCGAATATTCGATTATTCAAATAAACGAATATTTCACTTCTTTGAATATTCGATTATTCGAATAACCCGAATAATCCACTTCTTTGAATACTCGAATTATTCGAATATTCGAATATCATTCCATAGTAATAAAGGAGAGTGGTGTCCGTCCGTCCGTCCGTCAGTCAGTCAGTCCGTCAGTTTACGGTGTGCATTCTGTAATTGCAGACTTTTCTGTTTTACAAGGGGTAAGCCCGAAACAATCAAACGGGACGTCGTAGAAAGTCAGCGGGACCCAGCGAGAGTGCGCCAGACGCCGTAGGTAGTGTACGGAACCCTTTTAGGAGTGCGCCGAACGCCATAGAAAGTGTGCGGGACCCATGTAAGAGTGCGCCGGACGCCAGAGAAAGTGTACGGGACCCAGGTGAGAGTACGCCGGAAGCCATAGAATGTGTACGGAACCCATTCAGGAGTGCGCAGGACGCCGAAGAAAATGTGCGGGACCCATTTAAGAGTGCGCCGGACGCAGTAGAAAGTGGGCGGGATCTAAGTGGGAGTGCGCCGGACGCCATAGAAAGTGTGCGGGACCCGAGTGGGAGTGCGCCGGACGCCGTAGAAAGTGTGCGGGACCCGAGTGAGAGTGCGCCGGACGCCGTAGAAAGTGTGCGGGACCCGAGTGGGAGTGCGCAGGACGCCGTAGAAAGTGTGCGGGACCCGAGTGGGAGTGCGCCGGACGCCGTAGAAAGTGTGCGGGACCCGAGTGAGAGTGCGCCGGACGCCGTAGAAAGTGTGCGGGACCCGAGTGGGAGTGCGCAGGACGCCGTAGAAAGTGTGCGGGATCCAGAGTGCGCCGGACGCCGTAGAAAGTGTGCGGGACCCGAGTGAGAGTGCGCAGGACGCCGTAGAAAGTGTGCGGGACCCGAGTGAGAGTGCGCCGGACACCGTATAAAGTGTGCAGGGCCCGAGTGAGAGTGCGCCGGACGCCGTAGAAAGTGTGCTGGACCCGAGTGAGAGTGCGCCGGACGCCGTAGAAAGTGGGCGGGATCTAAGTGGGCGTGAGCCGGACGCCGTAGAAAGTGTGCGGGACCCGAGTGGGAGTGCGCAGGACGCCGTAGAAAGTGTGCGGGACCCGAGTGAGAGTGCGCTGGACGCCGTAGAAAGTGTGCGGGACCCGAGTGGGAGTGCGCCGGACGCCGTAGAAAGTGTGCGGGACCCGAGTGGGAATGCGCAGGACGCCGTAGAAAGTGTGCGGAATCCGAGTGAGAGTGTGCCGGACGCCGTAGAAAGTGGGCGGGATCTAAGTGGGAGTGCGCCGGACGCCGTAGAAAGTGTGCGGGACCCGAGTGAGAGTGCGCCGGACGCCGTAGAAAGTGTGCGGGACCCGAGTGGGAGTGCGCAGGACGCCGTAGAAAGTGTGCGGGATCCGAGTGAGAGTGCGCAGGACGCCGTAGAAAGTGTGCGGTATCCGAGTGAGAGTGCGCCGGACGCCGTAGAAAGTGTGCGGGACCCGAGTGAGAGTGCGCAGGACGCCGTAGAAAGTGTGCGGGACCCGAGTGAGAGTGCGCCGGACACCGTATAAAGTGTGCAGGGCCAGAGTGAGAGTGCGCCGGACGCCGTAGAAAGTGTGCTGGACCCGAGTGAGAGTGCGCCGGACGCCGTAAAAGGTGTGCGAAATCCAAGTGGGAGAGCGCCGGACGCCATAGAAAGTGTGCGGGATCCAAATGGGAGAGCGCCGGACGCCGTAGAAAGTGTGTGGGACCCAAGTGGGAGTGCGCAGGACGCCGTAGAAAGAGGGCGGGATCTAAGTGGGAGAGCGCCGGACGCTGTAGAAAGTGTGCGGGACCCGAGTGAGAGTGCGCCGGACGCCGTACAAAGTGTGCGGGACCCGAGTGAGAGTGCGCCGGACGCCGTACAAAGTGTGCGGGACCCAAGTGGGAGTGCGCCGGACGCCGTAGAAAGTGTGCGGGACCCGAGTGAGAGTGCGCCGGACGCCGTAGAAAGTGTGCGGGACCCGAGTGAGAGTGCGCCGGACGCCGTACAAAGTGTGCGGGACCCAAGTGGTAGTGCGCTGAACGCCGTAGGAAGTGTGCGTGACCCAAGTGGGAGTGCGCAGGACGCCGTAGAAAGTGGGCGGGATCTAAGTGGGAGAGTGCCGGACGCTGTAGAAAGTGTGCGGGACCCGAGTGAGAGTGCGCCAGACGCCGTAGAAAGTGTGCGGGATCCAAGTGGGAGTGCGCAGGACGCCGTAGAAAGTGTGCGGGACCCGCGTGAGAGTGCGCCGGACACCGTAGAAAGTGTGCGGGATCCAAGTGGGAGTGCGCAGGACGCCGTAGAAAGTGTGCGGGACCCGAGTGAGAGTGCGCCGGACACCGTATAAAGTGTGCAGGGCCCGAGTGAGAGTGCGCCGGACGCCGTAGAAAGTGTGCTGGACCCGAGTGAGAGTGCGCCGGACGCAGTAGAAAGTGGGCGGGATCTAAGTGGGAGTGCGCCGGACGCCATAGAAAGTGTGCGGGACCCGAGTGGGAGTGCGCCGGACGCCGTAGAAAGTGTGCGGGATCCAAGTGGGAGTGCGCAGGACGCCGTAGAAAGTGTGCGGGATCCGAGTGAGAGTGCGCCGGACACAGTATAAAGTGTGCAGGGCCCGAGTGAGAGTGCGCCGGACGCCGTAGAAAGTGTGCTGGACCCGAGTGGGAGTGCGCCGGACGCCGTAGAAAGTGGGCGGGATCTAAGTGGGAGTGCGCCGGGCGCCGTAGAAAGTGTGCGGAATCCAAGTGGGAGTGCGCAGGACGCCGTAGGAAGTGGGCGGGATCTAAGTGGGAGAGCGCCGGACGCTGTAGAAAGTGTGCGGGACCCGAGTGAGAGTGCGCCGGACGCCGTAGAAAGTGTGCGGGATCCAAGTGGGAGTGCGCAGGACGCCGTAGAAAGTGTGCTGGACCCGAGTGAGAGTGCGCCGGACGCCGTAGAAAGTGGGCGGGATCTAAGTGGGAGTGCGCCGGACGCCGTAGAAAGTGTGCGGGACCCGAGTGGGAGTGCGCCGGACGCCGTAGAAAGTGTGCGGGACCCGAGTGAGAGTGCGCCGGACGCCGTAGAAAGTGTGCGGGACCCGAGTGGGAGTGCGCAGGACGCCGTAGAAAGTGTGCGGGACCCGAGTGGGAGTGCGCAGGACGCCATAGAAAGTGTACGGGACCCAAGTGGGGGTGCGCCTGACGCCAGAGAACGTGTGCGAAATCCAAGTGGGAGAGCGCCGGACGCCATAGAAAGTGTGCGGGATCCAAATGGGAGAGCGCCGGACGCCGTAGAAAGTGTGTGGGATCCAAGTGGGAGTGCGCAGGGCGCCGTAGAAAGCTTGCGGGACCCGAGTGAGAGCGCGCAGGACGCCGTATAAAGTGCGCGGGACCCGAGCGAGTGCGCCGGACGCCGTAGAAAGTGTGCGGGACCCGGGTGAGAGTGCGCCGGACGCCGTACAAAGTGTGCGGGACCCAAGTGGGAGTGCGCTGGACGCCGTAGAAAGTGTGCGGGACCCGAGTGAGAGTGCGCCGGACGCCGTAGAAAGTGTGCGGGACCCGAGTGAGAGTGCGCCGGACGCCGTACAAAATGTGCGGGACCCAAGTGGGAGTGCGCTGAACGCCGTAGGAAGTGTGCGTGACCCAAGTGGGAGTGCGCAGGACGCCGTAGAAAGTGGGCGGGATCTAAGTGGGAGAGTGCCGGACGCTGTAGAAAGTGTGCGGGACCTGAGTGAGAGTGCGCCAGACGCCGTAGAAAGTGTGTGGGATCCAAGTGGGAGTGCGCAGGACGCCGTAGAAAGTGTGCGGGACCCGAGTGAGAGTGCGCCGGACGCCGTAGAAAGTGTGCGGGACCCGAGTGAGAGTGCGCTGAACGCCGTAGAAAGTGTGCGGGACCCGAGTGAGAGTGCGCCGGACGCCGTAGAAAGTGTGCGGGACCCGAGTGAGAGTGCGCCGGACGCCGTAGAAAGTGGGCGGGATCTAAGTGGGAGTGCGCCGGACGCCGTAGAAAGTGTGCGGGACCCGAGTGAGAGTGCGCCGGACGCCGTAGAAAGTGTGCGGGACCCGAGTGAGAGTGCGCCGGACGCCGTAGAAAGTGTGCGGGACCCGAGTGAGAGTGCGCCGGACGCCGTAGAAAGTGTGCGGGACCCGAGTGAGAGTGCGCTGAACGCCGTAGGAAGTGTGCGTGACCCAAGTGGGAGTGCGCAGGACGCCGTAGAAAGTGGGCGGGATCTAAGTGGGAGAGTGCCGGACGCTGTAGAAAGTGTGCGGGACCTGAGTGAGAGTGCGCCAGACGCCGTAGAAAGTGTGTGGGATCCAAGTGGGAGTGCGCAGGACGCCGTAGAAAGTGTGCGGGACCCGAGTGAGAGTGCGCCGGACGCCGTAGAAAGTGTGCGGGATCCAAGTGGGAGTGCGCAGGACGCCGTAGAAAGTGTGCGGGACCCGAGTGAGAGTGCGCCGGACGCCGTAGAAAGTGTGCGGGACCCGAGTGAGAGTGCGCCGGACGCCGTAGAAAGTGGGCGGGATCTAAGTGGGAGTGCGCCGGACGCCGTAGAAAGTGTGCGGGACCCGAGTGAGAGTGCGCCGGACGCCGTAGAAAGTGTGCGGGATCCAAGTGGGAGTGCGCAGGACGCCGTAGAAAGTGTGCGGGACCCGAGTGAGAGTGCGCCGGACACCGTATAAAGTGTGCAGGGCCCGAGTGAGAGTGCGCCGGACGCCGTAGAAAGTGTGCTGGACCCGAGTGAGAGTGCGCCGGACGCAGTAGAAAGTGGGCGGGATCTAAGAGGGAGTGCGCCGGACGCCATAGAAAGTGTGCGGGACCCGAGTGGGAGTGCGCCGGACGCCGTAGGAAGTGGGCGGGATCTGGTGGGAGAGCGCCGGACGCCGTAGAAAGTGTGCGGGACCCGAGTGAGAGTGCGCAGGACGCCGTATAAAGTGTGCAGGGCCCGAGTGAGAGTGCGCCGGACGCCGTAGAAAGTGTGCAGGGCCCGAGTGAGAGTGCGCCGGACGCCGTAGAAAGTGTGCTGGACCCGAGTGAGAGTGCGCCGGACGCCGTAGAAAGTGGGCGGGATCTAAGTGGGAGTGCGCCGGACGCCGTAGAAAGTGTGCGGGACCCGAGTGGGAGTGCGCCGGACGCCGTAGGAAGTGGGCGGGATCCAAGTGGGAGTGCGCAGGACGCCGTAGAAAGTGTGCGGGACCCGAGTGAGAGTGCGCCGGACACCGTATAAAGTGTGCAGGGCCCGAGTGAGAGTGCGCCGGACGCCGTAGAAAGTGTGCTGGACCCGAGTGAGAGTGCGCCGGACGCCGTAGAAAGTGGGCGGGACCCGAGTGAGAGTGCGCCGGACGCCGTACAAAATGTGCGGGACCCAAGTGGGAGTGCGCTGAACGCCGTAGGAAGTGTGCGGGCCCCAAGTGGGAGTGCGCAGGACGCCGTAGAAAGAGGGCGGGATCTAAGTGGGAGAGCGCCGGACGCTGTAGAAAGTGTGCGGGACCCGAGTGAGAGTGCGCCGGACGCCGTAGAAAGTGTGCGGGATCCAAGTGGGAGTGCGCAGGACGCCGTAGAAAGTGTGCGGGACCCGAGTGAGAGTGCGCCGGACGCCGTAGAAAGTGTGCGGGATCCAAGTGGGAGTGCGCAGGACGCCGTAGAAAGTGTGCGGGACCCGAGTGAGAGTGCGCCGGACACCGTATAAAGTGTGCAGGGCCCGAGTGAGAGTGCGCCGGACGCCGTAGAAAGTGTGCTGGACCCGAGTGAGAGTGCGCCGGACGCCGTAGAAAGTGGGCGGGATCTAAGTGGGAGTGCGCCGGACGCCGTAGAAAGTGTGCGGGACCCGAGTGGGAGTGCGCCGGACGCCGTAGGAAGTGGGCGGGATCCAAGTGGGAGTGCGCAGGACGCCGTAGAAAGTGTGCGGGACCCGAGCGAGAGTGCGCCGGACACCGTATAAAGTGTGCAGGGCCCGAGTGAGAGTGCGCCGGACGCCGTAGAAAGTGTGCTGGACCCGAGTGAGAGTGCGCCGGACGCCGTAGAAAGTGGGCGGGATCTAAGTGGGAGTGCGCCGGACGCCGTAGAAAGTGTGCGGGACCCGAGTGGGAGTGCGCCGGACGCCGTAGGAAGTGGGCGGGATCTAAGTGGTAGAGCGCCGGACGCTGTAGAAAGTGTGCGGGACCCGAGTGAGAGTGCGCCGGACCCCGTATAAAGTGTGCAGGGCCCGAGTGAGAGTGCGCCGGACGCCGTAGAAAGTGTGCTGGACCCGAGTGAGAGTGGGCCGGACGCCGTAGAAAGTGGGCGGGATCTAAGTGGGAGTGCGCCGGACGCCGTAGAAAGTGTGCGGGACCCGAGTGGGAGTGCGCCGGACGCCGTAGAAAGTGTGCGGGACCCGAGTGGGAGTGCGCTGAACGCCGTAGGAAGTGTGCGGGCCCCAAGTGGGAGTGCGCAGGACGCCGTAGAAAGAGGGCGGGATCTAAGTGGGAGAGCGCCGGACGCTGTAGAAAGTGTGCGGGACCCGAGTGGGAGTGCGCAGGACGCCGTAGAAAGTGTGCGGGACCCGAGTGAGAGTGCGCCGGACGCCGTAGAAAGTGTGCGGGATCCAAGTGGGAGTGCGCAGGACGCCGTAGAAAGTGTGCGGGACCCGAGTGAGAGTGCGCCGGACACCGTATAAAGTGTGCAGGGCCCGAGTGAGAGTGCGCCGGACGCCGTAGAAAGTGTGCGGGACCCGAGTGAGAGTGCGCCGGACGCCGTAGAAAGTGTGCGGGACCCGAGTGGGAGTGCGCAGGACGCCGTAGAAAGTGTGCGGGACCCGAGTGAGAGTGCGCCGGACACCGTATAAAGTGTGCAGGGCCCGAGTGAGAGCGCGCAGGACGCCGTATAAAGTGCGCGGGACCCGAGCGAGTGCGCCGGACGCCGTAGAAAGTGTGCGGGACCCGGGTGAGAGTGCGCCGGACGCCGTACAAAGTGTGCGGGACCCAAGTGGGAGTGCGCTGGACGCCGTAGAAAGTGTGCGGGACCCGAGTGAGAGTGCGCCGGACGCCGTAGAAAGTGTGCGGGATCCAAGTGGGAGTGCGCAGGACGCCGTAGAAAGTGTGCGGGATCCAAGTGGGAGTGCGCAGGACGCCGTAGAAAGTGTGCGGGACCCGAGTGAGAGTGCGCCGGACACCGTATAAAGTGTGCAGGGCCCGAGTGAGAGTGCGCCGGACGCCGTAGAAAGTGTGCGGGACCCGAGTGGGAGTGCGCCGGACGCCGTAGGAAGTGGGCGGGATCCAAGTGGGAGTGCGCAGGACGCCGTAGAAAGTGTGCGGGACCCGAGCGAGAGTGCGCCGGACACCGTATAAAGTGTGCAGGGCCCGAGTGAGAGTGCGCCGGACGCCGTAGAAAGTGTGCTGGACCCGAGTGAGAGTGCGCCGGACGCCGTAGAAAGTGGGCGGGATCTAAGTGGGAGTGCGCCGGACGCCGTAGAAAGTGTGCGGGACCCGAGTGGGAGTGCGCCGGACGCCGTAGGAAGTGGGCGGGATCCAAGTGGGAGTGCGCAGGACGCCGTAGAAAGTGTGCGGGACCCGAGCGAGAGTGCGCCGGACACCGTATAAAGTGTGCAGGGCCCGAGTGAGAGTGCGCCGGACGCCGTAGAAAGTGTGCTGGACCCGAGTGAGAGTGCGCCGGACGCCGTAGAAAGTGGGCGGGATCTAAGTGGGAGTGCGCCGGACGCCGTAGAAAGTGTGCGGGACCCGAGTGGGAGTGCGCCGGACGCCGTAGGAAGTGGGCGGGATCTAAGTGGGAGAGCGCCGGACGCTGTAGAAAGTGTGCGGGACCCGAGTGAGAGTGCGCCGGACACCGTATAAAGTGTGCAGGGCCCGAGTGAGAGTGCGCCGGACGCCGTAGAAAGTGTGCTGGACCCGAGTGAGAGTGCGCCGGACGCCGTAGAAAGTGGGCGGGATCTAAGTGGGAGTGCGCCGGACGCCGTAGAAAGTGTGCGGGACCCGAGTGGGAGTGCGCCGGACGCCGTAGGAAGTGGGCGGGATCCAAGTGGGAGTGCGCAGGACGCCGTAGAAAGTGTGCGGGACCCGAGCGAGAGTGCGCCGGACACCGTATAAAGTGTGCAGGGCCCGAGTGAGAGTGCGCCGGACGCCGTAGAAAGTGTGCTGGACCCGAGTGAGAGTGCGCCGGACGCCGTAGAAAGTGGGCGGGATCTAAGTGGGAGTGCGCCGGACGCCGTAGAAAGTGTGCGGGACCCGAGTGGGAGTGCGCCGGACGCCGTAGGAAGTGGGCGGGATCCAAGTGGGAGTGCGCAGGACGCCGTAGAAAGTGTGCGGGACCCGAGTGAGAGTGTGCGGGACCCGAGTGAGAGTGTGCGGGACCCGAGTGAGAGCGCGCCGGACACCGTATAAAGTATGCTGGACCCGAGTGAGAGTGCGCCGGACGCCGTAGAAAGTGGGCGGGATCTAAGTGGGAGTGCGCCGGACGCCGTAGAAAGTGTGCGGGACCCGAGTGGGAGTGCGCCCGACGCCGTAGGAAGTGGGCGGGATCTAAGTGGGAGAGCGCCGGACGCTGTAGAAAGTGTGCGGGACCCGAGTGAGAGTGCGCCGGACCCCGTATAAAGTGTGCAGGGCCCGAGTGAGAGTGCGCCGGACGCCGTAGAAAGTGTGCGGGACCCAAGTGGGAGTGCGCCGAACGCCGTATAAAGTGGGCGGGATCTAAGTGGGAGTGCGCAGGACGCCATAGAAAGTGTGCGGGATCCAAGTGGGAGTGCGCCGGACGCCGTACAAAGTGTGCGGGACCCAAATGGGAGTGCGCTGAACGCCGTAGGAAGTGTGCGGGACCCAAGTGGGAGTGCGCAGGACGCCGTAGAAAGAGGGCGGGATCTAAGTGGGAGAGCGCCGGACGCTGTAGAAAGTGTGCGGGACCCGAGTGGGAGTGCGCAGGACGCCGTAGAAAGTGTGCGGGACCCGAGTGAGAGTGCGCCGGACGCCGTAGAAAGTGTGCGGGATCCAAGTGGGAGTGCGCAGGACGCCGTAGAAAGTGTGCGGGACCCGAGTGAGAGTGCGCCGGACACCGTATAAAGTGTGCAGGGCCCGAGTGAGAGTGCGCCGGACGCCGTAGAAAGTGTGCGGGACCCGAGTGAGAGTGCGCCGGACGCCGTAGAAAGTGTGCTGGACCCGAGTGAGAGTGCGCCGGACGCCGTAGAAAGTGGGCGGGATCTAAGTGGGAGTGCGCCGGACGCCGTAGAAAGTGTGCGGGACCCGAGTGGGAGTGCGCCGGACGCCGTAGGAAAAGGGCGGGATCCAAGTGGGAGTGCGCAGGACGCCGTAGAAAGTGTGCGGGACCCGAGTGAGAGTGCGCCGGACACCGTATAAAGTGTGCAGGGCCCGAGTGAGAGTGCGCCGGACGCCGTAGAAAGTGTGCTGGACCCGAGTGAGAGTGCGCCGGACGCAGTAGAAAGTGGGCGGGATCGAGTGGGAGTGCGCCGGACGCCGTAGAAAGTGTGCGGGACCCGAGTGGGAGTGCGCCGGACGCCGTAGGAAGTGGGCGGGATCTAAGTGGGAGAGCGCCGGACGCTGTAGAAAGTGTGCGGGACCCGAGTGAGAGTGCGCCGGACCCCGTATAAAGTGTGCAGGGCCCGAGTGAGAGTGCGCCGGACGCCGTAGAAAGTGTGCTGGACCCGAGTGAGAGTGCGCCGGACGCCGTAGAAAGTGGGCGGGATCTAAGTGGGAGTGCGCCGGACGCCGTAGAAAGTGTGCGGGACCCGAGTGAGAGTGCGCCGGACGCCGTAGAAAGTGGGCGGGATCTAAGTGGGAGAGCGCCGGACGCCGTAGAAAGTGTGCGGGACCCGAGTGAGAGTGCGACGGACGCCGTAGAAAGTGTGCGGGATCCAAGTGGGAGTGCGCCGAACGCCGTAGAAAGTGTGCGGGACCCGTGTGAGAGTGCACCGGACGCCGTAGGAAGTGGGCGGGATCTAAGTGGGAGAGCGCCGGACGCTGTAGAAAGTGTGCGGGACCCGAGTGGGAGTGCGCAGGACGCCGTAGAAAGTGTGCGGGATCCGAGTGAGAGTGCGCCGGACGCCGTAGAAAGTGTGCGGGACCCGAGTGAGAGTGCGCCGGACGCCGTACAAAGTGTGCGGGACCCGAGTGAGAGGGCGCCGGACACCGTATAAAGTGTGCAGGGCCCGAGTGAGAGTGCGCCGGACGCCGTAGAAAGTGTGCTGGACCCGAGTGAGAGTGCGCCGGACGCCGTAGAAAGTGGGCGGGATCTAAGTGGGAGTGCGCCGGACGCCGTAGAAAGTGTGCGGGACCCGAGTGGGAGTGCGCCGGACGCCGTAGAAAGTGTGCGGGACCCGAGTGAGAGTGCGCCGGACGCCGTAGAAAGTGTGCGGGACCCGAGTGAGAGTGCGCAGGACGCCGTAGAAAGTGTGCGGGACCCGAGTGAGAGTGCGCCGGACACCGTATAAAGTGTGCAGGGCCCGAGTGAGAGTGCGCCGGACGCCGTAGAAAGTGTGCTGGACCCGAGTGAGAGTGCACCGGACGCCGTAGGAAAAGGGCGGGATCTAAGTGGGAGAGCGCCGGACGCTGTAGAAAGTGTGCGGGACCCGAGTGAAAGTGCGCCGGACGCCGTAGAAAGTGTGCGGGACCCGAGTGGGAGTGCGCAGGACGCCGTAGAAAGAGGGCGGGATCTAAGTGGGAGAGCGCCGGAAGCTGTAGAAAGTGTGCGGGACCCGAGTGAGAGTGCGCCGGACGCCGTAGAAAGTGTGCGGGATCCAAGTGGGAGTGCGCAGGACGCCGTAGAAAGTGTGCGGGACCCGAGTGAGAGTGCGCCGGACACCGTATAAAGTGTGCGGGGCCCGAGTGAGAGTGCGCCGGACGCCGTAGAAAGTGTGCTGGACCCGAGTGAGAGTGCGCCGGACGCCGTAGAAGGTGGGCGGGATCTAAGTGGGAGTGCGCCGGACGCAGTAGAAAGTGTGCGGGACCCGAGTGAGAGTGCGCCGGACGCCGTAGAAAGTGTGCGGGACCCGAGTGGGAGTGCGCAGGACGCCGTAGAAAGTGTGCGGGATCCGAGTGAGAGTGCGCCGGACGCCGTAGAAAGTGTGCGGGACCCGAGTGAGAGTGCGCCGGACGCCGTAGAAAGTGTGCGGGACCCGAGTGAGAGTGCGCCGGACGCCGTAGAAAGTGTGCGGGACCCGAGTGAGAGTGCGCCGGACACCGTATAAAGTGTGCAGGGCCAGAGTGAGAGTGCGCCGGACGCCGTAGAAAGTGTGCTGGACCCGAGTGAGAGTGCGCCGGACGCCGTAGAAAGTGTGCGGGACCCGAGTGGGAGTGCGCAGGACGCCATAGAAAGTGTACGGGACCCAAGTGGGGGTGCGCCTGACGCCAGAGAACGTGTGCGAAATCCAAGTGGGAGAGCGCCGGACGCCATAGAAAGTGTGCGGGATCCAAATGGGAGAGCGCCGGACGCCGTAGAAAGTGTGTGGGACCCAAGTGGGAGTGCGCAGGACGCCGTATAAAGAGGGCGGGATCTAAGTGGGAGAGCGCCGGACGCTGTAGAAAGTGTGCGGGACCCGAGTGAGAGTGCGCCGGACGCCGTAGAAAGTGTGCGGGATCCAAGTGGGAGTGCGCAGGACGCCGTAGAAAGTGTGCGGGACCCGAGTGAGAGTGCGCCGGACGCCGTAGAAAGTGTGCGGGACCCGAGTGAGAGTGCGCCGGACGCCGTAGAAAGTGTGCGGGACCCGAGTGAGAGTGCGCCGGACGCCGTAGAAAGTGTGCGGGATCCAAGTGGGAGTGCGCAGGACGCCGTATAAAGTGTGCAGGGCCCGAGTGAGAGTGCGCCGGACGCCGTAGAAAGTGTGCAGGGCCCGAGTGAGAGTGCGCCGGGCGCCGTAGAAAGTGTGCTGGACCCGAGTGAGAGTGCGCCGGACGCCGTAGAAAATGGGCGGGATCTAAGTGGGAGTGCGCCGGACGCCGTAGGAAGTGGGCGGGATCTAAGTGGGAGAGCGCCGGACGCTGTAGAAAGTGTGCGGGACCCGAGTGAGAGTGAGCCGGACGCCGTAGAAAGTGGGCGGGATCTAAGTGGGAGAGCGCCGGACGCCGTAGAAAGTGGGCGGGATCTAAGTGGGAGAGCGCCGGACGCCGTAGAAAGTGTGCGGGACCCGAGTGAGAGTGCGCCGGACGCCGTAGAAAGTGGGCGGGATCTAAGTGGGAGTGCGCCGGACGCCGTAGAAAGTGTGCGGGACCCGAGTGAGAGTGCGCCGGACGCCGTAGAAAGTGTGCGGGACCCGAGTGGGAGTGCGCAGGACGCCGTAGAAAGTGTGCGGGATCCGAGTGAGAGTGCGCCGGACGCCGTAGAAAGTGTGCGGGACCCGAGTGAGAGTGCGCCGGACGCCGTAGAAAGTGTGCGGGACCCGATTGAGAGTGCGCTAGACGCCGTAGAAAGTGTGCGGGACCCTGATGGGAGTGCGCCGAACGCCATAGAAAGTGTGCGGGACCCAAGTGGGAGTGCGCCTGACGCCGTAGGAAGTGCGCGGGACCCAAGTGGGAATGAGCAGGACGCCGTAGAAAATGTGCGGGACAAAGTGGGAGTGCGCCGGACGCAGAAGAAATTTACGGGACCCAAGTGGGAGTGCGCAGGACGCCGTAGAAAGTGGGCGGGATCTAAGTGGGAGAGTGCCGGACGCTGTAGAAAGTGTGCGGGACCCGAGTGAGAGTGCGCCAGACGCCGTAGAAAGTGTGCGGGATCCAAGTGGGAGTGCGCAGGACGCCGTAGAAAGTGTGCGGGACCCGAGTGAGAGTGCGCCGGACGCCGTAGAAAGTGTGCGGGACCCGAGTGAGAGTGCGCCGGACGCCGTAGAAAGTGGGCGGGATCTAAGTGGGAGAGTGCCGGACGCTGTAGAAAATGTGCGGGACCCGAGTGAGAGTGCGCAGGACGCCGTAGAAAGTGTGCGGGACCCGCGTGAGAGTGCGCCGGACACCGTATAAAGTGTGCGGGGCTCGAGTGAGAGTGCGCCGGACGCCGTAGAAAGTGTGCTGGACCCGAGTGAGAGTGCGCCGGACGCCGTAGAAAGTGTGCGGGACCCGAGTGAGAGTGCGCCGGACGCCGTAGAAAGTGTGCGGGACCCGAGTGGGAGTGCGCCAGATGCCGTAGAAAGCGTGCGGGACCCAAGTGGGAGTGCGCCGGACGCCGTAGAAAGTGTGCGGGATCCAAATGGGGGGGCGCCGGACGCCGTAGAAAGTGTGGGGGATCCAAGTGGGAGTGCGCAGGACGCCGTATAAAGTGTGCGCGACCCAAGTGGTAGAGCGCCGGACGCCATAGAAAGTGTGCGCGACCCGAGTGAGAGTGCGCCGGACGCCGTAGAAAGTGTGCGGGATCCAAGTGGGAGTGCGCCGGACGCCGTATAAAGTGTGCGGGACCCGAGTGAGAGTGCGCCGGACGCCGTAGAAAGTGTGCGGGACCCGAGTGAGAGTGCGCCGGACGCCGTAGAAAGTGTGCGGGACCCGAGTGGGAGTGCGCAGGACGCCGTAGAAAGTGTGCGGGACCCGAGTGAGAGTGCGCCGGACGCCGTAGAAAGTGTGCGGGACCCGAGTGGGAGTGCGCCGGACGCCGTAGAAAGTGTGCGGGACCCGAGTGAGAGTGCGCCGGACGCCGTAGAAAGTGGGCGGGATCTAAGTGGGAGTGCGCCGGACGCCATAGAAAGTGTGCGGGACCCAAGTGGGAGTGCGCCGGACGCCGTAGAAAGTGTGCGGGACCCGAGTGAGAGTGCGCCGGACGCCGTAGAAAGTGGGCGGGATCTAAGTGGGAGAGCGCCGGACGCCGTAGAAAGTGTGCGGGACCCGAGTGAGAGTGCGCCGGACGCCGTAGAAAGTGTGCGGGATCTAAGTGGGAGTGCGCCGGACGCCGTAGAAAGTGTTCGGACCCCGAGTGAGAGTGCGCCGGACGCCGTAGAAAGTGTGCGGGACCCGAGTGAGAGTGCGCCGGACGCCGTAGAAAGTGTGCGGGACCCGAGTGGGAGTCCGCCGGACGCCGTAGAAAGTGTGCGGGACCCGAGTGAGAGTGCGCCGGGCGCCGTAGAAAGTGTGCGGGACCCGAGTGAGAGTGCGCCGGACGCCGTAGAAAGTGTGCGGGACCCGGTGAGAGTGCGCCGGACGCCGTAGAAAGTGTGCGGGACCCGAGTGGGAGTGCGCCGGACGCCGTAGAAAGTGTGCGGGACCCGAGTGAGAGTGCGCCGGACGCCGTAGAAAGTGTGCGGGACCCGAGTGGGAGTGCGCAGGACGCCGTAGAAAGTGTGCGGGACCCGAGTGGGAGTGCGCCGGACGCCGTAGAAAGTGTGCGGGACCCGAGTGAGAGTGCGCCGGACGCCGTAGAAAGTGTGCGGGACCCGAGTGGGAGTGCGCAGGACGCCGTAGAAAGTGTGCGGGATCCGAGTGAGAGTGCGCCGGACGCCGTAGAAAGTGTTCGGGACCCGAGTGAGAGTGCGCAGGACGCCGTAGAAAGTGTGCGAGACCCGAGTGAGAGTGCGCCGGACACCGTATAAAGTGTGCAGGGCCCGAGTGAGAGTGCGCCGGACGCCGTAGAAAGTGTGCTGGACCCGAGTGAGAGTGCGCCGGACGCTGTAGAAAGTGTGCGGGACCCGAGTGGGAGTGCGCAGGACGCCGTAGAAAGTGTGCGGGATCCGAGTGAGAACGCGCCGGACGCCGTAGAAAGTGTGCGGGACCCGAGTGAGAGTGCGCCGGACGCCGTAGAAAGTGTGCGGGACCCGAGTGAGAGTGCGCCGGACGCCGTAGAAAGTGTGCGGGACCCGAGTGGGAGTGCGCAGGACGCCGTAGAAAGTGTGCGGGACCCGAGTGAGAGTGCGCCGGACGCCGTAGAAAGTGTGCGGGACCCGAGTGGGAGTGCGCAGGACGCCGTAGAAAGTGTGCAGGGCCCGAGTGAGAGTGCGCCGGACGCCGTAGAAAGTGTGCTGGACCCGAGTGGGAGTGCGCCGGACGCCGTAGAAAGTGTGCGGGACCCGAGTGGGAGTGCGCCGGACGCCGTAGAAAGTGTGCTGGACCCGAGTGAGAGTGCGCCGGACGCCGTAGAAAGTGTGCGGGACCCGAGTGGGAGTGCGCCGGACGCCGTAGAAAGTGTGCGGGCCCCGAGTGGGAGTGCGCCGGACGCCGTAGAAAGTGTGCGGGACCCGAGTGAAAGTGCGCCGGACGCCGTAGAAAGTGGGCGGGATCTAAAAGGGAGTGCGCCGGACGCCGTAGAAAGTGGGCGGGATCTAAGTGGGAGTGCGCCGGGCGCCGTAGAAAGTGTGCGGGACCCGAGTGAGAGTGCGCCGGACTCCGTAGAAAGTGTGCGGGACCTGAGTGAGAGTGCACCGGACGCCGTAGAAAGTGTGCGGGACCCGGTGAGAGTGCGCCGGACGCCGTAGAAAGTGTGCGGGACCCAGTGAGAGTGCGCCGGACGCCGTAGAAAGTGTGCGGGACCCAGTGGGAGTGCGCCGGACGCCGTAGAAAGTGTGCGGGACCCGAGTGAGAGTGCGCCGGACGCCGTAGAAAAAGTGCGGGACCCGAGTGAGAGTGCGCCGGACGCCGTAGAAAGTGTGCGGGACCCGAGTGAGAGTGCGCCGCACGCCGTAGAAAGGGTGCGGGACCCCAGTGGGAGTGCGCCGGACGCCGTAGAAAGTGTGCGGGACCCGAGTGAGAGTGCGCCGGACGCCGTAGAAAGTGTGCGGGACCCGAGTGAGAGTGCGCCGCACGCCGTAGAAAGTGTGCGGGACCCCAGTGAGAGTGCGCCGGACGCCGTAGAAAGTGTGCGGGACCCAAGTGGGAGTGCGCCGGACGCCGTAGAAAGTGTGCGGGACCCGAGTGAGAGTGCGCCGGACGCCGTAGAAAGTGTGCGGGACTCGAGTGGGAGTGCGCCGGACGCCGTAGAAAGTGTGCGGGCCCCGAGTGGGAGTGCGCCGGACGCCGTACAAAGTGTGCGGGACCCAAGTGGGAGTGCGCCGGACGCCGTAGAAAGTGTGCGGGACCCGAGTGAGAGTGCACCGGACGCCGTAGAAAGTGTTCGGAACCCGAGTGAGAGTGCGCCGGACGCCGTAGAAAGTGTGCTGGACCCGAGTGGGAGTGCGCCGGACGCCGTAGAAAGTGTGCGGGACCCGAGTGAGAGTGCGCCGGACGCCGTAGAAAGTGGGCGGGAGCCGAGTGGGAGGGCGCCGGACGCCGTAGAAAGTGTGCGGGACCCGGTGAGAGTGCGCCGGACGCCGTAGAAAGTGTGCGGGACCCGAGTGAGAGTGCGCCGGACGCCGTAGAAAGTGTGCGGGACCCGGTGAGAGTGCGCCGGACGCCGTAGAAAGTGTGCGGGACCCGAGTGAGAGTGCGCCGGACGCCGTAGAAAGTGTGCGGGACCCGAGTGAGAGTGCGCCGGACGCCGTAGAAAGTGTGCGGGACCCAGTGAGAGTGCGCCGGACGCCGTAGAAAGTGTGCTGGACCCGAGTGGGAGTGCGCCGGACGCCGTAGAAAGTGTGCGGGACCCGAGTGAGAGTGCGCCGGACGCCGTAGAAAGTGGGCGGGATCTAAGTGGGAGTGCGCCGGACGCCGTAGAAAGTGTGCGGGACCCGAGTGGGAGTGCGCCGGACGCCGTAGAAAGTGTGCTGGACCCGAGTGAGAGTGCGCCGGACGCCGTAGAAAGTGTGCGGGACCCGAGTGAGAATGCGCCGGACGCCGAAGAAAGTGTGCGGGACCCGAGTGAGAATGCGCCGGACGCCGTAGAAAGTGTGCGGGACCCGAGTGAGAGTGCGCCGGACGCCGTAGAAAGTGTGCGGGACCCGAGTGGGAGTGCGCCCGACGCCGTAGAAAGTGTGCGGGACCCGAGTGGGAGTGCGCCGGACGCCGTAGAAAGTGTGCGGGACCCGATTTAGAGTGCGCCGGACGCCGTAGAAAGTGTGCGGGACCCGAGTGAGAGTGCGCCGGAGGCGGTGGAGAGTGGGCGGGATCTGAGAGGGAGAGCGCCGGACGCCGTAGAAAGTGTGCGGGAGCCGAGTGAGAGTGCGCCGGACACCTTAGAAAGTGTGCGGGACCCGAGTGAGTGCGCCGGACGCCGTAGAAAGTGTGCGGGACCCGAGTGAGAGTGCGCCGGACGCCGTAGAAAGTGTGCGGGACCCGAGTGAGAGTGCGCCGGACGCCGTAGAAAGTGTGCGGGACCCGAGTGAGAGTGTGCCGGACGCCGTACAAAGTGTGCGGGACCCGAGTGAGAGTGCGCCGGACGCCGTAGAAAGTGTGCGGGACCCGAGTGAGAGTGCGCCGGACGCCGTAGAAAGTGTGCGGGACCCGAGTGAGAGTGCGCCGGACGCCGTAGAAAGTGTGCGGAACCCGAGTGAGAGTGCGCCGGCCGCCGTAGAAAGTGTGCGGGACCCAAGTGGGAGTGCGCCGGTCGCCGTAGAAAGTGTGCGGGACCCGAGTGAGAGTGCTCCGGACGCCGTCAAAACTGTGCGGGACCCGAGTGAGAGTGCGCCGGACGCCGTAGAAAGTGTGCGGGACCCGAGTGAGAGTGCGCCGGACGCCGTAGAAAGTGTGCGGGACCCGAGTGAGAGTGCGCCGGACGCCGTAGAAAGTGTGCGGGACCCGAGTGGGAGTGCGCAGGACGCCGTAGAAAGTGTGCGGGACCCGAGTGGGAGTGCGCAGGACGCCGTAGAAAGTGTGCGGGATCCGAGTGAGAGTGCGCCGGACGCCGTAGAAAGTGTGCGGGACCCGAGTGAGAGTGCGCCGGACGCCGTAGAAAGGGTGCGGGACCCGAGTGAGAGTGCGGCGGACGCCGTAGAAAGTGTGCGGGACCCAAGTGAGAGTGCGCCGGATGCCATAGAACGTGTGCGGGATCCAAGTGGGAGTGCGCCGGACGCCGTAGAAAGTGTGCGGGACCCGAGTGAGAGTGCGCCGGACGCCGTAGAAAGTGTGCGGGACCCGAGTGAGGGTGCGCCGTACGCCGTAGAAAGTGTGCGGGACCCGAGTGAGAGTGCGCCGGACGCCGTAGAAAGTGTGCGTGACCCGAGTGAGAGTGCGCCGGACGCCGTAGAAAGTGTGCGGGACCCAGTGAGAGTGCGCCGGACGCCGTAGAAAGTGTGCGGGACCCAGTGAGAGTGCGCCGGACGCCGTAGAAAGTGTGCGGGACCCAGTGAGAGTGCGCCGGACGCCGTAGAAAGTGTGCGGGACCCAAGTGGGAGTGCGCCGGACGCCGTAGAAAGTGTGGGGGACCCGGGTGGGAGTGCGCCGGACGCCGTAGAAAGTGTGCGGGCCCCAAGTGAGAGTGCGCCGGAGGCCGTAGAAAGTGTGCGGGACCCGAGTGAGAGTGCGCCGGACGCCGTAGAAAGTGTGCGGGACCCGAGTGAGAGTGCGCCGGACGCCGTAGAAAGTGTGCGGGACCCAAGTGGGAGTACGACGGTCGCCGTAGAAAGTGTGCGGGACCCAAGTGGGAGTGCGCCGGACGCCGTAGAAAGTGTGCGGGACCCGAGTGAGAGTGCGCCGGACGCCGTAGAAAGTGTGCGGGACCCGAGTGAGAGTGCGCCGGACGCCGTAGAAAGTGTGCAGGACCCAGTGAGAGTGCGCCGGACGCCGTAGAAAGTGTGCGGGACCCGAGTGAGAGTGCGCCGGACGCCGTAGAAAGTGTGCGGGACCCGAGTGAGAGTGCGCCGGACGCCGTAGAAAGTGTGCGGGACCCAGTGAGAGTGCGCCGGACGCCGTAGAAAGTGTGCGGGACCCGGTGGGAATGCGCAGGACGCCGTAGAAAGTTTGGGGGACCCATGTTGGAGGGCGCCGGACGCTGAAGAAAGGGTGCGGGACCCAAGTGAGAGTGCGCCGGACGCCGTAGAAAGTGTGCGGGACCCACGTGGGAGTGCGCCTGACGCCGTAGAAAGTGTGCGGGACCCACGTGGGAGTGCGCCGGACGCCGTATAAAGTGTGCGGGACCCGAGTGGGAGTGCGCCGGGCGCCGTAGAAAGTGTGCGGGACCCGGTGAGAGTGCGCCGGACGCCGTAGAAAGTGTGCGGGACCCGAGTGAGAGTGCGCCGGACGCCGTAGAAAGTGTGCGGGACCCGGTGAGAGTGCGCCGGACGCCGTAGAAAGTGTGCGGGACCCGAGTGAGAGTGCGCCGGACGCCGTAGAAAGTGTGCGGGACCCGGTGAGAGTGCGCCGGACGCCGTAGAAAGTGTGCGGGACCCGAGTGAGAGTGCGCCGGACGCCGTAGAAAGTGTGCGGGACCCGAGTGAGAGTGCGCCGGACGCCGTAGAAAGTGTGCGGGACCCAGTGAGAGTGCGCCGGACGCCGTAGAAAGTGTGCGGGACCCGAGTGAGAGTGCGCCGGACGCCGTAGAAAGTGTGCGGGACCCGAGTGGGAGTGCGCCGGACGCCGTAGAAAGTGTGCGGGACCCGGTGAGAGTGCGCCGGACGCCGTAGAAAGTGTGCGGGACCCGAGTGGGAGTGCGCCGGACGCCGTAGAAAGTGTGCGGGACCCGAGTGAGAGTGCGCCGGACGCCGTAGAAAGTGTGCGGGACCCGGTGAGAGTGCGCCGGACGCCGTAGAAAGTGTGCGGGACCCGAGTGAGAGTGCGCCGGACGCCGTAGAAAGTGTGCGGGACCCGAGTGAGAGTGCGCCGGACGCCGTAGAAAGTGTGCGGGACCCGAGTGAGAGTGCGCCGGACGCCGTAGAAAGTGTGCGGGACCCGGTGAGAGTGCGCCGGACGCCGTAGAAAGTGTGGGGGACCCGAGTGAGAGTGCGCCGGACGCCGTAGAAAGTGTGCGGGACCCGAGTGAGAGTGCGCCGGACGCCGTAGAAAGTGTGCGGGACCCGAGTGAGAGTGCGCCGGACGCCGTAGAAAGTGTGCGGGACCCGAGTGAGAGTGCGCCGGACGCCGTAGAAAGTGTGCGGGACCCGAGTGAGAGTGCGCTGGACGCCGTAGAAAGGGTGCGGGACCCAAGTGGGAGTGCGCCGGACGCCGTAGAAAGTGTGCGGGACCCAGTGAGAGTGCGCCGGACGCCGTAGAAAGTGTGCGGGACCCGAGTGAGAGTGCGCCGGACGCCGTAGAAAGTGTGCGGGACCCGGTGAGAGTGCGCCGGACGCCGTAGAAAGTGTGCGGGACCCGAGTGAGAGTGCGCCGGACGCCGTAGAAAGTGTGCGGGACCCGAGTGGGAGTGCGCCGGACGCCGTAGAAAGTGTGCGGGACCCAGTGAGAGTGCGCCGGACGCCGTAGAAAGTGTGCGGGACCCGAGTGAGAGTGCGCCGGACGCCGTAGAAAGTGTGCTGGACCCAAGTGGGAGTACTCCGAACGCCGTAGAAAGTGTGCAGGATCCAAGTGGGAGTGCGCAGGACGCCGTATAAAGTGTGCGCGACCCAAGTGGTAGAGCGCCGGACGCCATAGAACGTGTGCGGGACCCGAGTGAGAGTGCGCCGGACGCCGTAGAAAGTGTGCGGGACCCGAGTGAGAGTGCGCCGGGCGCCGTAGAGAGAGTGCGGGACCCGAGTGAGAGTGCGCCGGACGCCGTAGAAAGTGTGCGGGACCCGAGTGAGAGTGCGCCGGACGCCGTAGAAAGTGTGCGGGACCCGGTGAGAGTGCGCCGGACGCCGTAGAAAGTGTGTGGGACCCGAGTGAGAGTGCGCCGGACGCCGTACAAAGTGTGCGGGACCCAAGTTGGAGTGCGCCGGACGCCGTAGAAAGTGTGCGGGACCCGAGTGAGAGTGCGCCGGACGCCGTAGAAAGTGTGCGGGACCCGAGTGAGAGTGCGCCGGACGCCGTAGAAAGTGTGCGGGACCCGAGTGAGAGTGCGCCGGACGCCGTAGAAAGTGTGCGGGACCCAAGTGGGAGTGCGCCGGACGCCGTAGAAAGTGTGCGGGACCCGAGTGAGAGTGCGCTGGACGCCGTAGAAAGTGTGCGGGACCCAAGTGGGAGTGCGCAGAACGCAGTAGAAAGTCTGCGGGACCCAAGTGAGAGTGCGCCGGACGCCGTAGAAAGTGTGCGGGACCCGAGTGAGAGTGCGCCGGACGCCGTACAAAGTGTGCGGGACCCAAGTGGGAGTGCGCCGGACGCCGTAGAAAGTGTGCGGGACCCGAGTGAGAGTGCGCCGGACGCCGTAGAAAGTGTGCGGGACCCGAGTGAGAGTGCGCCGGACGCCGTAGAAAGTGTGCGGGACCCAAGTGGGAGTGCGCCGGACGCCGTAGAAAGTGTGCGGGATCCAAGTGGGGGTGCCCCGGACGCCGTAGAAAGTGTGCGGGACCCGAGTGAGAGTGCGTCGAACGCCGTAGGAAGTGTGCGGGACCCGAGTGTGAGTGCGCCGAACGCCGTAGAACGTGTGCGGGACCCGGTGAGAGTGCGCCGGACGCCGTAGAAAGTGTGCGGGACCCGAGTGAGAGTGCGCCGGACGCCGTAGAAAGTGTGCGGGACCCAGTGGGAGTGCGCCGGACGCCGTAGAAAGTGTGCGGGACCCGAGTGGGAGTGCGCCGGACGCCGTAGAAAGTGTGCGGGACCCAAGTGGGAGTGCGCCGGACGCCGTAGAAAGTGTGCGGGACCCGAGTGAGAGTGCGCCGGACGCCGTAGAAAGTGTGCGGGACCCAAGTGGGAGTGCGCCGGACGCCGTAGAAAGTGTGCGGGGCCCGAGTGAGAGTGCGCCGGGCGCCGTAGAAAGTGTGCGGGACCCAAGTGAGAGGGCGCCGGGCGCCGCAGAAAGTGTGCGGGACCCAAGAGGGAGTGCGCAGGACGCCGTAAAAAGTTTGCGGGACCCGAGTGAGAGTGCGCCGGACGCCGTAGAAAGTGTGCGGGATTTAAGTGGGAGTGCGCCGGACGCCGTAGAAAGTGTTCGGAACCCGAGTGAGAGTGCGCCGGACGCCGTAGAAAGTGTGCGGGACCCGAGTGAGAGTGCGCCGGACGCCGTAGAAAGTGTGCGGGACTCGAGTGGGAGGGCGCCGGACGCCGGAGAAAGGGTGCGGGACCCAGTGAGTGCGCCGGACGCCGTAGAAAGTGTGCGGGACCCGAGTGAGAGTGCGCCGGACGCCGTAGAAAGTGTGCGGGACCCAGTGAGAGTGCGCCGGACGCCGTAGAAAGTGTGCGGGACCCGAGTGAGAGTGCGCCGGACGCCGTAGAAAGTGTGCGGGACCCGGTGAGAGTGCGCCGGACGCCGTAGAAAGTGTGCGGGACCCGAGTGAGAGTGCGCCGGACGCCGTAGAAAGTGTGCGGGACCCGAGTGAGAGTGCGCCGGACGCCGTAGAAAGTGTGCGGGACCCGAGTGGGAGTCCGCCGGACGCCGTAGAAAGTGTGCGGGACCGAGTGAGAGTGCGCCGGACGCCGTAGAAGGTGTGCGGGATTTAAGTGGGAGTGCGCCGGACGCCGTAGAAAGTGTGCGGGACCCGAGTGAGAGTGCACCGGACGCCGTAGAAAGTGTTCGGAACCCGAGTGAGAGTGCGCCGGACGCCGTAGAAAGTGTGCGGGACCCGAGCGAGAGTGCGCCGGACGCCGTAGAAGGTGTGCGGGACCCGAGGGGGAGTGCGCCGGACGCCGTAGAAAGTGTGCGGGACCCGAGTGAGAGTGCGCCGGACGCCGTAGAAAGTGTGCGGGACCCGAGTGAGAGTGCGCCGGACGCCGTAGAAAGTGTGCGGGACCCGAGTGGGAGTGCGCCGGACGCCGTAGAAAGTGTGCGGGACCCGAGTGAGAGTGCACCGGACGCCGTAGAAAGTGTTCGGAACCCGAGTGAGAGTGCGCCGGACGCCGTAGAAAGTGTGCGGGACCCGAATGAGAGTGCGCCGGACGCCGTAGAAAGTGTGCGGGACCCGAGTGGGAGTGCGCCGGACGCCGTAGAAAGTGTGCGGGACCCGAGTGGGAGTGCGCCGGACGCCGTAGAAAGTGTGCGGGCCCCGAGTGGGAGTGCGCCGGACGCCGTAGAAAGTGTGCGGGACCCGAGTGAAAGTGCGCCGGACGCCGTAGAAAGTGGGCGGGATCTAAGTGGGAGTGCGCCGGACGCCGTAGAAAGTGGGCGGGATCTAAGTGAGAGGGCGCCGGACGCCGTAGAAAGTGTGCGGGACCCGAGTGAGAGTGCGCCGGACGCCGTAGAAAGTGTGCGGGACCCGAGTGAGAGTGCGCCGGACGCCGTAGGAAGTGTGCGGGACCCGAGTGGGAGTGCGCCGGGCGCCGTGGAAGGTGGGGGGGACCCGAGTGAGAGTGCGCCGGACGCCGTAGAAAGTGTGCGGGACCCGAGTGAGAGTGCGCCGGACGCCGTAGAAAGTGTGCGGGACCCGAGTGAGAGTGCGCCGGACGCCGTAGAAAGTGTGCGGGACCCAAGTGGGAGTGCGCTGAACGCCGTAGGAAGTGTGCGGGACCCAAGTGAGAGAGCGCCGGACGCTGTAGAAAGTGTGCGGGACCCAAGTGGGAGTGCGCCGGACGCCGTAGAAAGTGTGCGGGACCCGGTGAGAGTGCGCCGGACGCCGTAGGAAGTGTGCGGGGCGGAAGTGAGAGGCCGGCGGACGCCGTAGAAAGTGTGCGGGCCCCCGGTGGGAGTGCGCCGGACGTCGTAGAAAGTGTGCGGGACCCAAATGGGAGGGCGCCGGACGCCGTAGAGAGTGTGCGGGACCCGAGTGAGAGTGCGCCGGACGCCGTAGAAAGTGTGCGGGACCCGAGTGAGAGTGCGCCGGACGCCGTAGAAAGTGTGCGGGACCCGGTGAGAGTGCGCCGGACGCCGTAGAAAGTTTGTGTGACCCAAGTTGGTGTGCGCCGGACGCCGTAGAAAGTGTGCGGGACCCGGTGAGAGTGCGCCGGACGCCGTAGAAAGTGTGCGGGACCCGAGTGAGAGTGCGCCGGACGCCGTAGAAAGTGTGCGGGACCCGAGTGAGAGTGCGCCGGACGCCGTAGAAAGTGTGCGGGACCCGGTGGGAGTGCGCCGGACGCCGTAGAAAGTGTGCGGGACCCGAGTGAGAGTGCGCCGGACGCCGTAGAAAGTGTGCGGGACCCGGTGAGAGTGCGCCGGACGCCGTAGAAAGTGTGCGGGACCCAAGTGAGAGTGCGCCGGACGCCGTAGAAAGTGTGCGGGACCCGAGTGAGAGTGCGCCGGACGCCGTAGAAAGTGTGCGGGACCCGAGTGAGAGTGCGCCGGACGCCGTAGAAAGTGTGCGGGACCCGAGTGGGAGTGCGCCGGACGCCATAGAAAGTGTGCGGGACCCGAGTGAGAGTGCGCCGGACGCCGTAGAAAGTGTGCGGGACCCGAGTGAGAGTGCGCCGGACGCCGTAGAAAGTGTGCGGGACCCAGTGGGAGTGCGCCGGACGCCGTAGAAAGTGTGCGGGACCCGAGTGAGGGTGCGCCGGACGCCGTAGAAAGTGTGCGGGACCCGAGTGAGAGTGCGCCGGACGCCGTAGAAAGTGTGCGGGACCCGAGTGGGAGTGCGCTGGACGCCGTAGAAAGGGTGCGGGACCCGAGTGAGAGTGCGCCGGACGCCGTAGAAAGTGTGCGGGAGCCGAGTGAGAGGGCGCCGGCCGCCGTAGAAAGTGTGCGGGACCCAAGTGGGAGTGCGCCGGACGCCGTAGAAAGTGTGCGGGACCCGAGTGAGAGTGCGCCGGACGCCGTAGAAAGTGTGCGGGACCCGAGTGAGAGTGCGCCGGACGCCGTATAAAGTGTGCGGGACCCAAGTGGGAGTGCGCCGGTCGCCGTAGAAAGTGTGCGGGACCCAAGTGGGAGTGCGCCGGACGCCGTAGAAAGTGTGCGTGACCCGAGTGAGAGTGCGCCGGACGCCGTAGAAAGTGTGCGGCACCCGAGTGAGAGTGCGCCGGACGCCGTAGAAAGTGTGCGGGACCCGAGTGAGAGTGCGCCTGACGCCGTAGAAAGTGTGCGGGACCCGAGTGAGAGTGCGCCGGACGCCGTAGAAAGTGTGCGGGACCCAGTGGGAGTGCGCCGGACGCCGTAGAAAGTGTGCGGGACCCGAGTGAGAGTGCGCCGGACGCCGTAGAAAGTGTGCGGGACCCAAGTGGGAGTGCGCCGGACGCCGTAGAAAGTGTGCGGGACCCAAGTGGGAGTGCGCCGGACGCCGTAGAAAGTGTGCGGGACCCGGTGAGAGTGCGCCGGACGCCGTAGAAAGTGTGCGGGACCCGAGTGAGAGTGTGCCGGACGCCGTATAAAGTGTGTGCGGGACCCCAGTGAGAATGCGCCGGACGCCGTAGAAAGTGTGCGGGACCCGAGTGAGAGTGCGCCGGACGCCGTAGAAAGTGTGGGGGACCCAAGGGACAGTGCGCCGGACGCCGTAGAAAGTGTGCGGGACCCAAGTGGGAGTGCGCCGGACGCCGTAGAAAGTGTGCGGGACCCGGTGAGAGTGCGCCGGACGCCGTAGAAAGTGTGCGGGACCCGAGTGAGAGTGCGCCGGACGCCGTAGAAAGTGTGCGGGACCCAGTGAGAGTGCGCCGGACGCCGTAGAAAGTGTGCGGGACCCAGTGGGAGTGCGCCGGCCGCGGGAGAAGGGGTGGGGGACCCGAGTGGGGGTGCGGCGCCCGCCGTAAAAAGTGTGCGGGACCCAAGTGAGAGTGCGCCGGACGCCGTAGAAAGTGTGCGGGACCCAAGTGAGAGTGCGCCGGACGCCGTATAAAGGGTGCGGGACCCGAGTGAGAGTGCGCCGGACGCCGTAGAAAGTGTGCGGGACCCGAGTGAGAGTGCGCCGGACGCCGTAGAAAGTGTGCGGGACCCGAGAGGGAGTGCGCCGGACGCCGTAGAAAGTGTGCGGGACCCGAGTGAGAGTGCGCCGGACGCCGTAGAAAGTGTGCGGGACCCGAGTGAGAGTGCGCCGGACGCCGTAGAAAGTGTGCGGGACCCGGTGGGAGTGCGCCGGACGCCGTAGAAAGTGTGCGGGACCCGAGTGAGAGTGCGCCGGACGCCGTAGAAAGTGTGCGGGACCCGAGTGAGAGTGCGCCGGACGCCGTAGAAAGTGTGCGGGACCCGAGGGGGAGTGCGCAGGACGCCGGAGAAAGGGTGCGGGACCCAGTGGGAGTGCGCCGGACGCCGTAGAAGGTGTGCGGGACCCGAGTGAGAGTGCGCCGGACGCCGTAGAAAGTGTGCGGGACCCAAGTGAGAGTGCGCCGGACGCCGTAGAAAGTGTGCGGGACCCAAGTGGGAGGGCGCCGTACGCCGTAGAAAGTGTGCGGGACCCGAGTGAGAGTGCGCCCGACGCCGTAGAAAGTGTGCGGGACCCGAGTGAGAGTGCGCCGGACGCCGTAGAAAGTGTGCGGGACCCGAGTGAGAGTGCGCCGGACGCAGTAGAAAGTGGGCGGGATCTAAGAGGGAGTGCGCCGGACGCCATAGAAAGTGTGCGGGACCCGAGTGGGAGTGCGCCGGACGCCGTAGAAAGTGTGCGGGACCCGAGTGAGAGTGCGCCGGACGCCGTAGAAAGTGTGCGGGACCCGAGTGGGAGTGCGCAGGACGCCGTAGAAAGTGTGCTGGACCCGAGTGAGAGTGCGCCGGACGCCGTAGAAAGTGTGCGGGACCCGAGTGAGAGTGCGCCGGACGCCGTAGAAAGTGTGCGGGACCCGAGTGAGAGTGCGCTGAACGCCGTAGAAAGTGTGCGTGACCCAAGTGGGAGCGCGCCGGACGCTATAGAACGTGTGCGGGACCCGAGTGAGAGTGCGCCGGACGCCGTAGAAAGTGTGCGGGACCCGAGTGAGAGTGCGCCGGACGCCGTACAAAGTGGGCGGGACCCAAGTGGGAGCGCGCCGGACGCCGTACAAAGTGTGCGGGACCCAAGTTGGAGTGCGCCGGACGCCGTAGAAAGTGTGCGGGACCCGAGTGAGAGTGCGCCGGACGCCGTACAAAGTGTGCGGGACCCAAGTTGGAGTGCGCCGGACGCCGTAGAAAGTGTGCGGGACCCGAGTGAGAGTGCGCCGGACGCCGTAGAAAGTGTGCGGGACCCGAGTGAGAGTGCGCTGGACGCCGTAGAAAGTGTGCGGGACCCGAGTGGGAGAGCGCCGGACGCCATAGAAAGTGTGCGGGACCCGAGTGAGAGTGCGCCGGACGCCGTAGAAAGTGTGCGGGACCCGGTGAGAGTGCGCCGGACGCCGTAGAAAGTGTGCGGGACCCAAGTGGGAGTGCGCCGGACGCCGTAGAAAGTGTGCGGGACCCGAGTGAGAGTGCGCCGGACGCCGTAGAAAGTGTGCGGGACCCGAGTGGGAGTGCGCCGGACGCCGTAGAAAGTGTGCGGGACCCGAGTGAGAGTGCGCCGGACGCCGTAGAAAGTGTGCGGGACCCGGTGGGAGTGCGCCGGACGCCGTAGAAAGTGGGCGGGACCCGAGTGAGAGTGCGCCGGACGCCGTAGAAAGTGGGCGGGACCCAAGTGGGAGTGCGCCGGACGCCGTAGAAAGTGTGCGGGACCCGAGTGAGAGTGCGCCGGACGCGGTAGAAAGTGGGCGGGACCCGGTGAGAGTGCGCCGGACGCCGTAGAAAGTGTGCGGGCCCCAAGTGGGAGTGCGCCGGCCGCCGTAGAAAGTGTGCGGGACCCGAGTGAGAGTGCGCCGGACGCCGTAGAAAGTGGGCGGGACCCAAGTGGGAGTGCGCCGGACGCCGTAGAAAGTGGGCGGGACCCGAGTGAGAGTGCGCCGGACGCCGTAGAAAGTGTGCGGGACCCGAGTGAGAGTGCGCCGGACGCCGTAGGAAGTGTGCGGGACCCAAGTGGGAGAGCGTAGGACGGTGGAGAAAGTGAGCGGGACCGAAGTGGGAGGGCGCCGGACGCCATAGGAAGCGGGCGGGATCCAAATGGGAGTGCGCCGGACGCCGTAGAAAGTGTGCGGGACCCGAGTGGGAGTGCGCCGGACGCCGTAGAAAGTGTGCGGGACCCGAGTGAGAGTGCGCCGGACGCCGTAGAAAGTGTGCGGGATCTAAGTGGGAGTGCGCCGGACGCCGTAGAAAGTGTGCGGGACCCGAGTGAGAGTGCGCCGGACGCCGTAGAAAGTGTGCGGGACCCGAGTGAGAGTGCGCCGGACGCCGTAGAAAGTGTGCGGGACCCGAGTGAGAGTGCGCCGGACGCCGTAGAAGGTGTGCGGGACCCGAGTGAGAGTGCGCCGGACGCCGTAGAAAGTGTGCGGGACCCGGTGAGAGTGCGCCGGACGCCGTAGAAAGTGTGCGGGACCCGAGTGAGAGTGCGCCGGACGCCGTAGAAAGTGTGCGGGACCCAAGTGGGAGTGCGCCGGACGCCGTAGAAAGTGTGCGGGACCCAGTGAGAGTGCGCCGGACGCCGTAGAAAGTGTGCGGGACCCAAGTGGGAGTGCGCCGGACGCCGTAGAAAGTGTGCGGGACCCAAGTGGGAGTGCGCCGGACGCCGTAGAAAGTGTGCGGGACCCGAGTGAGAGTGCGCCGGACGCCGTAGAAAGTGTGCGGGACCCGAGGTGGGAGTGCGCCGGACGCCGTAGAAAGTGTGCGGGACCCGGTGAGAGTGCGCCGGACGCCGTAGAAAGTGTGCGGGACCCGAGTGAGAGTGCGCCGGACGCCGTAGAAAGTGTGCGGGACCCAAGTGGGAGTGCGCCGGACGCCGTAGAAAGTGTGCGGGACCCGGTGAGAGTGCGCCGGACGCCGTAGAAAGTGTGCGGGACCCGAGTGAGAGTGCGCCGGACGCCGTAGAAAGTGTGCGGGACCCGGTGAGAGTGCGCCGCACGCCGTACAAAGTGTGCGGGACCCAAGTGGGAGTGCGCCGGACGCCGTAGAAAGTGTGCGGGACCCGAGTGAGAGTGCGCCGGACGCCGTAGAAAGTGGGCGGGACCCGAGGGAGGGTGCGCCGGACGGCGGAGAAAGTGTGAGGGACCCGGTGAGAGTGCGCCGGACGCCGTACAAAGTGTGCGGGACCCAAGTGGGAGTGCGCCGGACGCCGTAGAAAGTGTGCGGGACCCGAGTGAGAGTGCGCCGGACGCCGTAGAAAGTGTGCGGGACCCGAGTGAGAGTGCGCCGGACGCCGTACAAAGTGTGCGGGACCCAAGTGGGAGTGCGCCGGACGCCGTAGAAAGTGTGCGGGACCCGAGTGAGAGTGCGCCGGACGCCGTAGAAAGTGTGCGGGACCCGAGTGAGAGTGCGCTGAACGCCGTAGGAAGTGTGCGTGACCCAAGTGGGAGCGCGCCGGACGCCGTAGAAAGTGTGCGGGACCCGAGTGAGAGTGCGCAGGGCGCCGTAGAAAGTGTGCGGGACCCGGTGAGAGTGCGCCGGACGCCGTCCGATGTGTGCGGGGCCCAAGTGGGAGTGCGCCGGGCGGCGTAGAAAGTGTGCGGGATCCGAGTGAGAGTGCGCCGGACGCCGTAGAAAGTGTGCGGGACCCGAGTGAGAGTGCGCCGGACGCCGTACAAAGTGTGCGGGACCCGAGTGGCAGTGCGCCGGACGCCGTAGAAAGTGTGCGGGACCCGAGTGAGAGTGCGCCGGACGCCGTAGAAAGTGTGCTGGACCCGAGTGAGAGTGCGCCGGACGCCGTAGAAAGTGTGCGGGACCCGAGTGAGAGTGCGCAGGACGCCGTAGAAAGTGTGCGGGATCCGAGTGAGAGTGCGCCGGACACAGTATAAAGTGTGCAGGGCCCGAGTGAGAGTGCGCCGGACGCCGTAGAAAGTGTGCTGGACCCGAGTGGGAGTGCGCCGGACGCCGTAGAAAGTGTGCGGGACCCGAGTGAGAGTGCGCCGGACGCCGTAGAAAGTGTGCGGGAGCCGAGTGGGAGTGCGCCGGACACCGTATAAAGTGTGCGGGACCCGAGTGAGAGTGCGCCGGACGCCGTAGAAAGTGTGCGGGACCCGAGTGGGAGTGCGCAGGACGCCGTAGAAAGTGTGCGGGACCCGAGTGGGAGTGCGCCGGACGCCGTAGAAAGTGTGCGGGACCCGAGTGGGAGTGCGCCGGACGCCGTAGAAAGTGTGCGGGACCCGAGTGAGAGTGCGCCGGACGCCGTAGAAAGTGTGCGGGACCCAAGTGGGAGTGCGCCGGACACCGTAGAAAGTGTGCGGGACCCGAGTGAGAAAGCGCCGGACGCCGTAGAAAGTGTGCGGGACCGGGTGAGAGTGCACCGGACGCCGTAGAAAGTGTGCGGGACCCGAGTGAGAGTGCGCCGGACGCCGTAGAAAGTGTGCGGGACCGGAGTGAGAGCGCGCCGGACGCCGTAGAAGGTGTGCGGGACCCGAGTGGGAGTGCGCCGGACGCCGTAGAAAGTGTGCGGGACCCGAGTGAGAGTGCACCGGACGCCGTAGAAAGTGTTCGGAACCCGAGTGAGAGTGCGCCGGACACCGTAGAAAGTGTGCGGGACCCGAGTGAGAAAGCGCCGGACGCCGTAGAAAGTGTGCGGGACCCGAGTGAGAGTGCACCGGACGCCGTAGAAAGTGTGCGGGACCCGAGTGAGAGTGCGCCGGACGCCGTAGAAAGTGTGCGGGACCCGAGTGAGAGTGCGCCGGACGCCGTAGAAAGTGGGCGGGACCCGAGTGAGAGTGCGCCGGACGCCGTACGAAGTGTGCGGGACCCAAGTGGGAGTGCGCCGAATGCCGTAGGAAGTGTGCGGGACCCGGTGAGAGTGCGCCGGACGCCGTAGAAAGTGTGCGGGACCCGAGTGAGAGTGCGCCGGACGCCGTAGAAAGTGTGCGGGACCCGGTGAGAGTGCGCCGGACGCCGTAGAAAGTGTGCGGGACCCGAGTGAGTGCGCCGGACGCCGTAGAAAGTGTGCGGGACCCGGTGAGAGTGCGCCGGACGCCGTAGAAAGTGTGCGGGACCCGAGTGAGAGTGCGCCGGACGCCGTAGAAAGTGTGCGGGACCCGAGTGAGAGTGCGCCGGACGCCGTAGAAAGTGTGCGGGACCCGGTGAGAGTGCGCCGGACGCCGTAGAAAGTGTGCGGGACCCGAGTGAGAGTGCGCCGGACGCCGTAGAAAGTGTGCGGGACCCGGTGAGAGTGCGCCGGACGCCGTAGAAAGTGTGCGGGACCCGGTGAGAGTGCGCCGGACGCCGTAGAAAGTGTGCGGGACCCAAGTGAGAGTGCGCCGGACGCCGTAGAAAGTGTACGGGACCCAAGTGGGAGTGCGGCGGACGCCGTAGAAAGTGTGCGGGACCCAAGTGGGAGTGCGCCGAACGCCGTAGAAAAAGTGCGGGACACGAGTGAGAGTGCGCCGGACGCCGTAGAAAGTGTGCGGGACCCGAGTGAGAGTGCGCCGGACGCCGTACAAAGTTTGCGGGACCCAAGTGGGAGTGCGCCGGACGCCGTAGAAAGTGTGCGGGACCGAGTGGTAGTGCGCTGGACGCCGTAGAAAGTGTGCGGGATCCGAGTGAGAGTGCGCCGGACGCCGTAGAAAGTGTGCGGGACCCGAGTGAGAGTGCGCCGGACGCCGTAGAAAGTCTGCGGGACCCAAGTGAGAGTGCGCCGGACGCCGTAAAAAGTGTGCGGGACCCGAGTGAGAGTGCGCCGGACGCCGTAGAAAGTGTGCGGGACCCGAGTGAGAGTGCGCCGGACGCCGTAGAAAGTGTGCGGGACCCGAGTGAGAGTGCGCCGGACGCCGTAGAAAGTGTGCGGGACCCAGTGGGAGTGCGCCGGACGCCGTAGAAAGTGTGCGGGACCCGAGTGAGAGTGCACCGGACGCCGTAGAAAGTGTGCGGGACCCAAGTGGGAGTGCGCCGGACGCCGTAGAAAGTGTGCGGGACCCGAGTGAGAGTGCGCCGGACGCCGTATAAAGTGTGCGGCACCCGAGTGAGAGTGCGCCGGACGCCGTAGAAAGTGTGCGGGACCCGAGTGAGAGTGCGCCGGACGCCGTAGAAAGTGTCAGGGTCACGAATGGGAGTGCGCCGGACACCGTAGAAAGTGTGCGGGACCCGAGTGGGAGTGCGCAGGACGCCGTAGAAAGTGTGCGGGATCCGAGTGAGAGTGCGCCGGACGCCGTAGAAAGTGTGCGGGACCCGAGTGAGAGTGCGCAGGACGCCGTAGAAAGTGTGCGGGACCCAAGTGGGAGTGCGCAGGACGCCGTAGAAAGTGTGCGGGACCCGAGTGAGAGTGCGCCGGACGCCGTAGAAAGTGTGCGGGACCCGAGTGGGAGTGCGCCGGACGCCGTAGAAAGTGTGCGGGACCCGAGTGAGAGTGCGCCGGACGCCGTAGAAAGTGTGCGGGACCCAAGTGAGAGTGCGCCGGACGCCGTAGAAAGTGGGGGGGCCCCGAGTGGGAGTGCGCCGCACGCCGTAGAAAGTGTGCGGGACCCGAGTGAGAGTGCGCCAGACGCCGTAGAAAGTGTGCGGGACCCAAGTGAGAGTGCGCCGGACGCCGTAGAAAGTGTGCGGGACCCGAGTGAGAGTGCGCCGGACGCCGTAGAAAGTGTGCGGGACCCAAGTGAGAGTGTGCCGGACGCCGTAGAAAGTGTGCGGGACCCGAGTGAGAGTGCGCCGGACGCCGTAGAAAGTGTGCGGGACCCGAGTGAGAGTGCGCCGGACGCCGTAGAAAGTGTGCGGGACCCAAGTGAGAGTGCGCCGGACGCCGTAGAAAGTGTGCGGGACCCGAGTGAGAGTGCGCCGGACGCCGTAGAAAGTGTGCGGGACCCGGTGAGAGTGCGCCGGACGCCGTAGAAAGTGTGCGGGACCCAAGTGAGAGTGCGCCGGACGCCGTAGAAAGTGTGCGGGACCCAGTGAGAGTGCGCCGGACGCCGTAGAAAGGGTGCGGGCCCCGGGGGAGAGTGCGGGGGACGCCGCAGAAAGTGTGCGGGACCCAAGTGAGAGTGCGCCGGACGCCGTAGAAAGTGTGCGGGACCCAAGTGAGAGTGCGCCGGACGCCGTAGAAAGTGTGCGGGACCCGGTGAGAGTGCGCCGGACGCCGTAGAAAGTGTGCGGGACCCGAGTGAGAGTGCGCCGGACGCCGTAGAAAGTGTGCGGGACCCGAGTGGGAGTGCGCCGGACGCCGTAGAAGTGTGCGGACGCCAAGGGAGAGTGCGCCGGCCGCCGTAGAAAGTGTGCGGGACCCGAGTGGGAGTTCGCCGAACGCCGTAGAAAGTGTGCGGGAGCCAAGGGAGAGTGCGCCGGACGCCGTAGAAAGTGTGCGGGACCCGAGTGAGAGTGCGCCGGACGCCTTAGAAAGTGTGCGGGACCCGAGTGAGAATGCGCCGGACGCCGCAGAAAGTGTGCGAGACCCAAGTGGGAGTGCGCCGGACGCCGTAGAAAGTGTGCGGGACCCGGTGAGAGTGCGCCGGACGCCGTAGAAAGTGTGCGGGACCCGAGTGAGAGTGCGCCGGACGCCGTAGAAAGTGTGCGGGACCCGGTGAGAGTGCGCCGGACGCCGTAGAAAGTTTACGGGACCCAAGTGAGAGTGCGCCGGACCCCGTATAAAGTGTGCGGGACCCGAGTGAGAGTGCGCTGGACGCCGTAGAAAGTGTGCGGGACCCAAGTGAGAGTGCGCCGGACGCCGTAGAAAGTGTGCGGGACCCGAGTGAGAGTGCGCTGGACGCCGTAGAAAGGGTGCGGAACCCGAGTGAGAGTGCGCCGGACGCCGTAGAAAGTGTGCGGGACCCGAGTGAGAGTGCGCTGGACGCCATAGAAAGTGTGCGGGACCGAGGGGAGGGTGCGCCGAACGCCGTAGAAAGTGTGCGGGACCCGAGTGAGAGTGCGCCGGACGCCGTAGAAAGTGTGCGGGACCCAAGTGAGAGTGCGCCGGACGCCGCAGAAAGTGTGCGGGACCCGAGTGAGAGTGCGCCGGACGCCGCAGAAAGTGTGCGGGACCCAAGTGGGAGTGCGCCGGTAGCCGTAGAAAGTGCGCGGAACCCGAGTGAGAGTGCGCCGGACGCCGTAGAAAGTGTGCGGGACCCGAGTGAGAGTGCGCCGGACGCCGTTGAAAGTGTGCGGGACCCGAGTGAGAGTGCGCCGGACGCCGTAGAAAGTGTGCGGGACCCAAGTGGGAGTGCGCCGGTCGCCCGAGAAAGTGTGCGGAACCCGAGTGAGAGTGCGCCGGACGCCGTAGAAAGTGTGCGGGACCCGGTGAGAGTGCGCCGGACGCCGTAGAAAGTGTGCGGGACCCCAGTGAGAGTGCGCCGGACGCCGTAGAAAGTGTGCGGGACCCGGTGAGAGTGCGCCGGACGCCGTAGAAAGTGTGCGGGACCCAAGTGGGAGTGCGCCGGACGCCGTAGAAAGTGTGCGGGACCCGAGTGAGAGTGCGCCGGACGCCGTAGAAAGTGTGCGGGACCCGAGTGGGAGTGCGCCGGACGCCGTAGAAAGTGTGCGGGACCCGAGTGAGAGTGCGACGGACGCCGTAGAAAGTGTGCGGGATCCAAGTGGGAGTGCGCCGAACGCCGTAGAAAGTGTGCGGGACCTGAGTGAGAGTGCGCCGGACGCCGTAGAAAGTGTGCGGGACCCGAGTGGGAGTGCGCAGGACGCCGTAGAAAGTGTGCGGGATCCGAGTGAGAGTGCGCCGGACGCCGTAGAAAGTGTGCGGGACCCGAGTGAGAGTGCGCCGGACGCCGTACAAAGTGTGCGGGACCCGAGTGAGAGTGCGCCGGACGCCGTAGAAAGTGTGCGGGACCCAGTGAGAGTGCGCCGGACGCCGTAGAAAGTGTGCGGGACCCGAGTGAGAGTGCGCCGGACGCCGTAGAAAGTGTGCGGGACCCAGTGAGAGTGCGCCGGACGCCGTAGAAAGTGTGCGGGACCCGAGTGAGAGTGCGCCGGACGCCGTAGAAAGTGTGCGGGACCCGAGAGAGAGTGCGCCGGACGCCGTAGAAAGTGTGCGGGACCCGAGTGAGAGTGCGCCGGACACCGTATAAAGTGTGCGGGACCCGAGTGAGAGTGCGCCGGACGCCGTAGAAAGTGGGCGGGATCTAAGTGGGAGTGCGCCGGACGCCGTAGAAAGTGTGCGGGACCCGAGTGGGAGTGCGCCCGACGCCGTAGAAAGTGTGCGGGACCCGAGTGAGAGTGCGCCCGACGCCGTAGAAAGTGTGCGGGACCCGAGTGAGAGTGCGCCGGACGCCGTAGAAAGTGTGCGGGACCCGAGTGAGAGTGCGCAGGACGCCGTAGAAAGTGTGCGGGACCCGAGTGAGAGCGCGCCGGACACCGTAGAAAGTGTGCGGGACCCGAGTGAGAGTGCGCCGGACGCCGTAGAAAGTGTGCGGGACCCGGTGAGAGTGCGCCGGACGCCGTAGAAAGTGTGCGGGACCCGAGTGAGTGCGCCGGACGCCGTAGAAAGTGTGCGGGACCCAAGTGGGAGTGCGCCGGACGCCGTAGAAAGTGTGCGGGACCCGAGTGAGAGTGCGCCGGACGCCGTAGAAAGTGTGCGGGACCCAGTGAGAGTGCGCCGGACGCCGTAGAAAGTGTGCGGGACCCGGTGAGAGTGCGCCGGACGCCGTAGAAAGTGTGCGGGACCCGAGTGAGAGTGCGCCGGACGCCGTAGAAAGTGTGCGGGACCCAGTGAGAGTGCGCCGGACGCCGTAGAAAGTGTGCGGGACCCAAGTGGGAGTGCGCCGGACGCCGTAGAAAGTGTGCGGGACCCAAGTGGGAGTGCGCCGGACGCCGTAGAAAGTGTGCGGGACCCAAGTGGGAGTGCGCCGGACGCCGTAGAAAGTGTGCGGGACCCGAGTGAGAGTGCGCCGGACGCCGTTGAAAGTGTGCGGGACCCGAGTGAGAGTGCGCCGGACGCCGTAGAAAGTGTGCGGGACCCAAGTGGGAGTGCGCCGGACGCCGCAGAAAGTGTGCGGGACCCGAGTGAGAGTGCGCCGAACGCCGTAGAAAGTGTGCGGGACCCGAGTGAGAGTGCGCCGGACGCCGTAGAAAGTGTGCGGGACCCGAGTGAGAGTGCGCCGGACGCCGTAGAAAGTGTGCCGGACCCGAGTGAGAGTGCGCCGGACGCCGTAGAAAGTGTGCGGGACCCAAATGAGAGTGCGCCGGACGCCGTAGAAAGTGTGCGGGACCCGAATGAGAGTGCGCCGGACGCCGTAGAGAGTGTGCGGGACCCCAGTGGGAGTGCGCCGGACGCCGTAGAAAGTGTGCGGGACCCAAGTGAGAGTGCGCCGGACGCCGTAGAAAGTGTGCGGGACCCGAGTGGGAGTGCGCCGGACGCCGTAGAAAGTGTGCGGGACCCGAGTGAGAGTGCGCCGGACGCCGTAGAAAGTGTGCGGGACCCGAGTGAGTGCGCCGGACGCCGTAGAAAGTGTGCGGGACCCGAGTGAGAGTGCGCCGGACGCCGTAGAAAGTGTGCGGGACCCGAGTGAGAGTGCGCTGGACGCCGTAGAAAGTGTGCGGGACCCGAGTGAGAGTGCGCCGGACGCCGTAGAAAGTGTGCGGGACCCGAGTGAGAGGGCGCCGGACGCCGTACAAAGTGTGCGGGACCCAAGTGGGAGTGCGCCGGACGCCGTAGAAAGTGTGCGGGACCCAGTGAGAGTGCGCCGGACGCCGTAGAAAGTGTGCGGGACCCGAGTGAGAGTGCGCCGGACGCCGTAGAAAGAGTGCGGGACCCGAGTGAGAGTGCGCCGGACGCCGTAGAAAGTGTGCGGGACCCGAGTGAGAGTGCGCCGGACGTCGTAGAAAGTGTGCGGGAGCCCAGTGAGAGGGCGCCGGACGCCGTAGAAAGTGTGCGGGACCCAAGTGGTAGTGCGCCGCACGCCGTAGAAAGTGTGCGGGACCCGAGTGAGAGTGCGCCGGACGCCGTAGAAAGTGTGCGGGACCCAAGTGAGAGTGCGCCGGACGCCGTAGAAAGTGTGCGGGACCCGAGTGAGAGGGCGCCGGACGCCGAAGGAAGGGGGGGGGACCCGAGTGAGAGTGCGCCGGACGCCGTAGAAAGTGTGCGGAACCCGAGTGAGAGTGCGCCGGCCGCCGTAGAAAGTGTGCGGGACCCAAGTGGGAGTGCGCCGGACGCCGTAGAAAGTGTGCGGGACCCGAGTGAGAGTGCGCCGGACGCCGTAGAAAGTGTGCGGGACCCGAGTGAGAGTGCGCCGGACGCCGTAGAAAGTGTGCGGGACCCGAGTGAGAGTGCGCCGGACGCCGTAGAAAGTGTGCGGGACCCGAGTGAGAGTGCGCCGGACGCCGTAGAAAGTGTGCGTGACCCGAGTGAGAGTGCGCCGGACGCCGTAGAAAGTGTGGGGGACCCGAGTGAGAGTGCGCCGGACGCCGTAGAAAGTGTGCGGGACCCGAGTGAGAGTGCGCCGGACGCCGTAGAAAGTGTGCGGGACCCAAGTGAGAGTGCGCCGGACGCCGTAGAAAGTGTGCGGGACCCGAGTGAGAGTGCGCCGGACGCCGTAGAAAGTGTGCGGGACCCGAGTGAGAGTGCGCCGGACGCCGTAGAAAGTGTGCGGGACCCGAGTGAAAGTGCGCCGGACGCCGTAGGAAGTGTGCGGGACCCAAGTGGGAGTGCGCAGGACGCTGTAGAAAGTGGGCGGGACCCGAGTGAGAGTGCGCCGGACGCCGTAGAAAGTGGGCGGGACCCAAGTGGGAGTGCGCCGGACGCCGTAGAAAGTGTGCGGGACCCGAGTGAGAGTGCGCCGGGCGCCGTAGAAAGTGGGCGGGACCCAAGTGAGAGTGCGCCGGACGCCGTAGAAAGTGTGCGGGACCCAGTGAGAGTGCGCCGGACGCCGTAGAAAGTGTGCGGGACCCAAGTGAGAGTGCGCCGGACGCCGTAGAAAGTGTGCGGGACCCAAGGGGGAGCGGGCCGCACGCGGTAGAAAGTGTGCGCGACCCGAGTGAGAGTGCGCCGCACGCCGTAGAAAGTGTGCGGGACCCGAGTGGGAGTGCGCCGGACGCCGTAGAAAGTGTGCGGGACCTGAGTGAGAGTGCGCCGGACGCCGTAGAAAGTGTGCGGGACCCGAGTGGGAGTGCGCCGGACGCCGTAGAAAGTGTGCGGGACCCAGTGAGAGTGCGCCGGACGCCGTAGAAAGTGTGCGGGACCCGAGTGAGAGTGCGCCGGACGCCGTAGAAAGTGTGCGGGACCCATGTGAGAGTGCGCCGGACGCCGTAGAAAGTGTGCGGGACCCGAGTGAGAGTGCGCTGGACGCCGTAGAAAGGGTGCGGGACCCGAGTGAGAGTGCGGCGGACGCCGTAGAAAGTGTGCAGGACCCGAGTGAGAGTTCGCCGGACGCCGTAGAAAGTGTGCGGGACCCAAGTGGGAGTGCGCCGGACGCCGTAGAAAGTGTGCGGGACCCAAGTGGGAGTGCGCCGGTCGCCGTAGAAAGTGTGCGGAACCCGAGTGAGAGTGCGCCGGACGCCGTAGAAAGTGTGCGGGACCCAAGTGGGAGTGCGCTGAACGCCGTAGAAAGGGTGCAGACCCAAGTGGGAGTGCGCCGGACGCCGTAGAAAGTGTGCGGGACCCGAGTGAGAGTGCGCCGGACGCCGTAGAAAGTGTGCGGGACCCATTTAGGAGTGCGCCGGACGCCGGAGAAAGTGTGCGGGACCCGAGTGAGAGTGCGCCGGACGCCGTAGAAAGTGTGCGGGACCCGAGTGAGAGTGCGCCGGACGCCGTAGAAAGTGTGCGGGACCCGAGTGAGAGTGCGCTGGACGCCGTAGAAAGGGTGCGGGACCCGAGTGAGAGTGCGGCGGACGCCGTAGAAAGTGTGCGGGACCCAAGTGAGAGTGCGCCGGACGCCGTAGAAAGTGTGCGGGACCCAAGTGAGAGTGCGCCGGACGCCGTAGAAAGTGTGCGGGACCCGAGTGAGAGTGCGCCGGACGCCGTAGAAAGTGTGCGGGACCCGAGTGAGAGTGCGCCGGACGCCGTAGAAAGTGTGCGGGACCCGAGTGAGAGTGCGCCGGCCGCCGTAGAAAGTGTGCGGGACCCAATTGGGAGTGCGCCGGACGCCGTATAAAGTGTGCGGGACCCGAGTGAGAATGCGCCGGTTGCCGTAGAAAGTGTGCGGGACCCAGTGAGAATCCGCCGGACGCCGTAGAAAGTGTGCGTTACCCGAGTGAGAGTGCGCCGGACGCCGTAGAAAGTGTGCGGGACCCGAGTGAGAGTGCGCCGGACGCCGTAGAAAGTGTGCGGGACCCGAGTGAGAGTGCGCCGGACGCCGTATAAAGTGTGCGGGACCCAGTGAGAGTGCGCCGGACGCCGTAGAAAGTGTGCGGGACCCAGTGAGAGTGCGCCGGACGCCGTAGAAAGTGTGCGGGACCCGAGTGAGAGTGCGCCGGACGCCGTAGAAAGTGTGCGGGACCCGAGTGAGAGTGCGCCGGACGCCGTAGAAAGTGTGCGGGACCCGAGTGGGAGTGCGCCGGACGCCGTAGAAAGTGTGCGGGACCCGGTGAGAGTGCGCCGGACGCCGTAGAAAGTGTGCGGGACCCGAGTGAGTGCGCCGGACGCCGTAGAAAGTGTGCGGGACCCGAGTGAGAGTGCGCCGGACGCCGTAGAAAGTGTGCGGGACCCGGTGAGAGTGCGCCGGACGCCGTAGAAAGTGTGCGGGACCCGAGTGGGAGTGCGCCGGACGCCGTAGAAAGTGTGCGGGACCCGGTGAGAGTGCGCCGGACGCCGTAGAAAGTGTGCGGGACCCGAGTGAGAGTGCGCCGGACGCCGTATAAAGTGTGCGGGACCCGAGTGAGAGTGCGCCGGACGCCGTAGAAAGTGTGCGGGACCCGAGTTAGAGTGCGCCGGACGCCGTAGAAAGTGTGCGGGGCCCAAGTGGGAGTGCGCCGGACGCCGTAGAAAGTGTGCGGGACCCGAGTGAGAGTGCGCCGGACGCCGTATAAAGTGTGCGGGACCCGAGTGAGAGTGCGCCGGACGCCGTAGAAAGTGTGCGGGACCCCAGTTAGAGTGCGCCGGACGCCGTAGAAAGTGTGCGGGACCCAAGTGCGAGTGCGCCGGACGGCGTAGAAAGTGTGCGGGACCCGAGTGACAGTGCGCCGGACGCCGTAGAAAGTGTGCGGGACCCAGTGAGAGTGCGCTGGACGCCGTAGAAAGTGAGCGGGACCCGAGTGGGAGGGCGCCGGACGCCGTAGAAAGTGTGCGGGACCCGAGTGAGAGTGCGCCGGACGCCGTAGAAAGTGTGCGGGACCCGAGTGAGAGTGCGCCGGACGCCGTAGAAAGTGTGCGGGACCCGAGTGAGAGTGCGCCGGACGCCGTATAAAGTGTGCGGGACCCGAGTGAGAGTGCGCCGGACGCCGTAGAAAGTGTGCGGGACCCGAGTGAGAGTGCGCCGGACGCCGTAGAAAGTGTGCGGGACCCGAGTGAGAGTGTGCCGGACGCCGTATAAAGTGTGTGCGGGACCCCAGTGAGAATGCGCCGGACGCCGTAGAAAGTGTGCGGGACCCGAGTGAGAGTGCGCCGGACGCCGTAGAAAGTGTGCGGGACCCGAGGGAGAGGGCGCCGGAGGCCGTAGAAGGTGTGCGAGACCCAAGTGGGAGTGCGCCGCGGTAGAAAGTGTGCGGGACCCGAGTGAGAGTGCGCCGGACGCCGTAGAAAGTGTGCGGGACCCGAGTGAGAGTGCGCCGGACGCCGTAGAAAGTGTGCGGGACCCGAGTGAGAGTGAGCCGGACGCCGTAGAAAGTGTGCGGGACCCGGTGAGAGTGCGCCGCCCGCCGTAGAAAGTGTGCGGGACCCAAGTGAGAGTGCGCCGGACGCCGTAGAAAGTGTGCGGGACCCGAGTGAGAGTGCGCCGGACGCCGTAGAAAGTGTGCGGGACCCGAGTGAGAGTGCGCCGGACGCCGTAGAAAGTGTGCGGGACCCGAGTGAGAGTGCGCCGGACGGCGGAGAAAGGGGGCGGGTCCCGAGTGGGAGGGCGCCGGACGCCGTAGAAAGTGTGCGGGACCGAGTGAGAGTGCGCCGGACGCCGTAGAAGGTGTGCGGGACCCGAGTGAGAGTGCGCTGGACGCCGTAGAAAGTGTGAGGGACCCAAGTAAGAGTGCGCCGGCCGCCGTAGAAAGTGTGCGGGACCCAAGTGAGAGTGCGCCGGACGCCGTAGAAAGTGTGCGGGACCCGAGTGGGAGTGCGCCGAACGCCTTAGGAAGTGTGCGGGACCCGAGTGAGAGTGCGCCGGACGCCGTAGGAAGTGTGCGGGACCCGAGTGAGAGTGCGCCGGACGCCGTAGAAAGTGTGCGGGACCCGAGTGGGAGTGCGCCGAACGCCGTAGAAAGTGTGCGGGACCCAAGTGAGAGTGCGCCGGCCGCCGTAGAAAGTGTGCGGGACCCAAGTGGGAGTGCACAGGACGCCGTATAATGTGTGCGGGACCCAAGTGGGAGGGCGCCGGACGCCGTAGAAAGTGTGCGGGACCCGAGTGAGAGTGCGCCGGACGCCGTAGAAAGTGTGCGGGACCCGAGTGAGAGTGCGCCGGACGCCGTAGAAAGTGTGCGGGACCCGAGTGAGAGTGCGCCGGACGCCGTAGAAAGTGTGCGGGACCCAAGTGAGAGTGCGCCGGACGCCGTAGAAAGTGTGCGGGACCCGAGTGAGAGTGCGCCGGACGCCGTAGAAAGTGTGCGGGACCCGAGTGAGAGTGCGCCGGACGCCGTAGAAAGTGTGCGGGACCCAAGTGAGAGTGCGCCGGACGCCGTAGAAAGTGTGCGGGACCCGAGTGAGAGTGCGCTGGACGCCGTAGAAAGTGTGCGGGACCCAGTGAGAGTGCGCCGGACGCCGTAGAAAGTGTGCGGGACCCGAGTGAGAGTGCGCCGGACGCCGTAGAAAGTGTGTGGGATCCAAGTGAGAGTGCGCCGGACGCCGTAGAAAGTGTGCGGGACCCGAGTGGGAGTGCGCCGGACGCCGTACAAAGTGTGCGGGACCCGAGTGAGAGTGCGCCGGACGCCGTAGAAAGTGTGCGGGACCCGAGTGGTAGTGCGCCGAACGCCGTAGAAAGTGTGCGGGACCCGAGTGGTAGTGCGCAGGACGCCGTAGAAAGTGTGCGGGATCCGAGTGAGAGTGCGCCGGACGCCGTAGAAAGTTTACGGGACCCAAGTGGGAGTGCGCCGGTCGCCGTAGAAAGTGTGCGGAACCCGAGTGAGAGTGCGCCGGACGCCGTATAAAGTGTGCGGGACCCGAGTGAGAGTGCGCCGGACGCCGTAGAAAGTGTGCGGGACCCGAGTGAAAGTGCGCCGGACGCCATAGAAAGTGTGCGGGACCCGAGTGAGAGTGCGCCGGACGCCGTAGAAAGTGTGCGGGACCCAAGTGCGGAGAGCGCCGGTCGCCGTAGAAAGTGTGCGGGACCCAAGTGAGAGTGTGCCGGACGCCGTAGAAAGTGTGCGGGACCCGAGTGAGAGTGCGCCGGACGCCGTAGAAAGTGTGCGGGACCCGAGTGAGAGTGCGCCGGACGCCGTAGAAAGTGTGCGGGACCCGAGTGAGAGTGCGCCGGACGCCGTAGAAAGTGTGCGGGACCCAAGTGGGAGTGCGCCGGACGCCGTAGAAAGTGTGCGGGACCCGGTGAGAGTGCGCCGGACGCCGTAGAAAGTGTGCGGGACCCGAGTGAGAGTGCGCCGGACGCCGTAGAAAGTGTGCGGGACCCGAGTGAGAGTGCGCCGGACGCCGTAGAAAGTGTGCGGGACCCAGTGGGAGTGCGCCGGACGCCGTAGAAAGTGTGCGGGACCCAAGTGAGAGTGCGCCGGACGCCGTAGAAAGTGTGCGGGACCCGAGTGAGAGTGCGCCGGACGCCGTAGAAAGTGTGCGGGACCCGAGTGAGAGTGCGCCGGACCCTGTAGAAAGTGTGCGGGACCCAGTGAGAGTGCGCCGGACGCCGTAGAAAGTGTGCGGGACCCGAGTGGGAGTGCGACGGACGCCGTAGAAAGTGGGCGGGATCTAAGTGGGAGTGCGCAGAACGCAGTAGAAAGTGTGCGGGACCCAAGTGAGAGTGCGCCGGACGCCGTAGAAAGTGTGCGGGACCCGAGTGAGAGTGCGCCGGACGCCGTAGAAAGTGTGCCGGACCCGAGTGAGAATGCGCCGGACGCCGTAGAAAGTGTGCGGGACCCAAGTGGGAGTGCGCCGAACGCCATAGAAAGTTTACGGGACCCAAGTGAGAGTGCGCCGGACGCCGTATAAAGTGTGCGGGACCCGAGTGAGAGTGCGCCGGACGCCGTAGAAAGTGTGCGGGACCCAAGTGAGAGTGCGCCGGACGCCGTAGAAAGTGTGCGGGACCCGAGTGAGAGTGCGCCGCACGCCGTAGAAAGTGTGCGGGACCCAAGTGAGAGTGCGCCGGACGCCGTAGAAAGTGTGCGGGACCCGAGTGAGAGTGCGCCGGACGCCGTAGAAAGTGTGCGGGACCCGAGTGAGAGTGCGCCGGACGCTGTAGAAAGTGTGCGGGACCCAAGTGAGAGTGCGCCGGACGCCGTATAAAGGGTGCGGGACCCGAGTGAGAGTGCGCTGGACGCCGTAGAAAGGGTGCGGGACCCGAGTGAGAGTGCGCCGGACGCCGTAGAAAGTGTGCGGGACCCGAGTGAGAGTGCGCTGGACGCCGTAGAAAGGGTGCGGGACCCAAGTGGGAGTGCGCCGGTCGCCGTAGAAAGTGTGCGGGACCCAAGTGAGAGTGCGCCGAACGCCGAATAATGTGTGCGGGACCCGAGTGAGAGTGCGCCGGACGCCGTAGAAAGTGTGCGGGACCCAAGTGAGAGTGCGCCGGACGCCGTAGAAAGTGTGCGGGACCCGAGTGAGAGTGCGCCGGACGCCGTAGAAAGTGTGCGGGACCCGAGTGAGAGTGCGCCGGACGCCGTAGAAAGTGTGCGGGACCCAAGTGAGAGTGCGCCGGACGCCGTAGAAAGGGTGCGGGACCCGAGTGAGAGTGCGGCGGACGCCGTGGAAAGTAAGCGGGACCCGAGTGAGAGTGCGGCGGACGCCGTGGAAAGTGTGCGGGCCCCAAGTGAGAGTGCGCCGGACGCCGTAGAAAGTGTGCGGGACCCAAGTGAGAGTGTGCAGGACGCCGTATAAAGTGTGGGCGGGACCCCAGTGAGAATGCGCCGTACGCCGTAGAAAGTGTGCGGGACCCAAGTGAGAGTGCGCCGGACGCCGTAGAAAGTGTGCGGGACCCGAGTGGGAGTGCGCCGGACGCCGTAGAAAGTGTGCGGGACCCAAGTGAGAGTGCGCCGGACGCCGTAGAAAGTGTGCGGGACCCAGTGAGAATGCGCCGGACGCCGTAGAAAGTGTGCGGGACCCGAGTGAGAGTGCGCCGGACGCCGTAGAAAGTGTGCGGGGCCCGAGTGAGAGTGCGCCGGACGGCGTAGAAAGTGAGCGGGACCCGAGTGAGAGTGTGCCGGACGCCGTAGAAAGTGTGCGGGACCCGAGTGAGAGTGCGCCGGACGCCGTAGGAAGTCTGCGGGACCCGAGTGAGAGGGCGCCGGGGGCCGTAGAAAGTGTGCGGGGCCCGAGTGAGAGTGCGCCGGGCGCCGTAGAACGTGTGCGGGACCGGCGTGCGGGGGCGCCGGCCGCCGTAGAAGGTGTGCGGAGCCAAAGTGAGAGTGCGCCGGACGCCGTAGAAAGTGTGCGGGACCCGAGTGAGAGTGCGCCGGACGCCGTAGAAAGTGTGCGGGACCCAAGTGAGAGTGCGCCGGACGCCGTAGAAAGTGTGCGGGACCCGAGTGAGAGTGCGCTGGACGCCGTAGAAAGTGTTCGGGACCCAAGTGAGAGTGCGCCGCACGCCCTAGGAAGTGTTCGCGACCCAAGTGAGAGTGCGCCGGACGCCGTAGAAAGTGTGCGGGACCAACGTGAGAGTGCGCAGGACGCCGTAGAAAGTGTGCGGGACCCAGTGAGAGTGCGCCGGACGCCGTAGAAAGTGTGCGGGACCCGAGTGAGAGTGCGCCGGACGCCGTAGAAAGTGTGCGGGACCCAAGTGAGAGTGCGCCGGACGCCGTAGAAAGTGTGCGGGACCCGAGTGAGAGTGCGCCGGACGCCGTAGAAAGTGTGCGGAACCCAAGTGGGAGTGCGCCGGCCGCCGTAGAAAGTGTGCGGGACCCAAGTGAGAGTGCGCCGGACGCCGTAGAAAGTGTGCGGGACCCGAGTGAGAGTGCGCCGGACGCCGTAGAAAGTGTGCGGGACCCGAGTGAGAGTGCGCCGGACGCCGTAGAAAGTGTGCGGGACCCGAGTGAGAGTGCGCCGGACGCCGTAGAAAGTGTGCGGGACCCGAGTGAGAGTGCGCCGGACGCCGTAGAAAGTGTGCGGGACCCGAGTGAGAGTGCGCCGGACGCCGTAGAAAGTGTGCGGGACCCGAGTGAGAGTGCGCCGGACGCCGTAGAAAGTGTGCGGGACCCGAGTGAGAGTGCGCCGGACGCCGTAGAAAGTGTGCGGGACCCAAGTGAGAGTGCGCCGGACGCCGTAGAAAGTGTGCGGGACCCGAGTGAGAGTGCGCCGGACGCCGTAGAAAGTGTGCGGGACCCAAGTGGGAGTGCGCCGGTCGCCGTAGAAAGTGTGCGGGACCCAAGTGGGAGTGTGCCGGACGCCGTAGAAAGTGTGCGGGACCCGAGTGAGAGTGCGCTGGACGCCGTGGGAAGTGTGCGGCACCCTAGTCGGAATGCGCCGGCCGCCGTAGAAAGTGTGCGGGACCCAAGTGAGAGTGCGCCGGACGCCGTAGAAAGTGCGCGGGACCCGAGTGAGAGTGCGCCGGACGCCGTAGAAAGTGTGCGGGACCCAAGTGAGAGTGCGCCGGACGCCGTAGAAAGTGTGCGGGACCCGAGTGAGAGTGCGCCGGACGCCGTAGAAAGTGTGCGGGACCCAGTGAGAGTGCGCCGGACGCCGTAGAAAGTGTGCGGGACCCGAGTGAGAGTGCCCCGAACGCCGTAGAAAGTGTGCGGGCCCCGAGTGAGAGTGCGGCGGACGCCGTACAAAGTGTGCGGGACCCAAGTGGGAGTGCGCAGGACGCCGTAGAAAGTGTGCGGGACCCGAGTGAGAGTGCGCCGGACGCCGTAGAAAGTGTGCGGGACCCGAGTGAGAGTGCGCCGGACGCCGTACAAAGTGTGCGGGACCCAAGTGAGAGTGCGCCGGACGCCGTAGAAAGTGTGCGGGACCCGAGTGAGAGTGCGCCGGACGCCGTAGAAAGTGTGCGGGACCCAAATGAGAGTGCGCCGAACGCAAGTGTGCGGGACCTGAGTGAGAGTGCACCAGACCCGTAGAAAGTGTGCGGGACCCCAGTGAGAGTGCGCCGAACGCCGTAGGAAGTGTGCGGGACCCAGTGAGAGTGCGCCGGACGCCGTAGAAAGTGTGCGGGACCCGAGTGAGAGTGCGCCGGACGCCGTAGAAAGTGTGCGGGACCCGGTGAGAGTGCGCCGGACGCCGTAGAAAGTGTGCGGGACCCAAGTGAGAGTGCGCCGGACGCCGTAGAAAGTGTGCGGGACCAGTGAGAGTGCGCCGGACGCCGTAGAAAGTGTGCGGGACCCGAGTGAGAGTGCGCCGGACGCCGTAGAAAGTGTGCGGGACCCGAGTGAGAGTGCGCCGGACGCCGTAGAAAGTGTGCGGGACCCAGTGAGAGTGCGCCGGACGCCGTAGAAAGTGTGCGGGACCCAAGTGAGAGTGCGCCGGACGCCGTAGAAAGTGTGCGGGACCCGAGTGAGAGTGCGCCGGACGCCGTAGAAAGTGTGCGGGACCCGAGTGAAGTGCGCCGGACGCCGTAGAAAGTGTGCGGGACCCGAGTGAGAGTGCGCCGGACGCCGTAGAAAGTGTGCGGGACCCAAGTGAGAGTGCGCCGGACGCCGTAGAAAGTGTGCGGGACCCGGTGAGAGTGCGCCGGACGCCGTAGAAAGTGTGCGGGACCCGAGTGAGAGTGCGCCGGACGCCGTAGAAAGTGTGCGGGACCCGGTGAGAGTGCGCCGGACGCCGTAGAAAGTGTGCGGGACCCGAGTGAGAGTGCGCCGGACGCCGTAGAAAGTGTGCGGGACCCGAGTGAGAGTGCGCCGGACGCCGTAGAATGTGTGCGGAACCCGAGTGAGAGGGCGCCGGCCGCCGTAGAAAGGGTGCGGGACCCGAGTGAGAGTGCGCCGGACGCCGTAGAAAGTGTGCGGGACCCAAGTGAGAGTGCGCCGGACGCCGTAGAAAGTGTGCGGGACCCGAGTGAGAGTGCGCCGGACGCCGTAGAAAGTGTGCGGGACCCGAGTGAGAGTGCGCCGGACGCCGTAGAAAGTGTGCGGGACCCGAGTGAGAGTGCGCTGGACGCCGTAGAAAGTGTGCGGGACCCAGTGAGAGTGCGCCGGACGCCGTAGAAAGTGTGCGGGACCCAGTGAGAGTGCGCCGGCCGCCGTAGAAAGTGTGCGGGACCCGAGTGAGAGTGCGCCGGACGCCGTAGAAAGTGTGCGGGACCCGAGTGAGAGTGCGCCGGACGCCGTATAAAGTGTGCGGGACCCAAGTGGGAGTGCGCCGGTCGCCGTAGAAAGTGTGCGGGACCCAAGTGGGAGTGCGCAGAACGCCGTATAATGTGTGCGGGACCCAAGTGAGAGTGTGCCGGACGCCGTAGAAAGTGTGCGGGACCCGAGTGAGAGTGCGCTGGACGCCGTAGAAAGTGTGCGGGACCCGAGTGAGAGTGCGCCGGACGCCGTAGAAAGTGTGCGGGACCCAAGTGAGAGTGTGCCGGACGCCGTAGAAAGTGTGCGGGACCCGAGTGAGAGTGCGCCGGACGCCGTAGAAAGTCTGCGGGACCCGAGTGAGAGTGCGCCGGACGCCGTAGAAAGTGTGCGGGACCCGAGTGAGAGTGCGCCGGACGCCGTAGAAAGTGTGCGGGACCCAAGTGAGAGTGCGCCGGACGCCGTAGAAAGTGTGCGGGACCCGAGTGAGAGTGCGCCGGACGCCGTAGGAAGTGTGCGGGACCCAGTGAGAGTGCCCCGGCCGCCGTAGAAAGTGTGCGGGACCCGAGTGAGAGTGCGCCGGACGCCGTAGAAAGTGTGCGGGACCCGAGTGAGAGTGCGCCGGACGCCGTAGAAAGTGTGCGGGACCCGAGTGAGAGTGCGCCGGACGCCGTAGAAAGTGTGCGGGACCCGAGTGAGAGTGCGCCGCACGCCGAAGAAAGTGTGCGGGACCCGAGTGAGAGTGCGCCGGACGCCGTAGAAAGTGTGCGGGACCCGAGTGATTGTGCGCCGGACGCCGTAGAAAGTGTGCGGGACCCGAGTGAGAGTGCGCCGGACGCCGTAGAAAGTGTGCGGGACCCGAGTTAGAGTGCGCCGGACGCCGTAGAAAGTGTGCGCGACCCAGGTGGAAGTGCGCCGAACGCCGTAGAAAGTGTGCGGGACCCAGTGAGAGTGCGCCGGACGCCGTAGAAAGTGTGCGGGACCCAGTGAGAGTGCGCCGGACGCCGTAGAAAGTGTGCGGGACCCGAGTGAGAGTGCGCCGGACGCCGTAGAAAGTGTGCGGGACCCAAGTGAGAGTGCGCCGGACGCCGTAGAAAGTGTGCGGGACCCAGTGAGAGTGCGCCGGACGCCGTAGAAAGTGTGCGGGACCCGAGTGAGAGTGCGCCGGACGCCGTAGAAAGTGTGCGGGACCCGGTGAGAGTGCGCCGGACGCCGTAGAAAGTGTGCGGGACCCAGTGAGGGTGCGCCGGACGCCGTAGAAGGTGTGCGGGACCCGAGTGAGAGTGCACCGGACGCCGTAGAAAGTGTTCGGAACCCGAGTGAGAGTGCGCCGGACGCCGTAGAAAGTGTGCGGGACCCGAGTGAGAGTGCGCCGGACGCCGTAGAAAGTGTGCGGGACCCGAGTGGGAGTCCGGCGGACGCCGTAGAAAGTGTGCGGGACCGAGTGAGAGTGCGCCGGACGCCGTAGAAAGTGTGCGGGACCCGAGTTAGAGTGCGCCGGACGCCGTAGAAAGTGTGCGGGACCGAGTGAGAGTGCGCCGGACGCCGTAGAAAGTGTGCGGGACCCGAGTGAGAGTGCGCCGGACGCCGTAGAAAGTGTGCGGGACCCGAGTGAGAGTGCACCGGACGCCGTAGAAAGTGTGCGGGACTCGAGTGAGAGTGCGCCGGACGCCGTAGAAAGTGTGCGGGACCCGAGTGAGAGTGCGCCGGACGCCGTAGAAAGTGTGCGGGGCCCGAGTGAGAGTACGCCGGACGCCGTAGAAAGTGTGCGGGACCCGAGTGAGAGTGCGCTGGACGCCGTAGAAAGTGTGCGGGACCCGGTGAGAGTGCGCCGGACGCCGTATAAAGTGTGCGGGACCCGAGTGAGAGTGCGCCGGACGCCGTAGAAAGTGTGCGGGACCCGAGTTAGAGTGCGCCGGACGCCGTAGAAAGTGTGCGGGACCCAAGTGGGAGTGCGCCGGACGCCGTAGAAAGTGTGCGGGACCCGAGTGAGAGTGCGCCGGACGCCGTAGAAAGTGTGCGGGACCCAAGTGGGAGTGCGCCGGACGCCGTAGAAAGTGTGCGGGACCCAAGTGGGAGTGCGCCGGACGCCGTAGAAAGTGTGCGGGACCCGAGTGAGAGTGCGCCGGACGCCGTAGAAAGTGTGCGGGACCCGAGTGAGGGTGCGCCGGACGCCGTAGAAACTGTGCAGGACCCGAGTGAGAGTGCGCCGGACGCCGTAGAAAGTGTGCGGGACCCAGTGAGAGTGCGCCGGACGCCGTGGAAAGTGTGCGGGACCTGAGTGAGTGCGCCGGACGCCGTAGAAAGTGTGCGGGACCCGAGTGAGAGTGCGCCGGACACCTTAGAAAGTGTGCGAGACCCGAGTGAGAGTGCGCCGGACACCGTAGAAAGTGTGTGGGACCCGAGTGAGAGTGCGCCGGACGCCGTAGAAAGTGTGCGGGACCCGAGTGAGAGTGCGCCGGACGCCGTAGAAAGTGTGCGGGACCCGAGTGAGAGTGCGCTGGACGCCGTAGAAAGGGTGCGGGACCCGAGTGAGAGTGCGGCGGACGCCGTAGAAAGTGTGCGGGACCCAAGTGAGAGTGCGCCGGACGCCGTAGAAAGTGTGCGGGACCCAAGTGAGAGTGCGCCGGACGCCGTAGAAAGTGTGCGGGACCCGAGTGAGAGTGCGCTGGACGCCGTAGAAAGGGTGCGGGACCCGAGTGAGAGTGCGCCGGACGCCGTAGAAAGTGTGCGGGACCCGAGTGAGAGTGCGCCGGACGCCGTAGAAAGTGTGCGGGACCCGGTGAGAGTGCGCCGGACGCCGTAGAAAGTGTGCGGGACCCGAGTGAGAGTGCGCCGGACGCCGTAGAAAGTGTGCGGGACCCGAGTGAGAGTGCGCCGGACGCCGTAGAAAGTGTGCGGGACCCAGTGAGAGTGCGCCGGACGCCGTAGAAAGTGTGCGGGACCCGAGTGAGAGTGCGCCGGACGCCGTAGAAAGTGTGCGGGACCCGAGTGAGAGTGCGCCGGACGCCGTAGAAAGTGTGCGGGACCCAGTGAGAGTGCGCCGGACGCCGTAGAAAGTGTGCGGGCCCCGAGTGAGAGTGCGCCGGACGTCGTAGAAAGTGTGCGGGACCCGAGTGAGAGTGCGCCGGACGCCGTAGAAAGTGTGCGGGACCCGAGTGAGAGTGCGCCGGACGCCGTAGAAAGTGTGCGGGACCCAAGTGAGAGTGTGCCGGACGCCGTAGAAAGTGTGCGGGACCCGAGTGAGAGTGCGCCGGACGCCGTAGAAAGTGTGCGGGACCCAGTGAGAGTCCGCCGGACGCCGTAGAAAGGGTGCGGGACCCGAGTGGGAGTGCGCCGGACGCCGTAGAAAGTGTGCGGGACCCGAGTGAGAGTGCGCTGGACGCCGTAGAAAGGGTGCGGGACCCGAGTGAGAGTGCGCCTGACGCCGTAGAAAGGGTGCGGGACCCGAGTGAGAGTGCGCCGGACGCCGTAGAAAGTGTGCGGGACCCGAGTGAGAGTGCGCCGGACGCCGTAGAAAGTGTGCGGGACCCGAGTGAGAGTGCGCCGGACGCCGTAGAAAGTGTGCGGGACCCGAGTGAGAGTGCGCCGGACGCCGTAGAAAGTGTGCGGGACCCAAGTGAGAGTGCGCCGGACGCCGTAGAAAGTGTGCGGGACCCGAGTGAGAGTGCGCCGGACGCCGTAGAAAGTGTGCGGGACCCGAGTGAGAGTGCGCTGGACGCCGTAGAAAGGGTGCGGGACCCGAGTGAGAGTGCGGCGGACGCCGTAGAAAGTGTGCGGGACCCAAGTGAGAGTGCGCCGGACGCCGTAGAAAGTGTGCGGGACCCAAGTGAGAGTGCGCCGGACGCCGTAGAAAGTGTGCGGGACCCCAGTGAGAATGCGCCGGACGCCGTAGAAAGGGTGCGGGACCCGAGTGAGAGTGCGCCGGCCGCCGTAGAAAGTGTGCGGGACCCGAGTGAGAGTGCGCCGGACGCCGTAGAAAGTGTGCGGGACCCAAGTGAGAGTGCGCCGGACGCCGTAGAAAGTGTGCGGGACCCGAGTGAGAGTGCGCCGGACGCCGTAGAAAGTGTGCGGGACCCGAGTGAGAGTGCGCCGGACGCCGTAGAAAGTGTGCGGGACCCGAGTGAGAGTGCGCCGGACGCCGTAGAAAGTGTGCGGGACCCCAGTGAGAGTGCGCCGGACGCCGTGGAAAGTGTGCGGGACCCGAGTGAGAGTGTGCCGGACGCCGTATAAAGTGTGTGCGGGACCCGAGTGAGAGCGCGCTGGACGCCGTAGAAAGGGTGCGGGACCTGAGTGAGAGTGCGGCGGACGCCGTAGAAAGTGTGCGGGACCCGAGTGAGAGTGTGCCGGACGCCGTATAAAGTGTGTGCGGGACCCAAGTGGGAGTGCGCCGGACGCCGTAGAAAGTGTGCGGGACCCAGTGAGAGTGCGCCGGACGCCGTAGAAAGTGTGCGGGACTGGAGTGAGAGTGCGCCGGACGCCGTAGAAAGTGGGCGGGACCCGAGTGAGAGTGCGCCGGACGCCGTAGAAAGTGTGCGGGACCCGAGTGAGAGTGCGCCGGACGCCGTAGAAAGTGTGCGGGACCCGAGTGAGAGTGCGCCGGACGCCGTAGAAAGTGTGCGGGACCCAAGTGAGAGTGCGCCGGACGCCGTAGAAAGTGTGCGGGACCCGAGTGAGAGTGCGCCGGACGCCGTAGAAAGTGTGCGGGACCCGAGTGAGAGTGCGCCGGACGCCGTAGAAAGTGTGCGGGACCCGAGTGAGAGTGCGCCGGACGCCGGAGAAAGTGTGCGGGGCCCAGTGAGAGTGCGCCGGACGCCGTAGAAAGTGTGCGGGACCCAAGTGAGAGTGCGCCGGACGCCGTAGAAAGTGTGCGGGACCCGAGTGAGAGTGCGCCGGACGCCGTAGAAAGTGTGCGGGACCCGAGTGAGAGTGCGCCGGACGCCGTAGAAAGTGTGCGGGACCCGAGTGAGAGTGCGCCGGACGCCGTAGAAAGTGTGCGGGACCCAAGTGAGAGTGCGCCGGACGCCGTAGAAAGTGTGCGGGACCCGAGTGAGAGTGCGCGGGACGCCGTAGGAAGTGTGCGGGACCCAAGTGGGAGTGCGCAGGACGCCGTAGAAAGTGTGCGGGACCCGAGTGAGAGTGCGCCGGACGCCGTAGAAAGTGTGCGGGACCCGAGTGAGAGTGCGCCGGACGCCGTATAAAGTGTGCGGGACCCGAGTGAGAGTGCGCCGGACGCCGTAGAAAGTGTGCGGGACCCAAGTGAGAGTGCGCCGGACGCCGTAGAAAGTGTGCGGGACCCGAGTGAGAGTGCGCCGGACGCCGTAGAAAGTGTGCGGGACCCGAGTGAGAGTGCGCCGGACGCCGTAGAAAGTGTGCGGGACCCGAGTGAGAGTGCGCCGGAGGCCGGAGAAAGTGTGCGGGTCCCGAGTGAGAGTGGGCCGGACGCCGTAGAAAGTGTGCGGGATCCGGGGTGAGAGTGCGCCGGACGCCGTAGAAAGTGTGCGGGACCCAAGTGAGAGTGCGCCGCACGCCGTAGAAAGTGTGCGGGACCCGAGTGAGAGTGCGCCGGACGCCGTAGAAAGTGTGCGGGACCCGAGTGAGAGTGCGCCGGACGCCGTAGAAAGTGTGCGGGACCCGAGTGAGAGTGCGCCGGACGCCGTAGAAAGTGTGCGGGACCCAAGTGAGAGTGCGCCGGACGCCGTAGAAAGTGTGCGGGACCTGAGTGAGAGTGCGCCGGACGCCGTAGAAAGGGTGCGGGACCCGAGTGAGAGTGCGCCGGACGCCGTAGAAAGTGTGCGGGACCCGAGTGAGAGTGCGCCGGACGCCGTAGAAAGTGTGCGGGACCCGAGTGAGAGTGCGCCGGACGCCGTAGAAAGTGTGCGGGACCCAGTGAGAGTGCGCCGGACGCCGTAGAAAGTGTGCGGGACCCAGTGAGAGTGCGCCGGACGCCGTAGAAAGTGTGCGGGACCCGAGTGAGAGTGCGCCGGACGCCGTAGAAAGTGTGCGGGACCCGAGTGAGAGTGCGCCGGACGCCGTAGAAAGTGTGCGGGACCCAAGTGAGAGTGCGCCGGACGCCGTAGAAAGTGTGCGGGACCCGAGTGAGAGTGTGCCGGACGCCGTATAAAGTGTGTGCGGGACCCGAGTGAGAGTGCGCCGGACGCCGTAGAAAGTGTGCGGAACCCGAGTGAGAGTGCGCCGGACGCCGTAGAAAGTGTGCGGGACCCGAGTGAGAGTGCGCCGGAGGCCGTAGAAAGTGTGCGGGACCCGAGTGAGAGTGCGCCGGACGCCGTAGAAAGTGTGCGGGACCCAAGTGAGAGTGCGCCGGACGCCGTAGAAAGTGTGCGGGACCCGAGTGGGGGTGCGGCGGAGGGCGTAGAAAGTGTGCGGGACCCAAGTGAGAGTGCGCCGGACGCCGTAGAAAGTGTGGGGGACCCGAGTGAGAGTGCGCCGGACGCCGTAGAAAGTGTGCGGGACGCGAGTGAGAGTGCGCCGGACGCCGTAGAAAGTGTGCGGGACCGGAGTGAGAACGCGCCGGACGCCGTAGAGAGTGTGCGGGACCCGATTGAGAGTGCGCCGGACGCCGTAGAAAGTGTGCGGGACCCGAGTGGGAGTGCGCCGGACGCCGTAGAAAGTGTGCGGGCCCCGAGTGGGAGTGCGCCGGACGCCGTACAAAGTTTGCGGGACCCAAGTGGGAGTGCGCCGGACGCCGTAGAAAGTGTGCGGGACCCGAGTGAGAGTGCGCCGGACGCCGTAGAAAGTGTGCGGGACCCAAGTGAGAGTGCGCCGGACGCCGTAGAAAGTGTGCGGGACCCGGTGAGAGTGCGCCGGACGCCGTAGAAAGTGTGCGGGACCCGAGTGGGAGTGCGCCGGACGCCGTAGAAAGTGTGCGGGACCCGAGTGAGAGTGCGCCGGACGCCGTAGAAAGTGTGCGGGACCCGAGTGAGAGTGCGCCGGACGCCGTAGAAAGTGTGCGGGACCCAGTGAGAGTGCGCCGGACGCCGTAGAAAGTGTGCGGGACCCGAGTGAGAGTGCGCCGGACGCCGTATAAAAGTGTGCGGGACCCGAGTGAGAGTGCGCCGGACGCCGTAGAAAGTGTGCGGGACCCGAGTGAGAGTGCGCCGGACGCCGTAGAAAGTGTGCGGGCTCCGAGTGGGAGTCGGCAGGACGCAGTAGGAAGAGTGCGGGACCGCAGTGGGAGTGGGCCGGAGGCGGTAGAAAGTGTGCGGGACCCGAGTGAGAGTGCGCTGGACGCCGTAGAAAGTGTGCGGGACCCAAGTGGGAGTGCTCCGAACGCCGTAGAAAGTGTGCGGGATCCAAGTGGGAGTGCGCAGGACGCCGTAGAAAGTGTGCGGGACCCCAGTGAGAGTGCGCCGGACGCCGTAGAAAGTGTTCGGACCCCGAGTGAGAGTGCGCCGGACGCCGTAGAAAGTGTGCGGGACCCGAATGAGAGTGCGCCGGACGCCGTAGAAAGTGTGCGGGACCCGGTGAGAGTGCGCCGGACGCCGTAGAAAGTGTGCGGGACCCGAGTGAGAGTGCGCCGGACGCCGTAGAAAGTGTGCGGGACCCGAGTGAGAGTGCGCCGGACGCCGTAGAAAGTGTGCGGGACCCGAGTGAGAGTGCGCCGGACGCCGTAGAAAGTGTGCGGGACCCAGTGAGAGTGCGCCGGACGCCGTAGAAAGTGTGCGGGACCGCAGTGAGAGTGCGCCGGACGCCGTAGAAAGTGTGCGGGACCCGAGTGAGAGTGCGCCGGACGCCGTAGAAAGTGTGCGGGACCCGAGTGAGAGTGCGCCGGACGCCGTAGAAAGTGTGCGGGACCCGAGTGAGAGTGCGCCGGACGCCGTAGAAAGTATGCGGGACCCGAGTGAGAGTGCGCCGGACGCCGTAGAAAGTGTGCGGGACCCGAGTGAGAGTGCGCCGGACGCCGTAGAAAGTGTGCGGGACCCGAGTGAGAGTGCGCCGGACGCCGTAGAAAGTGTGCGGGACCCGAGTGAGAGTGCGCCGGACGCCGTAGAAAGTGTGCGGGACCCGAGTGAGAGTGCGCCGGACGCCGTAGAAAGTGTGCGGGACCCAGTGAGAGTGCGCCGGACGCCGTAGAAAGTGTGCGGGACCCGAGTGAGAGTGCGCCGGACGCCGTAGAAAGTGTGCGGGACCCAGTGAGAGTGCGCCGGACGCCGTAGAAAGTGTGCGGGACCCGAGTGAGAGTGCGCCGGACGCCGTAGAAAGTGTGCGGGACCCGAGTGAGTGCGCCGGACGCCGTAGAAAGTGTGCGGGACCCGAGTGAGAGTGCGCCGGACACCTTAGAAAGTGTGCGAGACCCGAGTGAGAGTGCGCTGGACACCGTAGAAAGTGTGCGGGACCCGAGTGAGAGTGCGCCGGACGCCGTAGAAAGTGTGCGGGACCCAGTGAGAGTGCGCCGGACGCCGTAGAAAGTGTGCGGGACCCGAGTGAGAGTGCGCCGGACACCGTAGAAAGTGTGCGGGACCCGAGTGAGAGGGCGCCGGACGCAGGGGAAAGTGGGCGGGGCTGGAGTGAGAGTGCGCCGGACGCCGTAAAAAGTTTGCGGGACCCGAGTGAGAGTGCGCCGGACGCCGTAGAAAGTGTGCGGGATTTAAGTGGGAGTGCGCCGGACGCCGTAGAAGGTGTGCGGGATTTAAGTGGGTGTGCGCAGAACGCCCTAGAAAGTGTGCGGGACCCGAGTGAGAGTGCGCCGGACGCCGTAGAAAGTGTGCGGGACCCGAGTGGGAGTGCGCCGGACGCCGTAGAAAGTGTGCGGGCCCCGAGTGGGAGTGCGCCGGACGCCGTACAAAGTTTGCGGGACCCAAGTGGGAGTGCGCCGGACGCCGTAGAAAGTGTGCGGGACCGAGTGAGAGTGCGCCGGACGCCGTAGAAGGTGTGCGGGATTTAAGTGGGAGTGCGCCGGACGCCGTAGAAAGTGGGCGGGATCTAAGCGAGAGTGCGCCGGACGCCGTAGAAAGTGTACGGGACCCAGTGAGAGTGCGCCGGACGCCGTAGAAAGTGTGCGGGACCCGAGTGAGAGTGCGCCGGACGCCGTAGAAAGTGTGCGGGACCCGAGTGAGAGTGCGCCGGACGCCGTAGAAAGTGTGCGGGACCCAAGTGAGAGGGCGCCGGACGCCGGAGAAAGGGTGGAGGACCCGGGTGAGAGAGTGCGCCGCACGCCGTAGAAAGTGTGCGGGACCCAAGTGAGAGTGCGCCGGACGCCGTAGAAAGTGTGCAGGACCCGAGTGAGAGTGCGCCGGACGCCGTAGAAAGTGTGCGGGACCCGAGTGAGAGTGCGCCGGACGCCGTAGAAAGTGTGCGGGACCCAAGTGGGGGTGCGCCGGACGCCGTAGAAAGTGTGCGGGACCCAGTGAGAGTGCGCCGGACGCCGTAGAAAGTGTGCGGGACCCGAGTGAGAGTGCGCCGGACGCCGTAGAAAGTGTGCGGGACCCAAGTGGGAGTGCGCCGGACGCCGTAGAAAGTGTGCGGGACCCGAGTGAGAGTGCGCCGGACGCCGTAGAAAGTGTGCGGGACCCAGTGAGAGTGCGCCGGACGCCGTAGAAAGTGTGCGGGACCCGAGTGAGAGTGCGCCGGACGCCGTAGAAAGTGTGCGGGACCCAAGTGAGAGTGCGCCGGACGCCGTAGAAAGTGTGCGGGACCCAGTGAGAGTGCGCCGGACGCCGTAGAAAGTGTGCGGGACCCGAGTGGGAGTGCGCCGGACGCCGTAGAAAGTGTGCGGGACCCGAGTGAGAGTGCGCCGGACGCCGTAGAAAGTGTGCGGGACCCGGTGAGAGTGCGCCGGACGCCGTAGAAAGTGTGCGGGACCCAAGTGGGAGGGCGCCGGACGCCGTAGGAAGTGTGCGGGACCCGAGTGGGAGTGCGCTGGACGCCGTAGAAAGGGTGCGGGACCCGAGTGAGAGTGCGGCGGACGCCGTAGAAAGTGTGCGGGACCCAAGTGAGAGTGCGCCGGACGCCGTAGAAAATGTGGGGGCCCAAGTGAGAGTGCGCCGGACGCCGTAGAAAGTGTGCGGGACCCGAGTGAGAGTGCGCCGGACGCCGTAGAAAGTGTGCGGGACCCGAGTGAGAGTGCGCCGGACGCCGTAGAAAGTGTGCGGGACCCGAGTGAGAGTGCGCCGGACGCCGTAGAAAGTGTGCGGGACCCGAGTGAGAGTGCGCCGGACGCCGGAGAAAGTGTGCGGGACCCAAGAGGGAGTGCGGCGGACGCCGTCAAAACTGTGCGGGACCCGAGTGAGAGTGCGCCGGACGCCGTAGAAAGTGTGCGGGACCCGAGTGAAGGTGCGCCGGACGCCATAGAAAGTGTGCGGGATCCGAGTGAGAGTGCGCCGGACGCCGTACAAAGTGTGCGGGACCCGAGTGAGAGTGCGCCGGACGCCGTAGAAAGTGTGCGGAACCCGAGTGAGAGTGCGCCGGACGCCGTAGAAAGTGTGCGGGACCCGAGTGAGAGTGCGCCGGACGCCGTAGAAAGTGTGCGGGACCCGAGTGGGAGTGCGCCGGACGCCGTAGAAAGTGTGCGGGACCCAGTGAGAGTGCGCCGGACGCCGTAGAAAGTGTGCGGGACCCAAGTGAGAGTGCGCCGGACGCCGTAGAAAGTGTGCGGGACCCAGTGAGAGTGCGCCGGACGCCGTAGAAAGTGTGCGGGACGCGAGTGAGGGTGCCGCGCACGCCGTAGAAAGTGTGCGGGACCCAGGTGAGAGTCCGCCGGACGCGGTAGAAAGTGTGGGGGACCCGAGTGAGAGTGCGCGGGACGCCGTAGAAAGTGTGCGGGACCCGAGTGGGAGTGCGCCGAACGCCGTAGAAAGTGTGCGGGACCCGAGTGAGAGTGCGCCGGACGCCGTAGAAAGTGTGCGGGACCCGAGTGAGAGTGCGCCGGACGCCGTAGAAAGTGTGCGGGACCCGAGTGGGAGTGCGCCGGACGCCGTAGAAAGTGTGCGGGACCCGGTGAGAGTGCGCCGGACGCCGTAGAAAGTGTGCGGGACCCGAGTGAGAGTGCGCCGGACGCCGTAGAAAGTGTGCGGGACCCAAGTGGGAGGGCGCCGGACGCCGTATAAAGTGTGCGGGACTCAAGTGAGAGTGCGCCGGACGCCGTAGAAAGTGTGCGGGACCCGAGTGAGAGTGCGCCGGACGCCGTAGAAAGTGTGCGGGACCCGAGTGAGAGTGCGCCGGACGCCGTAGAAAGTGTGCGGAACCCAGAGTGAGAGTGCGCCGGACGCCGCAGGAAGTGCGTGGGACCCAACTGCGAGTGCGCAGGACGCCGTAGAAAGTGTGCGGGACCCGAGTGAGGGTGCGCCGGACGCCGTAGAAAGTGTGCGGGACCCAAGTGAGAGGGCGCCGGACGCCGTAGAAAGTGTGCGGGGCTCGAGTGAGAGTGGGCCGGGCGCCGGAGAAAGTGTGCGGGACCCAGTGAGAGTGCGCCGGACGCCGTAGAAAGTGTGCGGGACCCGAGTGAGAGTGCGCCGGACGCTGAAGAAAGTGTGCGGGACCCAAGTGGGAGTGCGCCGAACGCCGTATAGTGTGCGGGACCCGAGTGAGAGTGCGCCGGACGCCGTATAAAGTGTGCGGGACCCGAGTGAGAGTGCGCCGGACGCCGTAGAAAGTGTGCGGGACCCGAGTGAGAGTGCGCCGGACGCCGTAGAAAGTGTGCGGGACCCGAGTGATAGTGCGCCGGACGCCGTAGAAAGTGTGCGGGACCCGAGTGAGAGTGCGCCGGACGCCGTAGAAAGTGTGCGGGACCCAAGTGGGAGTGCGCCGGACGCCGTAGAAAGTGTGCGGGACCCCAGTGAGGGAGTGCGCCGGACGCCGTAGAAAGTGTGCGGGACCCGAGTGGGAGTGCGCCGGACGCCGTAGAAAGTGTGCGGGACCCAAGTGGGAGTGCGCCGGACGCCGTAGAAAGTGTGCGGGACCCGAGTGAGAGTGCGCCGGACGCCGTAGAAAGCGCGCGTCTCCCAAGTGGGAGTGCGCCGGACGCCGTAGAAAGTGTGCGGGACCCGCGTGGGAGAGCGCCGGACGCCGTAGGAAAGTGTGTGCGGGACCCAGTGGGGTGCGCCGGACGCCGTAGAAAGTGTGCGGGACCCGGTGAGAGTGCGCCGGACGCCGTAGAAAGTGTGCGGGACCCGAGTGAGAGTGCGCCGGACGCCGTAGAAAGTGTGCGGGTCCAGTTGCGGGTCACAATTTCTCGGAGTTATGGTTCTCAGACAACACCGATTCGTACCAATTTCATTATTTACGGAAGGCGAAAGCTGTCATAGGAGGTTTCGCCTCTCCAAAATGGGAATCGCTAAACAAAAATCAGGTCAAAAAGGGAACCTTTGGGAAAAATATATGAAATTTCTAAAAGTTTAGCTTCCTGGCAGAAGTAATGATTTGGCAATGTTATAATTTCAAGAAATCAAAAAGTTGAGAAAAATTTTTAAAAAAACGTCTTGAAATATCTTTAAAAATGATTTGGCGCAAAATAACCACAAGTAATGAAAAAACTGGGAAATGTAGTGAAATGATTAACATCGGATTTGGCGGTCAGTCGTAGGCCAACTTTTTATAAGTAGTGAGAGACGAGGTATAGGATTTTACAAGCTTCTCCGTTAAACTTATCAAAGCTAAATCAAGCGCGCAACGGAAACCTTAAAACATTTCATTGAAGCTGTAATACGGAAATCAGGGTGGGTCAAGCTATGTAAACGTAACGCTCAAATCCGATGCGCGCTTGATTTAGCTTTGATAAGTTTAACGGAGAAGCTTGTAAAATCCTATACCTCGTCTCTCAGTACTTATAAAAAGTTGGCCTACGACTGAACGCCAAATCCGATGTTTATCATTTCACTACATTTCCCTTTTTTTCATTACTTGTGGTTATTTTGCGCCAAATCATTTTTAGAGATATTTCAAGACGTTTTTTCAAAATTTTTTCCAGCTTTTTGATTTCTCGAAATTATAACATTGCCAATTCATTACTTTTGCCAGGAAGCTAAATTTCCAGAAATATATATATATATAAATGCAGAATATGTCCCCCGAATCCACACAGAAGCACGGTAAATGTGAATGATTAGTCCTGAATGCAGTAGAATAGTGTTGATGTCGATGTGAATGTGTTAGTGAATGGACATTCTACGATTTCATTATTCAAAAAAACATTAGAGACTGTAATATAGCGTTTAACAACGCTACATCACTTGTAGACACAGTAAAACCGGCGTATACACTATCATCTCGCACTTCGTGGCGCGGAAAAAGGAGACAACGGATGAAGGCGGTCGAAAATAAAAAAATTTTCAAAATCTAAAAAAGATTCGGAATCTACATAAAATTCTCTATAATATAAGTTTTGATGTCCGCATAACTCTCTACCTTCGCAGAGTTATTCCCTTCTAAACCCGAATCCCGTTGTGTCCTGCGATGTGGCCAGATGTGGATTTTTGGAAAAGGAGACAACTATTTTTTCGCTTGAAACTCCGTTTTAGGAGCTATTTTGCATTATAATTAATTGTTGGGGACCGTAGGGTAACAGGAAAGTTAGAGTTTCCTCGATCGCGACGTAATGGGAGTTTTCTGAAGCTCTTAAGTTCCTTGAGAAAGCCCTACGCAGACGCGCTCTGATGAGACGACTGCCTTGTGGCCGCGCGCAGCCAACGCAAATTTTTACCTTGGAGGAAAAGTAAAAACTTTGAATCTTTTTTCTTTCATCTTCATCATATTTTTTCGATTTTTTGTCTTTTCATTATTTTCTTGTATTAGGGTGTTCTCCATAATTCATCCACTTTGTTTTGCTTACAAATTAATTGTTTTTAACGCATTTATTGTTTTTTCAAATGATTTTTTTAAATAATACCTACACTTTTCTCTACAACTCCAAGAGAGCTACCCCGGAACTCCTCAGTAAGGAAGGTAGCTCTATTTTTATGTTGAATGAGACTAACTACTTATAGTCCACGCTAATGAAAAAAAAAACGCCTATACATGACCCTTTCGTGTCCACACGTCAGCCGCGACCGATCTAAGTCCTGAAAATCATTACAACAGTTTTCGCTTTTCTTTAAAATTTGACACTAAGTAAAACTTAAAAAAAAATTGGTCCCAGGGGCCCCCGCCGGGGGGTCGTAAAATTTTGGGGATTTTTTGGAAAAAAATTAAAATTTGGGGGGGGTCGTAGCCGCGACGAAAATCGCCACAACGGCCCTCTCAACCCTGGACGAGAGATCGGATTTTACAAGCTTCTCCGATAAACTTATCACAGCAAAGTCAAGCATGATATGGATTGGAGCGTCACGTTCATTCAGCTTGACCTATGCTGATTCCTTTATTACAGCTTTCAGAAATGGCTTACTTTTTCCGTTGCACGCTTGATTTTGCTTTAATAAGTTCAGGAGAAGCTTGCAAAATCCGATCTCTCATCTGACAGTACTAGTCAACAGTTGGTCAATGATTGACCGCCAAATCGTATTTTTAGTCATTTCACTTAATTTCCAAGCTTTTTTATTATTTCAGGTTATTTCATGCCAAATCATTATTTAAGATTTTTCAAGATATTTTAAGAACTTTCTTGACTTTCAATTTCTCGGAGATATGGCATCGCCACATCGTCACTTTTGCGAGGAAGCTAAGACTTCAGAAATTTCACACATTTTTCATTTTTCACACAATTTCACACAGAAAAAGCAGAGTTTGAATTTTCAAAGTTATTTCGATAATTCTATGAATATTTTGGAACATTTTCATCGGTGGCCAAATATTTTAATGTCGTGACCCAGTTTCGAAAGTTTTCTGAGTAGTCCGAATATCCGAAATAGGGATATTTTTATTTATTTATTGTACGCCGTTGCCGACGTGCTCAAAACCACAATTTTCTCAAATTATTCGAGGTACCAAATGACTCAAAACTCTGAAAAACCGAATAAGTTACTAATGACTTGATTTGAAAAAAAAGAGCATTATCCAATCCCTGAATCAAATATGAATCGAATATTTGAAAAAAAAAAACAAAAACTGAATTCACTAAGTAAATCCAATATTCTAAAAATTAAAGTAAGAAACTCCAAAACCAATAGAACATTCAAATCCTGAAAATTCAAAGTACTCCTGTAATCTTGCTCAACTTTTAATTCGATTCGATTTCCCGAACTCCTTTTCAGTTGATATTGTCCTATCTCACCACACATTGATTTTTCTCCTTTTTCTCCTCGTCAGTTGGCTTGAATGGTTTGTTAGTTAAGCCTAGTTTTGACTGCAACGCTGCTATTTTCATCGCAGCGATTTTGCCGCCACTGCTGCAGCGATGTAACGCGGCAGCGGTATTCTGTTCATAGTGCATGGGCCCACGGATGATGGCAGAAATTCAATCAATCAGTGAAATTAATGGCTGGTATTCATCGATAGCAGGTTTCAACACAGCTTACTGATCTTGTCATGTAGAAATTGTCAATGTTCACTAGAAGAAACGTGTCGTTCACTGGCAAATCGCTCCATCGCTGCCATTTTGGCCGCGATGGAGCGATAGTCAACGACCGTGAATCCGCTCTTAACGCAGCGTTGCGGTAAAACATAGGTCTTCGTCGCCGCGACCCAGCGATAGGACGTTTTGCCACGAAGCGATCACTATTGGAGCGGCTTTCGCTACGCGCGATGAAAAAAGGAACAGTTGTCCCTCGCCGTACAGCGACCACCTGCAGTCAAACTAGGCTTTAGTCGACGCTGTCGTAGTGAGAGCGACGCTATAATTTGTGTTTCTCGCACATTCGTTCGCGCCTCCGTTTACGACCGGCCACCTGAGCAGCTGGTGACAGCCGATTTCGGGCATAACGCAGCACACCCCTTAATCAACCTTTTCATGCCTCATGTGTAACGGTTTCCCAAGACGACAGGCTGTCAAAGGATTGCTTTCCATATTGAGGAAATCCAAGACATTACATATATTAGCAAAATCGTGCTGCCGAGATGTCGTACGTTCGTGCCGTGGCAGTGTGGAGGAAGAAGACCACCTCCGTGCAAACCGACGTCAATCCCTCCGCGGAGAGGGTTTTTGTCATGGGAGAGGTGCTGGCTGGCCGCAGCTCTCCTGAAGATCCTACTGCAAAGAGCCGGCGTCGAGAGGAACCCATGACCCGCGAAGAAGAAGAACTACCCATGTGCCACATGCGACAGAGATGTCAGGTGGTATGGAACCAGCGTCCAATGTTTTGGATGCCAAAGGTGGAGTGCACTTCTCTTGTTCAGTCTCAGTTCTGTGAGCACCACGATTCTTCCTTTCGTTGTATTGTGTGCTCCGCCTCCATTCGCTCCAATTCCTCATCTACCAACCGCCCCCTCTTTATTGTACATATCAATCTCAACGGCCTTCTTGCCAAGCTTTCTGAATTATCTCTCTTCGCCCGTACTCATCACCCGGATGTTATCATGGTTCGAGGAAAGCAAACTCTCTCCCTCTGCTGCCTACTCGACATACAAACATCCCGGGCTATACTGCATGTATCATAATCCTGGAGTCATCTCAGGGAGGCGGAGTCTCTACTTTTGTTCTGTCGTCTCTTCCCTCTCACATCATTCCGACACTCCTGTGGATAGCACACTCCAGTACATCCCCATCCATCTACCTCTAAAAACTCCACTTTCTCTTTTCAATATATACATTCCCTCCTCCTACATCCTGTCCACCAACCTACAACCCCTATCCCTCTACTCAAGCAGCTGTATGATTGCTCTCTATCCCCCTCAATTGTCTTTGCAGGTGACTTCAATGCTCACACGTTCTCCTCGTCGCTCGATTCTGATGCTAGAGGAAATGACGTCGAAGACTGGGCGGATGAGTGCGACCTCGTTATCCATAACGATGGCCAGCCCACTCGTCTCCCTGCCTACGGTCGATCCTCCAGCCCAGGCATCTCCCTTGTCTCTTCTAATCTCTCTAACGCCTGCTCTTGGTCACCATCCACAACTCTTTCCAGTGATCACATTCCGGTCTTTGTCAATATCGATCTCTCTAACTCTCTTGCTCCCTATACGGGTGTTCGTCATCGATTTCTTATCTCAATTTAGGCCTTGCAGACTGGAGCCTGTTCGGGAGGTTGCACTCCGCCAAGCGGCCGAATATCCGTGGAATGGCAATGTACACGCAGAAGGAGCGCCACCTCTCTAATGCCATCAGGAAGGCGGTGAAAGCTGCGATCCCTGAAGGGTTAGTGTCAAGACCTTCTTTCCCAATGTCACCAGGGAGACACTGCAGAAGATAAGGACAAAGGGACGCAAAGAGAGCTCTTGCTAATCATCTTGACCCAGACATTTGCCGAGCTGGATAATGAGATCAGGGATGGACCTTGTGATGCACTGGGAGAATCTTGGGACTGCTGAGAAGATGAACTTTGAAACGATGCAGCAGCAACGTGGAAGGACTGCTGAAAAGGATCTCCGGAAAGTTCACCTCCACCGACAATTCCACGATTGAATTCGACGGCGGAGTCTTCCAAGTCAGGGAAGAGGGCGCAAATGCTCTTGGGAAGCATTTTTTCATAACTAAATCAAAAAAGAGAAGCAGAATAGAATAACTGTTCGGGAACTCTGTAAATTGCCACTCATGGCTGAAGATGATGCAGTCACGCCCGCTCAGGTCGAGAAGGTTATCAAGGAAATGAGTAACTCGAGAAACAGTAGGGCCAGATGGTTTGAACCCAGCAGTTCTAAAGAGACTGCCAAATGAACGCTACTACCCCTGCTCGCTGACGTCATTAATACATCGTTTCGCACCTGTACATTACCTCAAGATTGGAAAGTAGCACGCGTCATCCCATTGCCGAAGCCGGGTAAAATCACCATCCACAGCAAAAGGTTACGGGCCAATCGGTGTCTCTCTGTGCCAAAGTTGCAGAAAAATTGGCTGTGGAGGAGCTTGCCGGAACATAATAGCAAACAACAGCATCATCAGCATGGTTTCCGTAAGCCACATTCCACCACTACGGCCCTGCTGAAATTGTGAGCTATGTTTTGGACGGCTTCAATGCCATGAAACCTCGGCGTACCGTAGGTGTGAACAGCCCTCGACCTAACGAAGGCTTTTGGCACTGTAAATTTGGGCATTTTTGTCGGAGAGCCTGATTAAGGTCTGCCATTTCCGCCTGGCAGAAGCGGTGGTGGATAACCGCATTCACCTGAGAGACGTCGGGCAAATGTGCTATTTCAGAACCCTCGTCTCCAATAGCATCCCAATTGCCGCCGGTGCACACCTCAAGGAAGAGTTCTATCATACCTGCTCTTTTTGAAGTCTGTATCTTGAAGATCTACCCGTTCCATCCCAAGACATCAAGGTCGTATGGCATATGCGGATGATATTACTATACTATGCCGGGATCGCGACATAAATGTAGCTGCCAGTAAGATCAATGTACCGACTACTTGATCGAGTTGAAATGTTTTCTCGATAGCAAGATGCTTAAGGTCTCTGCCGCTTAAAATCATCCCGTCACCGTCTTTTCCACTGATCTGCGAACTCAATTGCTCATCCCATGGTGAAATGGGACCAAACTCGCCTACAGCCGCCCGATTCCCTGGCTGCTCGGACTCGTGTTGGACCCTTCGCTTTGAGGAGGTTTCATAAGAACACTGAGCAGAAGAAAGCTGTTGCGGAAAAGAAACAAGACTCCCAACATCCTACGTGCTCTCGGCGGAACGTCCTGGGGGGATGCAGTAAAGAAACTATCCTGACCACGTACAAGGCCATCACTTTACAGCCCGCCCTGGGTATGCTGCGCAGTCAGTCTGGTAGCATATCGTGTCGGACACATCCTGGTCCAAGCTGCAGCGCATTCAAAATGGAGCATTGCGAATCGCAACGAGCTGTTCTAAAAGCTCTCCAGTAGAGCACCTGCCACGCCGAGGGGCTCGCATCCCTGCCAGTTAAGGTTTCACCATTTGCCAACTCCATGCACAACAGCTGTACATAAACATCCTGGAAGCAGCCAAATCATCCGTCGCGAAGAGTAGTAGACCCGTCAGAGAGAAGTATAAAGAAAGCCGTTGCCTTGCCGATGCTCCCAACGAAAATCAATATACAGAGATGCAACGCACCTTAGAAGAAACGCCTCCGTCTCTCTTACGTGCTGAGCATACCCAGTTCGTCAAGGATCGCTTATGCAAAGACCGCCGTAAACTCAAAGTTCTCGGAGTCGTGCCGCCTGGAATCCAGCGAAACCGAGATGGAACTCGATAGGCGATGCCAGGTACGCACTTTGCCTCTGATTGCGCTTCTGGGCGGGCACTCCCCATGCTTATGTCTTATTTACGCCAAGATCGATAGCAGCAGATCGTGACGAGTGCCGGATTGTAGTAATAAAGGGCATACTACTGCGCACCTTTTTCAACTGCCCGATGAGACCGACATCGTTAACACCAGTAGATCTGTGGGAGAATCAAACGCTTGTGGCTCAGTTGCACTCAATCTATGACAGGACCCTCTCTGTGAGGCTGCAGAAGAAGAAGCAAAAGCCTCGTCAAGCAAAAATTCTCTCAAGTGAACTGGGTGAATCATGTTCTCAGGCACGCCGCTGATCTGGAAACTTCTCCGACCCCGTCTTTCATCCTCCTCATGAGGCCAGGTTTGTGTAGAACAGGCAAAAGCAGTATCTTCAAAGTCGACAGCCTTTACTCGATTTGATTGGTAGATTTTCTGCTGACCTCAACGAATCGCTACGCAAATCACTCTCAGTGAACACCATCTTACTATGTGACTCTACTACCTTGTGGAGTTTCAGCTCTTCATTTTGGAGCACTCGATCTCGGAGATCCCAGCTCCAAATCTGGCTAACGTCAGCATGGATCAGGAAGAGACTTCGCGTTCACTGTTGAAGAAGGCTGGCGCAAACTCGTAGTGCCAATACAGTGTTGCATGACATGCTATAAAGTTCATAGGTGCGCCAGCACTTCAACAGTGAACGCGAAGTCTCTTTCATGATCCATATGCATCAAAATTGACTTTTGTTAATCAGGGTTCGGCGTAGTGTGATGTATCACAGAGGGGAATCGGACCCGTTTTGGACAGGTTCCGGTGGTGATAAGAGTTCGGACCTTCGGGTGAACCTTGCAAGAACCAAGATAGGCAAAATTCTATCAGGAGCGGGGGTTGAGAGCTATAATGTCTCGGTCATTAGTATAAAAAATGACGGCAAAATGAGATCACAATAAGAAGCCTCAAAATAAAACTGGAGATCATACTGAGAGAGCTAATTGATAAAGAGATCAACAAAGAAACTGAATAGATAGAACTCACAACTGCCGAAAAAGTTATCCAAAAAAAAACTGGAAATGAGGCAAGATATGAAATGGGACAATGTAACGATAAATAAGGCAGAAACACAGGTCAAAAAGAGCTTATAATTCACTGGTGATAAAATGCACTGCAAGAACCAATAGATTCGACAGTAGCATGGCCATCAGTAATGACTCTGACATGGAGGATTATATCACACCTAAAAATGGAGTCTTCAACGACCGTTTTTAACCGGTTAAAGAATCAGCCATAATCAATTGAAACTCCCGGGTCCGTGACAAGATTTAAGCTTTCCGTGCCAAGTTGTAGCAACACCGAAACCCTAATTCAAATTCGTTACAGGCAAATACTTAGAATTATTTCAGGCAACTATCGATTTTTCATGGACCCCACCCTGTAGCGCTGTTCTGCCTTAGCTGCAGCTGTATATCGGAAACTTTGAGTGCGTTTTCACATCCGGATAACCAATTACTATATGTGGTTTCATGCGATTAACCGCACCTATTGCGCCCTCAGGAAAATGATAACGAGCTCCGCTCACCTATGTAGCGCTGTTCGGCTTAAAGCTGTGCCCCATGAAATTTGGGTGCGTGTTCCTATCCGTAAAGCCAATTACTAAATGTGGTTCTCATGCCTGGAAACCTGAGAATGTAATCAACCCTCACGGCATGAAAGTTACGAGCTTCACCTGCCATCCTATGTAGCGCTGTTCGGCTTAAAGCTGTAGATGCACGCCATGAAATTTTGGGTGCGTTCCTTTTACATTCGGATAGTCAATTACTAAATATGGTTTCTCATGCGAAACCGCACCTATGTTACCTCAAGGCACTAATCAATGTTTCAGCCATCGAACAAACATTTGGTGTCATTGATCGCAGGCAGAGTTGTTTTTGTCAATAACCGGGGCCTCGAAGGAAAACATCTAATTAATTGCATTATTAGGATCAGGGGTGTGTGTATACAAGTCTGTTGGTACCAAATGCTCAGAATATTACGAATGCAAACTGCCCCTGCTAAATCTACTGAACCCAGCAGACGTTTGAGTGTACATCAGTGATACAGAACGTTCGAGCGATATGGCACTCACGTGCTCGTATCAAATCGCAAGTATCAGACACTTTTTGTGCATAAAGGTGTCATAGTCAAGCACACTAAGGCCTCTGGTCCATAACACCTTGAGGATCCGTACCTGAGGTAGTCGCGTGATCCTTTGTCTAACGAAGCTCTCACAATTTCGCCACCTGAACTGTCGATCCACGCTGGCCTCGAGTGATATCCAAAAAACTGCGCTATAATCCAGACTTCTGCAGCTATTGCGTCCATGCACCATAGCTTTGCTCAAGCTTTGGGCAGAAACCCGCCTCAAGGACCCTTAGACCACGTCAGTCAGCGTCGGAGAGTACACCAGGGCTCTACTGCGGTAACGCTCCGACGATAGGAGAGTGGGAGGCTGTGCAATAGCTGTAAGGAAGGATTTCACCATTGTAGGTATGGTCAAGGAGTTCGGCTCAACGTCGTGTCGGAATGCATCTGCAGGACTGCCGGCTTGATCACAGAGGATTCAATCTGTGGATAGTGAGTGCTCGGCATGCGCCTTGAAACCGCCGAAGACAATTCGGAAGGATGCACGTTTTATGAGGAACTCAATACACGTTGCTGGCCAGGATACCTTGTCAAGACATGCTCAGTTGTCGTGGGGATTCGTACGCAAATGCGAAGATGGGACGTTGATCAGGAATCATAGTACTTTACCCCGGTAAATGGTTCTGCCAGTCAGAGGAGCAAACATCCGGACAATGGCTACCGCCTTCCAGTCGACTTTTGTGAACGCAGTGGCTCAAAGTTGTGCATCGACATTCAAGAGGAATCATCGCCGCCATCAGCTTGGGCACGGCTGGCGGAGGACCAGCGGCTATCCTCCGTTTCCCAATGTCTAAAGAGCAGCGGAAGCGGGGAAGATGACAACTTTGAAACTACAGCTTGACTATGTCTCTGGCGAGGAATAGCCTTTACAAAGTATCGGACATTCGAAGATCTAGAGCTGTGTGGGATGTCGCATTCGATTCGGATCACCGTAAAGCTGTTCTGTTGAACTTCACTGCGAGGATTCATAAGAGGAAGCGAGGAAATTGAGCTATCTACCATGAATGCAGGATTGACATTACGACAAGTCTCAGAGATGAAGAGTGCAGAACGGGTGGAAAGATAGACGTTTTCCAGGACAACGCGTTTCTATTCACATCGGAGTACGGACTAAGAAGAAGCTTACTTTGCGACGCGGATTCTTTGTACAAATGCATCCTAGGACACTTCTGGCAAAGAATTTTGCGCACTCCCGGTTGTACGGCCTGGAAGAAGTTCTGTTTTTCTCTACCGTCTCCGGGAGAAACAACATCTGCACCACTACAACAGAGTATGTGCTCTCGAACTGCAGGAAACTTCCGTGGAGGAGTAGCGTTACTGAGGAGGAAGTTTGCGTCGGCAGCTTCAAAAGTGACCGCGAACGAGTGGACGTGTAGAGCTCTGCACTGTCCCAAGGAGTTTTTTTTTTTCGAGAAGGCTTACTGGGAGGAGTTCAAGAATCCGAGGAAAGCCTACACGTTGCTGCGACAATGCTCATTTAATGGGTAGCAATCAGATGAAGAGATGTATAATCCTATAAGTCTTGAGGACACTGCAATGGGGATTTTGCATTGGTGATGCGACGCTGCCAATATGGAAGGATTACTTCAGTTCTGAACTACTGAATCGTCCAGCGCCATCAGTACCTGAGCTCCCGCATGTTCCAGAGAGCACATTACGATGTCAGTGAGGAACCGCCGACTGAGTCTGGAAGCATAATTTTTGGAATTGTGTCCGGAAAATGAAGAATGCTACTCAGGCGAGGTGGAGATAACCAACCTAATCACTGCTGAAATGCTGAAAGCTCTTCCTCCATCTGGGATTCGTGAAATGACCAACACCATCGTAAAGGCCATATGGATGAGCGAATTTTAGGATACCCGATTAACCCAGATTGAACGGCCGATCATCGTTACCTTTCCCTTCACAAGAAGCTATCAATGCATGGCATCCTAAGAACTATTTTCTTTAGAGGAATCTCTCTACTTCGTGTCATGTACAAGGTTTTAGAACGTATCATTCTCGAGCGACTTATCAAACATCGTGAAGAACCCTCTTTCCAGACCAGAGATACTGAGTTCACAAAGCCAATGAAAGGCGTTTCGGCCTGGAAGATCGACCATCGACCAAGTGTTCGTCGATAAATGAAGAGTAATGGCCTGAATCGTGGCAGCGGTTTTCGAAACCGGCTAAAGCTTGCTTTTTTGGACTTTGAAGCCGCGTTCGATCTCATCGTGATCGGTGAACAAATGCTCTGCGATTGCAGATGGAGTCCCGGAAAAGTATGTTCAGGTTAATCGAGGACATGTAAAGTTACAAAGCGAACAGCGGCCAGCAGTTCGTAACGCAAGCCTAAAGGTCAGAATCACTTACGTCAGCTTTCGAGCCTAGTGAAACATCAATCCGAGGAGTAAAGGCAAGGAGCCGTTGCAGGACCTTTCTTTTCGCCCAACTGCCGTATATGACCCCCCCATCATGCGTAGAGTTGCAGAACAGTTTCCTGCTCGGTACGCACCCCTACCGTGATCCTAACACCATCAGGACTCATATCGACCTGGAGTACGCCGAGCGGCATTGTGCAATTCGCTGAACGATAACAACGCAAAACTGCAGAAAGGATTGTGAACCTCCGTACTTCAAGTATGCCGCAGCCTATGGACTTCTGTCTTCCAGTCCCGACAAATGCAAACAGATGTGCGGTGACTATACAGAGGCCTTCAACTGGAGTTTGTTCAAGTGGACGGACAGCGTATCACAGAAGCCTTTGGTGGACGATTTCTGTTATTTGGGCCTGTTATTGCTGAAGAACGATGGTCAATAATGCAGCGAGATATTCGACAACGATGTGCACTAAGCTTCGTCTGAATTCAATTCTCTAACCAAGTGTTTGTGGTCTACCACCATCGCAGGAAGGAAGTCAAGTTGCGCGTCTACCTATCCAGCTAATTCCTAGATCTATCATGTTATCGCGGTTGATGATCGGAGACGTGGGCGGCAAACCGCTCATAAACGCAGGATCGAAGAGTTGGATTGCACGGTGAGGAAGCACGGAAGGCGTTTGCTTGGATATTTCTGGCCGCGTGTATGCCATAACGAAGACCTTTACAAGGAAATCGACGCAGTACATCAAAACCTGATGCCTTTGACTTGACGAGGGAGGTGCCAGCGTCTCTAACGCCATCTCAGAAAAGCAGCAATGGCAAAGTCGACTTCGACTGCTCGGGCGCTATACTAAGAAGAACGCTGGATCGTCTCGTACAACACGCAGGGTGGGAATCAGTAGGAGAATGCTTCGCAAATCCTGTCTGGAAACGGCCACCTGGGCGTAGGCGAAAGTCATCTGGCGTAAACGGATAGCGTGGATTTCTTAAAAAGGGATTTGAAGTCACTCGGCATCGAAAGACAGTTCAGACTGCGCGATGTTTCAATTAGTGGTAGCTTGCCGCAGGAAAATGGAATAGTTAGAGCAGCTGAAGATGGAATGTGTCTGGACAGAGAATTGTGGCTGAAGGTTGACCGTGAACAAATGGTCAACAGTTTTTCTCGGCTAGGAATAAACAAGCTTTGATGACTTATCTTAGGACGGCACACCTCGGTGGCCAGAAGATGCGGAATGACCGCGTCAGGCGAAAGCCAACCGATTAAGTCAAGTAAGTCATTAAGATTAATTGGAATTTTTATTTTTAGTTTTTTCTTAAACACAAGGTAACAACCGATGCATCAATGTAAAGAGTCTTGATCTAAAGTGGTTCACAATAAACCGTAGTTGCGAAGTGAGGACCCCAAAAAAAAGCTTCAACCCGGTCCTCAAGTGTCGTCGCCATCACTGCTTTCCCCTCAACCAGTGTTCAGGCTTCTGAATAAATGGGAGTCCGATGAGCAAATCGCTGTAAGACTTGGGTGGGAGAGTTTCGGACCAATTTTTCTTGGGTTTTTTCCTTTATGTATGGGCACACTCGCGCCGTAGCCTGGATGTAATAACCGAGGATCACCTTTTTTATGCCTCCAGGCACATCCTCTTCGCTTCTTGAAATAGCATCGACTTGTTCTCGAAGTTCCTTCGCCAACGTTCCATCATTTGAATACCGTTCGCTTAGACTCTTTTTCCGTGAATATCCATTACCTGGGATCAGCGCCAGCCACGATTCCAATATCGCAATCCATGTTCTATTAGCACCATTGGTCGATAGTAATCCGAATGACGCAATCGATAATCCGTTTCGGTAGTTCTTGACAACTGCTATCGATCTTGTGTAAAGATGTGCCAATCATGGACGGCTTTTCGGAAAGTCCCTATTGTGTAGCTTCGCCTGTTAGGTCGACTGCACAACTCCCCTGTAAACCGATCAAAATATGAAAAAATAGATTAAGGTCCTCTGCTCCTCTTTTTGCATCAAAAGGTTTTATGTTACAGGTTCAGGAACCGGGCGACCAGGAGCTGGATTCGTCCAAAATCCAATGTATTCGGTGTTGTAGGTCTCCTCGGGAAGTTAAATAGATGCTGCTAGTAGTGAGACAGGGTCACCACAATCGTCAGGCGTACTGCTATCGATCTTGTGCAAGTGTGGAAGTCAACATAGGGGAATGCGGCAGCGTAACGAGGCGAGGGACACCCAGCCCGCCTACCGAGTTCCACTTCCGTGCTGCTGACTATATGCGGTACGACTCGTAATGTGGTGACAGCCACCTCATCAAGTGATCACAGCGAAATAGGTGTGCCTCCGCACGTAAAAAGGAACGGAGACGATCTAGTTGAGAGTCAGTCCAACTTTGTCTACTAACTTTCTCGGGAGCATCCGCAAAAAGGCCTTCTGATGCATCTCCCTCACTGAATTCGTTATCCTTCCTGACGGGTGATCAGGCTTTTCACGGCTTGCATGTTTATGACCAGTTGCTGCGCTTGTAGTTGACAATGCTCCCTCGCCCTCACGACACGAATATCCTTGTCGTTGGTTCTCTTGGCTCGAGCACACTTGTTGCTAATCCTGGCTCGCTAATTGCTGATGCTAGTACTCTCGCTGCTGATTCAAATGCTTTTACTACTGCTTCGAGTGCGGAAAACGCGTAAGCCATCTCTCAGGACGGACCTTGTAGTATATTATTCTTTACAACAAAATGCGATCTGTCTAAAAACAATGATTCTTTGTATTGCTTTTACAGGACAGAAACACTGACATTGTCGCGCTCACGAGGACGTGGGCTTAAGACGGGAGTTGAATTGGCGCCTCTGCTGGGGACTGGAGTTCTCACTATGACATTCTCATGTGTGACCGTAGTCACAAAGAGAGTGTGTGGTTGCTTGTTCGTTAGGAAGCCTTATTCACCTGCTCTTGTTTTCCTTGAGTCTGTGCGGACTCATTTAAAATTTTATGTGCAGACGTGGAAGTAAGATGCTCGTTCTTGGTGCGGTTCATTGTGGTTTATAGGAACTCCTGAATTGTACCGCGGTGATCACTGAGCAGTTGAACGCAAGCATTAGTGATATGGTGTCTTATTAACTACCCTGCGTAACCACCGGCGACTTCAATTTCCTGATGTGCGATGAGAAGGCACCTACACCAACAGTTCTGTTTCCAGGAGCGCTTTTTGAATATGTGCTGCACTCATTCTCTGTCGCAGTATGTTAAATCGGAGACGTGTGGGGTAATATCCTAGACTTGGTGATCTGCTCTGAAAGTTATTTCATTATCCGTAATACAAGTGTCTTGCCTCCTGGGTTCCGAGTGACCACTCATTGGTTCAGTATAGGCTCAGGCTTCGTAAACAAAAAACACCATAGAAGGAGATGAAAAAGAGATTTTTAAGGCAGCTCCGTTTTGACCTGATAAAGGAGTACCTGATGAATGTTGACTGGTATAGTTCTTTTCAGTCAGGCTACGGTTAATGGAAAATACAAATTTTTAATTGCCATAATCCAACACTGCATTGAACTTTTGTATAATGCACATCGTCCCTGGCGGTCATCGCAGGCTTCCCCCATACATCAAAGCTTTTCAAGGGTTGCGCACAGATGCATGGTTTGCTACAAAAGAACTCAATACCCCCGCTAGCTGGGCAAAGTTCAAGGACATAGATCGAAACCAAAGAAAAGTTCGAACGCAAGCTTAAAAAGTACAATGATAGTATAGAGAAGAAAGTCATCGAATCGGAAGACAGGAATGCGTTTTACAAGCTTTTTGAACTCCAGAATGAATGATAAAAAAACCATTGGAGCGCTTAAGACGTCTGACGGAAATATCCTCAGGGCTGACAGGGACAAGGCATGGGAACTTTTATGCAAATACATTCGAACATTCATTTTCAAGAGCTTCTTCACTGGACCAAGCGAGGCTGGATTTCCCCGACTTTCGAGGTGATGCAAGATTCCTGTTGGTTCTATAAGGAAGAAATTATAACTGAACTATTGAAATGGCCGAATCTCCAAGAACGCCGGATATTGATATCCTCTGATGTTCGACAAGAAAGTCGCTCATGAAATAGCAGGACCCTAGTGACATGACAGTGGGTGACTAGTTTATGACAAGTGAGGTTCGAGATCGATGGAAATTATCTTATATATGTCACTCCTCTTCACAAAAGGCGCCATTCACAGAACCTTCCAACTACAGACCAGTTAGTATAACGTCATTGTTCGCTAGGTTGTTCGAAAAAATTCTAAAGAAGAAGATAGGAGCACATCTCGAAAATTGTTCGGTTATTTCCCCCATCAGCTTGGCTTTCAAAAGATGCAAATCAACCGTGACAGCTATGATTGAAGCCTAAACAACTGGACGTCTCTTTTTAGACCATGATAGTGATGTTGGTGTTGTTTTCTTCGTTTTTTCCCAAGACATTTGACAAAGTCCCACATCATAAGCTAATACAAGAAGCTAACAATGGTAGGCGTACACCCGCGCATAGTTTCCTGGATTACCTCATTTTTGGAGCATAGGATCTTTTTCGGTTCGAGTGCGAACACTTCGTATTCTTGAATCATCCAGTGTGTAGTGGAGTTCCGCAGGGTGGAGTCCTTTCACCGATCTTGTTCAACATATACACGCACGAGCTGGGGGACTTATTGAGCGGGTTTGGAAGTTGATATCTGCGCATTTGCAGACGATATTACGATTTTTCGCCAGGCAGGCTCGGACATTAAGGCAATTCAAAATGCAATAGACGCAATGGCGGTCTGGTCACATGAATGGCACCTGCCGCTGGCGACGGAGAAAACGAGAGTCTCTGCATCTAGGTTCCTTAAATAACTGTCGCCACTTACAATGTCGAAGGGACTGAGATTGACAATGTCGAGCAGATCACTGACCTGGGATTCATCCTCACCTGAAACCTTAGTTTTGACAAGCACTGCGAATCGGTATCTACCAGAGCCACGGTGGCTGTCAATAATATATTCAGGGACTGGGAACAAAAATAGCGCGGTACTACTTAGAGCCTTCCAAACCTACGTGATACCTGGGATCCAAGATGTTCAACCTACGCGTGGTGGATCTGTGGAGTCGACGTTATGGAGACTCATCAAACGGACATCAATCACTCCATGTGGAGTTTTTTTCGTATTGGGAGTGTAGTTGGCTGGCTGCTACACTCCTCTGTATTCTACTTCTACGAGCTGGCATCGAGAGGAATCCTGGACCGCGCAGCAAGACACCGCGATATCCCTGCTGTCACTGCGGACTATCCGCTGAACATGTAAGCATTCAATGTGGTGGTTGCCTTGGCTGGGTGCACCTCAAATGTTCGGGATTGTCCAGCTATGATGACTATACTCATGCTTACTGTTGTATGTCTTGCTCTGTAAATCCTCCTAGGGTTCCTCAACATAGTCTTTGCATTTATCAACTCAATATCAATGGCCTACGTGCCAAAATTGCTGAACTCACAGTGTACATAGATCGCACTCAACCTGATGTCATTCTCCTGCAGGAGACCAAGCTTAGCCCATCATCCCCCTCCCTTCCCGTCTCCCTGGTTATTTGTCTTATCATGTTCCACGTACGTCTCACGGTGATGGTGTTTCAACATTTGTAAAATCTTCTATCCCTTCTCCCCTAATTAATCTACCCACTGATGATGTTGTAGAATGTCTTGGTGTTCATATTGTATTACAAAGTGGTCCCCTTGATATTGTCAACGTCTACATACCCCCATCCACGTCCTGTCCTAACGCGTTTGACCCCTGAAATTACTTACATACTGTCCATACTGCCTTGTCATCTAGCTCGGTTGTAATAGCTGGTGATTTCAATGCTCATTCTCCCTCGTGGTTCTCTCCTCTAGAGCCTGACAATAGAGGTGAACTCATTGAATTATTCGCTGATGATTGTGATCTTGTGCCTATCAATGAGGATTCTCCCACTCGTCTTCCGGCAGTGGGTAGGCCTTCCTCACCCGATATCACCTTTGTATCATCCTCGCTAGCTATCTCCTGTAACTGGTCTACCGATTTGGTCCTGGCCAGTGATCATGTTCCCATAATCACGTCATTGGATTTGTCACTCAATAGCTTGCTTGCTCCGTTCTCTGGCTCTCGTTGTAAGTCTTATTCCAATTATCGTAAGGCTAACTGGGACCTATTCAAAGAGGTGTTGCTCAGCCAGGCGGCCGACTACCCGAGGAACGGAAAAGTCTAGGATAAGGAGAAGTTTATCGTCAAAGCCATCGAACGTGCCTCCAAAGCAGCTATTCCCACTGGACGTGTAAGGACTTTTCACCCAAACGTGCCCAGTGAAGTCCTCGACCTGATCTCGATGAGAGACGACAAGCGAAGATCGGATCCCAATGATCCTGTGGTACAGCAGCTGTCGGACAACATCACCGAGCTGCTAAATCAACACAAGCAGCAGCGCTGGAAAGAGCTAACCGAGTCGATTGATTTTGCCGCTGATGCCAGAATAGCTTGGACAACACTGAAACGAATTTCTGGCAAAAAGATGAGCACGGATCGTAATATGCTCGAGTTCCCGTCTGGAAGATTCGAGCACGGATACAAGGCAGCTTGTCTGCTCGGCAAACTATTTGCATCTGCGTCATCGCCTCGGGATAAGCAACACAGACGAACAATGCGAGCAATCAGGAAACTCAGTCGACTGGATGTCCCTGCTATTTCTCCCTCCGCCATCGACAAGATCATCAAATCGATGAAAAATTCGCGTGCAGAGGGACCCGACGGAATATCGGCTGTTCATCTCAAGCATCTTCCTGATCCCTATCATGAATTGCTCTCTGATCTCATTTATTCGTCATTCAGTTCTGGTGTTATTCCGGCGCGCTGGAAACAAGCTGTCGTCATTCCCATCGCCAAACCTGGCAAGCCACTGGACAAGGCTGCCTCCCACCGCCCCATCTCCCTCCTTTCCCCCCTAGCCAAGCTTGCAGAAAAGGTTGTCAATCCGCTCCTCCAAAACGCCTTACAGCACAACACTCATCAGCATGGTTTCAAAAAGGAGCATTCCACCATCACTGCCCTGACATCAATCACCGAGCATATCATCGCTGGATTTAATCGCAAGACTCCGGCTGGTAGAAGTCTCGTCGTTGCTATTGATCTCTCGGCTGCATTCGATAGCGTCAGTATCCCGCTCCTATCGAAATCCATTCTGGAATCGGACATGCCCAGTTGGTCTAAAAGATGGATTAATAGCTTTGTCAAAAACCGGTCCATTCGTGTCAAGTTCGATGGACATCTATCGTCTTCGGTCCCATTGAAAGCCGGTGTCCCGCAAGGCGGGGTGTTGTCCCCTAGCCTGTTCTCGCTATTTCTGTCTGATATTCCTGAGCCACCATCTGGCATTCATCTGTGCCTGTACGCTGATGACATCACTATCGTTTGCACGGACTCAGTTATTGACCGAGCCACTGCCACCATGAACAACTACTTACGGACGTTGGCTGTGTATCTCAAATCAAAGTTGCTGACTGTGTCTACCTCCAAGTCAAGTGTCACACTATGTACGACGGCTACTATCGAACATCGGCTTCATCCCAAGGTCATCTGGGATGGCCACGAGCTGCCACTGTCTAAGCATCCTCGACTACTGGGAGTCTTCCTGGATCCCTCGCTACGATTTCATGAGAATGCGCGAATACGTGCTGCCTGAGCCAACTCGCGCAACAACATTCTTCGCGCATTGGCTTGAACCACCTGGGGCAGCACGAAGGAAGTGCTACGTATGACATACAGGGCCATGGTGCAGCCGGTCCTGGAATATGGTGCCCCTATATGGACCAGACATCTCTCTGAATCCTCTTGGTGCAGATTGCAGAGAACACAGAATGCTGCCCTCAGGCTTATCACTGAATGTCACAAGTCGACGCCTATTCCGCATCTTCATCAGGAAGCCGGCCTACTTCCCGTGAAAGAACACTGCTTACTTCAGTCTCAGCAATTTCTAATAAGTATGGTCAAGAGCCCGACCCATCTAAATTACCATCTTCTGTCGTCTGGCCCCCACCCAAGAAGCATACGCACGCCGCTCAATGCTTCCCTGTCTGATGTCGATAAACAACGCTGGGCTACATCCGAGCTCTCCCGCAGAAGACTCCAGATGGCTGAGCATACGCGGTTCGTGGCAGAGTACCTGTCTGATGCTCAGCCCAACTTAATCTATGGCGGCGTGCCCCCGCGAGTCGACGACAGCGAAGCTGGACTACCGCGACGTACCCGAACAATCCTCGCTGGTCTGCGATGCGGTCACTCCAGATATCTAAAGGCCTACACTCATCGGATTGATCAGTCAGTCCCAGATAAATGCCCCGATTGTGAATGTGCTGGACATGATTCATTGCATCTATTTTCATGTCCGGCCAGGCCTACAACCTTGTCTGCTCGAGATCTATGGTACAAGCCGTGTGAGGTGGCTAGCTTCCTACTCCTCTGATGCGATGCTCTGTTCATGGCTGACAAGAAGAAGAAGATGTGAATGAGGGCGGAGCAAGCAGCGGAGCGGTAGGTCACAACAATACTGCATTTATAAGGAGATTTCAACACAATAAGCCTGATAGTCCTTACCTCGGCAGGCTCGAAATGAGGGAGAGGCTATATTGTTTGTATCATATCTGTGGCAAGACGCGGTGCAAAACTAATTCTGGAGCACTCGAGAAAGTGAAACGATTCATTCGTGAAAAATTAAATTTTGTGCTGATATCAGATACCTAATAGCGTTGTGAGTCATTGTTTTCATGGAAACTCCTTGGAAATAGATATAGTGGAGTCCACCAAGAGTGTCTCATTTACTTATCAACAAGAAACGATTGGCTGGGGATCAATGTGCATGAATCACATACCAGCACGCTCGATACCGATTGAGCGAGAGCCGTTGTGCTGCAACGAGTTTCATGTTCATTGATCTCCAATCGACCGCTTCTCAATGATAAGTAAATGAGACACTCTTTGTGGACTCCACTATACTTTGATTTCCGGAAGCGGTATCACTCATTCTTCACATGAATGCGGAGTGCCCCCCCCCCGGGAACTAGATTTGTATTGAAGACGTGATGCGGCTATTAAACGCTATTTTGGGAGCGGAGCGGTTGTTTCTCCATTTCTACCATTGTATTTTCTTAGAAACGACCGCTCTACTTTCATGATAATGCAATCATAGGAGCGTCGCGGCTACCTTCATCCAGTGATCGACGATATATGCAGACAATTTCTTCGATCCCTCGGTATTATTCAAGAAGGCGTTTAGCATCTTTTCAAAGATCTTGAAACCTTTTGAAATTGTGTAACAGCGAATTACACAAACTTCCGGTTGGATGACACGGTGCGATCCCATTCCCTCAGTGACCAGGACTTCCGAAAATTTTGACAATCTCCTCTCGAAATTTCGTTTTCAAGCCGGGATTCTAACCATACTCACCCACAACATTCATACATGGGCGAACATTTATGTATGCAAGTCCCCACCTCCCGATTAAAAATTCAAACTTGCGTCCGATCTCGCAATGGCTGCTATAGACGTTCCTTACTTTTTTTTCGGGTTCAAAATAAGGTAGAAAGGCTTCATATGTTCCAGTAATCACCTTGTCGCCCTGTTATTTGCCTTAACAAGGAGTTTAACATCATATCAAGTCCCTCATGAATACCCAGCGCGCTGGCTACATCCGGTCGACCAACTGTGACTAAGGCCAAAGGTTTGGCCCATGTTCTTTTCAAGGCAGCTGCGATCATGATGTCGATGTCTTAACCTCTATTCGTTTTCTTGTAGTTGGAAGAACCGCGTCTGCGATAACGATATAGTCGCTGTAACGCTGCAAAGCAAGAATGACGATATCTGCACCCCTAAAATGTGATAAAAAAATGTGGATTAAAGACTACCGTACCATACTCCATAAGCGGACGTACGTACGTTTTATACACCTCGGTCACCACGTTTGCATTAGTAGTTGATAGTGCTCGAAACGCGCTGTGCATCATCCTAGTAGCCGTGGACGCGACCTAGAGGCAGTGATCATCGAAACTAAGATCATCCTTGATAAGAAAACCAAGGTCCTTAATCTCGCTGACCTCGCTCAACTGCAAACCGTCGATAGTATAGGAGCCACTAACTCGCCTCTTACCAAGCTTCATTACTTTAGTTTGTTCGCTGGAAAGCGGCAATTTCCATTCATTCGACCCGTTTGCATCATCATTAAGAGCTTCTTGCAAACACTCCAAATCTTCCATTGTCAAAATAGGTTTATACAACTTAAATTCATCAGCGAATGCCGAACAGCCGACGTTGTTCAAGGATATAATCGAAGGAAGTTCATACGTATAAATATTAAAGAGAATTGGCGAAAGCACACCCCCCTGGGGAGCACCACTAAGCACTGCAAAAGGAGAGGAGAACGTACTATTAAGCTTGACCCCTTTCAAACATTTCTCCATGATTGGCTGGGAAACAAGTTCTGATGATGTTTTTGGGTTGTCATAGAAAAGTTGGTTTCAACAATGAACATTCGACGACTTTGCAATCGTGATGTATTGTTGCGGCCTTGAGAGTAGTGCCGTTTGCATGAAAGTTCAACGTTAGGTTGGCGTAGATTAGGGTTTTCCCAAAAGCAAGTTCTGTTTTAAACTTAAACGTACAATATTCATCGCGATTCAATTCAATAGCTTTATCTGGCGACAAAGAAACATACAAAATGTATGTGAGATAGTTTTAAACAAGACAGCCTGGACCTGCAGGCAAACAAAATTGTAGGCAAGGAAAACACTCGTACGAATAAGAGCACCCTGAATTTAAAGCTTTAGCAGAAAGCACGGTCATCGACCCCATGCAATGTCCTGAGGTTGAAATGGGATAGCCTGCTTTTGAAAATCGGAAAATGGGCGGCCTCAACGATCTCTGAAGGTAGTTTGTTTCAAATTGGGATGACTCTAAATGCAAAGGAATGCAGCACGTTGGATTTCGACGTAAATCTACGTTCGAGCTGAAAAGCGTACTGGCGGGAGCGAGTACAGCGGCTGGTGAACACGAAAACACTCAAATGGGATGTCGCAAAGACCGTTAACGATTTTATAACATAAGTGTAAATCGAACTCGGTTCGCCGATATCGTAGGGTTTCGATCCCCAACATTTCAAGTCTTGTCGCATAGTCTGGTACTTCTCGCTTAGGAAATACTTCCACAAAAACGCGTTTTGAGTACCGCCTTTTCACGTTTTCCACGATTTCATCATCCTCTAGAGAGGATGGTGACCAAACCTGCGTACAGTATTCCAAGAGCGGTCGGCGGTAGACAATGTATGGTTTCCTGTAATGTTCGAGACATGGGTGTTGCAGAGATCTCAGGATGCAATTTGCCACACGAGAAGCTTTCTTAGAGATTTCCTTGCAGTGGGATGCCCCACTTAAGGTCGGTGCTAATAAGCACACCAAGATCACTGACAGTTTCGCGTACGGGAAGCGCAACATCGATTAGGCGGAAAAAGCACTCATGTTGGAAATTAATATGGAACAAGCTGCATTTTTCTTCAGATATTTTTAGCTGCCATAGCTTGGACCAATTAGAAAGCCTGTTCAGGTCACACTGAAGCTCGTGAAAATCGATGGCGGGGTTGCGAAGGGGACGATATATCTTCAGATCATCAGCAAAAAGCTTGCATGTGCTCGACAATCCGTCAGAAATGTCGTTCACATAAATGAGGAAGAGCAAAGGACCCAGAACGCTACCCTGGGGAACACCGCTGACGATTGGGCAAGGATGAGAACAAAAGTCGCCAATTTTGACTATGAAGTCACGAGGTGTCAGAAAGGATGCGATGCTGCGTTATGGTGGGTGTATCCGCAAAAGGGATAGCTGCGAACTGCTCAGCAGACAGCGCGCCTGTCGCGTGCGCCGATCGATCACCACATTTCTCGTGGGCGCACACGACGCAGCGCAGTCTGCTGAGGTGTCAGCAGCTATCCCTTTTCTGGTTACCCAAACTATACCTCCAGCGAAAAATCCTGTTTGTAGCCGCAAATTGTGACTAGAGCTGCAAACACTGTTACTATGAAGGCTGTCAAAAATAGGCTCACGTGCTCACAAAAGCAGCCTTGCTTTATCCTATCTGAACCACAACAGCTACGAATACATTACGAACGTAAGAAATGTAGCTTCTTCTCACGAAATCGAACGCTTTTCTCTTGAAATACGCATGAAATATTCGATACGGAAACGTGCTCGAATAACAGCCGTCACGTGCGCCGCACATACACTTCTGTACACTCCGGGGCAACACGCCACGCTACCGTAACCACGAAGCGTTGACCGGTGTGTTAGAGAGGCTTGTGTGCATATCCTCACTCAGAATGGTCTGCTTGGTCTTCTGGCGGAGCCCACATCCACCTCTGAAGCTCAGACCCCTCTCAATGGACATCCACACCCAGCGCCATACCCTGCCCAGCGGTTCAAAAGAATGGCTGTAATTCAAGATCGCGAAGCGACTTTGTTAGAATAATCAGCCAATTGTAAGAAGTCAAGTTTAAGAAATGACATCGCAGATAACGCTGGCTGTAGTGACCGCTGATGCTTGTGCGGCAACTTTGATAAGATTCTCATTACTTCCCAAACTTTCAGTCGAAAGCTGTCTTCGGCAGTCGTCATGGGAACTGGGTTCACATCCAATGCGATCTGCTGCTTCAAATTTCCTTGGAATCTGAGCATTTTTGATATACTGAGGCAATCGCCACATTCAGGGAACGTGCTGCGGTGTCGAGCACATTCAGGGACCTTGCTAATGGAGGAGCATGTGCTCCGGAGACCGGACTATTGACGACATATCGAGCTATTCTGCAGCCTGCATTGGAGTATGCTGCATCTGTCTGGCAGCACATCGTGTCGGACAGTTCCTGGACTAAGATGCAGCGAATTCAGAATGCTGCACTTCGAATAGCCACTGGATGTGCAAAAAGCTCACCGATTGAGCACCTTCGCGCCGAGGCCCGTATCTTGCCAGTGAAAGAGCATTGTCAGCTCCAGGCTCAGCAGATGTTTATTAATGTCCTTAAGCAACCTAATCATCCGTCGAGAAGACTATTAAATCCTGTAAGAGAGAGATCGATCAGAGTGCCGTTTGCCGATGCTCCGAACAAAGTGAATGTACAGAGATGGACCGACTCGAGTCAAGAACGGCTTCGTCTCTTACGCGCGGAGCATACCCGGTTCGTGAAGGATCATCTCGCCAAAGCGGCCGTCAACCCTATTCTCGGTGATGTGCCGCCCATGGTATGTGATACCGAGTCCGAGCTCGTTAGGCGCGCCAGGTGTATCCTCGCTTCGTTGCGCTGCGGACATTCTCCATTGCTTATGTCTTACTAGCACAGGATCGACAATAGCCAGCCTGACGTGTGCCCGGACTGTGGAAACCAAGGCCTCTGCACTACGCACCTATTTGATTGTCCGAAGAAGCCAACAACGCTCAGTACAATAGACTTGTGGACGAATCCAGTGCTGGTCGCCCAGTTCCTCAACTTGTGACGAAACCCCTCTCAGTGGCTGCAAAGAAGAAGAAGAAGACTCATCTATGTGTTAACCCTGGATTTTAAGATTGGGTTGGGTTCGGGGCCAGGTTTAGTTCATTTGTGCACGGGCTAAACCCACCTGACACGATAAACCCTGGGTTACGCAATGATGAATTCGGCCTCTGATATGTTTCAGATTAAAATACGTGCCCCCAAAAACCAAGACGTTAAGTGCGTGCATAATACTCATTCAACTCGATGACAAAGCGATTTCCCCAACAATGAAGGGATACGACTCACTTTGAACTGGACTCAGATGTCAGCAGCATCGCCGGTTCAATTACCCATGTTTTCGGTACTTGGACCGTCCAGCCGCTGGAGACCTCATAGGCCCGCTTGCGGCCCAGATGGTGCTCAGTGATGGGCCGGGCCGCATGTCGGTGTGCCGGCCGCATCGTTGTAGCTGTGCTGCTACGATAGCGCTGTATTACCTTGCAGAACGTGATGCTGTTCGGAGCGAGAAAGCCCTTCGATGGGTGTGGTCACTCGTGTTGTATAGTGGAATCCACCAAGAGTGTCTCATTTACTTAGCAATAAGAAGCGGTCGGCTGGGGATCAATGTGCATAAATCCCATACCAGCTCGCTCGATACCGATTGAGCGAGAGCGGTTGTGCTGCAACGAGTTTCATGTTCATTGATCTCCACTCGACCGCTTCTCATTGATAAGTAAATGAGACACTATTGGTGGACTCCACTATATGCATAGTCGACACGCATTGAATGCGGCAATTTTCTGAGTAGATTGAAGACAACGGCGGGGTATGATCTGAAGATTAACACCAATTAAGGCTGTTTGATAGGAAGGAGGTTTTCTGAGGCTCGTAAGGCGGTGGCTTCGTGACATCGATGCAGCTAGTCCCATATCGAGCTCCCCTCATGGTGGAATATTTGCTCCCCTCAGCGGAAATTTGGTGCGACTTTAGAGTGAGGCTAGGTGACATCCGATCGTGAAGTCGCTAAGATCGTTCCAGATTTCCAATTGGTAGATCGACAATCCCACCATATAGAGGCGAAATCGTTGTCATGAATCTACTCTCAAGCAAATTCAGAATTATCCTATATCCTATAACTCGTATGGAGCTCCTCCATCTCTGTCTTTCGACGTATTTGTCAAACTTCTACAACCGTAACACTTTCGGGCAAAGCAGGATTAAGAATATTGTTGAAGCTAGTGCTCTGGATTCATAGAAGACTTGAAGTATTCAAAGATCCGTCATGGTTGCGACGAAGAAAAAGGGAATCTTCTCGGATCAAAAAGGAAATGCTTGCACGTTCTGCTTGGATTAGTGATTTTCATGATACATTGAAACTCTAGCGAATTAGTATTTCTTAAAAGTACGATAACGGCTGGTTACACATTTTAAAGGTGTATCATCAAGTCTTAGAAATTTCACATCGAGGCAATCTCTCTTTCGATGCAATAATTTTGAGTGAGACTTTCTAAGGTTACTGAGTGTTACTTGTTTCTAATAGTATAGATTAGATAATTGTGGTGCGCGCGAAGCGCGCACCAGATTTTGTTTTGAACTGGCCTCGCGCGGAACCGCTTTTTCGAAATCTAAATTCAGAGTGAACCTAGAGATTAGCTCCAAATTGCATTGAAAAGAGCGCAAAAAGTTGGTAGCATCCCCCGAAAATGGTTAGAAATGGTTTGCTGGTTTTTGAGAAAATTTTAAAAAACCGCTCGATTTTGGTGTTAATCTCTTTTTTCAGTTGGCGTTCATCAACTTGTGGGTACACCTAAAATTGAGCTAGGAAGCTCATTTTTGGACAGGAGGCTGGAAATGGATGCAGGTCGCTCCTATTCCAATTTGAACTTGATACATTAACTTTGAAGGGTACCTCAAAATCGTGGGTTTACATGATTACGGGGCACTTACCACCCGACCGAGCGGCGGCTGCTGCGAAACGGTATCGAGCGCGGCTGGCACCCTCGTCGTCTCGTGTCTCTTCGCAGACAGAGTGGAAGGCTGCCAGCTGCGGGCGACGGCGGCTCTATTTCGTCATACCGTACAGGGGGAGGCTCTCACGATAGCTGGAATTGTATAGTGGTCAAATGACACGTGATGGGTTATGGAGGGATTTCGAAGGGAAACACATATTAGAAGAGAATCACAAAACGGATAGTAAATAAAGCAGTAAGTATAAAGAAGAACTTCGAGCTTACACGCTCTTTGTTGTTTTTGAATTTCATCGTAGTCAATGTCTTGTTTTCTCTACTTGGTTGTGAGAAAAATGTTTTGTCGCGATAAACAGAGGAAACGGAAAGTTTTATTGGGAAAAAGAAGAATCATTTTGAAAAAAAGCTGTTCAAGAGACAGGTCTCCCAAATACAGTAGTTAACTATCAAAACCCCCCGAAAATATCTTCCTCTTTTCAACACTAGTTTTTTGGGCTTTTAATTGAGACCCGTGGTAGCAATCGTGCGATACCCATTTTGTAATAAAATTGTTGAGCATTTGAAAATCTCACTTTATCCGGGATTGTCCGAGGTGAAATTAGAGAATTAATTTCAGATTTCCCATCAAGCTTCAACTGGTTCAAAAATGAATGCTCTTCTGCCATGGTTATCCAGACACTATGGCTTAAAAATGCTTTTCCTTAATTGAAATCCGGCGGTTTAAGGTACGGTTTCAAGGATACTGCCGGAAGGATTGTACCGTGGCCATCTACAGAGGAGGCGGGAGCCGACAGCCACCTAGCTATTTTCCTCCTATTAAAACACAAGATTAAGGCATCCAGTTGTGTGCTTTTTATTCTACAAACTATTTATTCGAGTCAGGAATGCAGTTTTTCAAAATTTCATCGTTGCACTGCAAATTAGGTAGGCATTGCCGTTCCATTTCCTTCTTTAACGGGGAACAAAACCGCACAAGAAGTTGATTTGTACTTATCACAATGCTATTTACGGAAATTATGGAACACGACGGGATGTTGAAGGTAATGGTATAACAAACAGAATGCCTTTACTTTGAAAAATGCTTGGAAATAACAAAGATAATAATAATTTGAAGAGGAAAGACGTGTATCCGTCACAATGCTAAAATGTGCATTCGAAAATATTTTCAAACCATCTCGAAGCTTTGTTAAAAAACTGCATCACCAGCAATCTTTGACAAGCTTGAGCAAATTTAATAAGCTCATTGTTTATTTAACATGCTTAAAGAATAGTGGACAGTATTATATTCGACTATTGAAACAAGATACGAACCTAATGAACATTTGAGTTCAATAAAACTTCCATGACATCTTGTCATTCACTTCTTTTCTCTTCAACATGACTTGGTAACTTCTGTTTGCTTTGCTTTTTGTTTTCCTTGTCACTTCCTCTTTCTTCCCTTTCTCTTGTCATCGTTCTTTTTGAATTACGCATCTTCTTCAACTTCTACTTCTTCTAGTTTCACTATTCCCCTCTTCTCTTGTCCTCCCTCCTCTTAATCTTATTTCATCCTCATCTTTTTTTTTCCATCCCTCCTTTTTCCTTTATATTTTCTCCATCGCTGCTTCACTCATCTCTCCATTCTCTTTTTTGCTCCTTCTCTCTTTCCTACACATCTTTTATCCACTTGTTTTCCTTCAACTCCTCATCCTCTCCTTTTCTCTCCCTTTTTTCTAGTCCTCTACGTCGTTCTCCCTATTGCTGGTCTTCTTTCTCTACTACTTCTTCTTTTTGTTAATCCGTTTCATCGTCTTTTTTTTCTGTTGTTCTTATCCTTCCTGATTCTCCCAGCACGATCATCATTCTGTTGTGTAATGGAACAGAAGTTGTCTGCAAAAGCAGACCGGAATTTGGCTCCGAGAACGACTGTAACGTCCAGAGTCAACAACGGAGGAATAAAGGGGAAAATGAAGTTGTAGGAAAAAGTCGAAAAACAAAAAAAAGAGTGCATTTGAGACGGAAAATCAAAGAGAGAGAGAGGCAAAGGGATCAGACATGCTGAAGAAGTTGAAGGCAAAAAAAGAAGCATTAGAGAAAGAATATTAGTAGAAAAAGAGGAAAAACGAAAAATTGAAGAGAAATGACCAAGAAAGCAAAAAAAGAAGTAAAGACAAAGAAAAAAGTGATGGAAGAAAACAATATGGAGAGAACATGTAAGAGAAGAGGAAGACGAAGGAGAAAAAAGACTTCGACGTAGCAGAGCAGAAAGAGAAAAGAAGAAGATGAAAGTGGAGAAAGAACACTAGGAATGAATGATGGAAGGAAGGATGGATGGATGGATGGATGGATGGATGGATGGATGGATGGATGGATGGATGGAAGGATTGAAGGAAGGAGGGAAGGAGGGATGGAAGCAAGGAAGGAAGGAAGGAAGCAAGGAAGCAAGCAAGGAAGGAAGCAAGGAAGGAAGGAAGAAAGAAAGAAAGAAAGAAAGCAAGAAAGAATGAATGATAGAAAGAAAGAAAGGAAAAATGATAGAAAGAAAGAAAGAATGATAGAAAGTAAGTAAGTAAGAAGGGAAGGTTAAAAGAAAGGAAAAAAAGAAGTAAGGAAGAAGAAGAGAAAGAATAATAAGAAGAAATTGATTACAGGAAAAAAAGAAATACAAGAATTGAAAGGAAGCAGAATGCTGTATAAGATTTAAGGACAAGAAGAGGGATTTAAGTAGACAGTTACGTGTCGTGAAACTTTGGTTGAACTCGAATGTTTTTCGTGTTCTTATCTTGTGTCAATCCAGTGAAGTAGAACGCGATCACCATTTACTCTTTACTGGTTTGTATTTACACCTAAATACTAGACTTTTTATTTTGACCCAACTTTTTGTTGTAACACCGTCATCAATTTCTTCAATCACTTCTCCTTCATCTTTCCTTTTCTGTTCCTTCTTTTCTCTATATTTTCCCTTGGCTTTCTTGTTCTTATTCATTTTCTTCAACATCTTCTTTTCCGCTACTTCTCCTTTTCTTCAACCTATTCATATTTTCCTTTCTTTTCTTTCTGATTTGGTTTGTTGTTCTCCATATTCATCTTTTTCGCTTTTTCTTCTCTTCCTTCAACTTTCTTCTTCATCCTCTTCTTCTTTTCTCTCTTCTTCCTCTCTTTCCTGCTCGTTCTTTTTCTTTTTGTTCCTATTATTTTTATTTTATTCTCCCTTTTCTTGATTTTCCCTCTAATTATATATTTCATTAAATAAATCAGCATAAAAACTGTATATTCAAAGAAGATTCAAACAATGAAATCTCTAAGTAACTTTCAGTAAAGGGCCACAGAGTTGCTAGTTGTTTGAGATAATAGGCCAACAATTCGTACCTAATATTATATAATTTTTACTATAAACCTGAGTACTAATTTACATACAATCGGAGTGCTTAATTTTCTACTGCGGAGGCCTAGCTTCCATTAACGATATAAGTTTTAGGTTCATGGAATGAATGAGTGCTCAAGTAAGATATGGTCACCTTACTCAATCAAAACGACCGTATCACTGATTAAATGCATGGATCAAGTCGAATATTTTAATCTTCCAGTTACGAAAGAAGAAAATTTTCTCAAGTCGTACTATAAGTAGAGAACTTAGCTAAAATACTTGCCAGGAAACGCGGTAAACTCGTAACTAGCAAAGAGTATCACGAGCATCCCTTGGGATCAAAACTACAAAATGCAGATGAGCAAGAGCTATTCAACCTATCTACATAAAGTTGTAGCAAAGTCGTCGTCCCAAGTCGTCAAGGTCGCACTCGCTTGGAACTTTTGGAGTTTTATTTTCGCTCTTTTGCAATAACAAATGGTGTTCAAAAAGCGACACCCTTTTGCAGAACTTTGTGGAGCTCAGCCTCAAAATTGTTCGAGATTTTTTTTTTGAGAAATGATGTGAGTTGCCGGTCACTACATTAACCAATCGATGAGAGCAACTGATGTCAGCCCCTCACGTGAAAGTCACACCATTTACGAAATCATCCACCAAACTCTCTGAAGAATCGTTTGCACCCATAACGTCGACTAGCTGCTGGCGGCGGGCTCGTTCGGCAGCCGAGCTGCTGGCCGCACTCCGTCCCTGCGCGCTGACTCTCTTTCTCTGACGCAGCACCCATCGCGCGAGACGGAGGCTGCCGCGCCGTCGGGGGGTGGTAAGTGACCGAACTCAGACATATAGGCCATTGGTATACCTCCCTGTCGCTGCAGCGACAGGTTTCGACAACTATCACTCGTCGTGTCGGGACCAGCACCGGCGCTATGGCAGGGTAGGCCGTAGGATCAGTTTGCGTGCGCCCGTCGCGGGAACACGTCGCTGAGGGGTGTTATAGTTTTCAGTGACGTAACCCTGGTATACTCCGTCGCCGCAGCGACGAACCGTCGCTGTGCTGCGCACAGCGACAGGCTGCCGCTGGCTCTCCTGGACTCCACAGATTCATTTATTTCACGCTGTTTTACGTGATTTTTGGCATATCATGGACAGCATAGTGACATAAAAGAAACAGAGTTTTAGTGTTTTTTTTTAAGATTTCAATTAGGGATTTCTGTGCTGTCACTATCCCATTCAATTACTTATAGATCGTTCTTTTATTTATACATTTGTCTAGACTGTCGAATGCACGGATTATATCCCAAGCCGACGTATTTTGCCTCTTCTATGACTACTTCTAGATTTTCCGCTGCCCCAATTTCATCATTTCGTCATATGCGCTTTGTCTGCACTAATCCACACTGTTCTTTACACTATTTGGCATTAAAAGACTAAAATGATGATCATATGTCACGGAATCCCACATAGACTGTGATGGCATGACCATAATCGATTTTTCTGTTTGTTGTGCAGATGCGCGTGTGCGGAAATTTCAGTACGCTAAAGCGCGTTGAATTCAATGCGGCGACGACGACTCTGTCGCCGTGTCCGTCGCCGGCGACCCGCTGTCGCTGAAGTATACCAATGGCCATAGAGGACTGCAGGCGCGGGCCAAGAAACAGCGAGCCAGAAGAGTTGACGCGCCTCATTGGATCGTTGCGCGCGGCTCGCTGGTTTGGCGCAGAACGCTGGCAGCCGAGCACGTTTTCTGAGCCATCCGCGCCCGTGGAATCGTCGAGGCGCGGGCAATTTTGCGACTTCCCGTGCAAATTTTCGCAACTTCCCTCGCTCGCTCAGGCACTTGCCCGCGCCAATTGTTTCACCGATCCGCGCACATTTTCTCATTGGAGCGCGTTTGCCGTGGACGATACAATTCGTCGATTTTCCCCTACCATTTGCTATTTTAAACACAATTGATACACGGAAAAGTATAGCTTGTGCATAAATATTTATTACTAACTATATTGAATACAGTTTTATCTAACAATTGGTTTTACCTAACAATTACCTTCTCAATTTCAGATAGATATAGAACCAGTGTAGAACAAATGGTTAAAATAATCTCCAAAACCCATGATTGATACCCTGCAACACGATGCTCTCAATTTCAATAGAAGCAGCAAGAAAAGTTTAATATTGGTGAAAATAATACACCTCAAAACCTAGGAATAATGAACCCTAAAATTGAATTAAATGTGAGCAACATCGGAACCGGTCAGCATAGCGAAATCGTAGTGAATTGCAAGAGATTCAAACTAACAACAAGGACTCAACATTAGACAAACAAGCATTAACAAAGTTCGAAATACAGCTACTCAACACTATATATTTTACTAAAAATGCCATCCCGAGAGCCGAATGCTGGCGATTCCCAGGTCAAATCACTGGCAAAAAAAGAATGAAGATCACCATATACGGCAGGAATAGACACCCACGAGACCGAGACACGAGCGGAAGTTTCGACGATGTGCTGCTATTCAGTTCTTCCCGAGAAGCTGGATACGGGCTCTTGTTTGACGGAAAACTGGATGTTTTCCTTCTCTTGGCCTTCTCTTGACTTCTCCTTCGCCTGCCGCTGAAACATAGTACTAGTAATTTTGTGCTTACACTAAATTTCAGCATGTCGAACTCACATTGTTTGGCTTCCATGCGTGCTTCGAGTGATCATACGGGAAGCCTCGGATGTCCCTCCTGAAATCAGCCGGGTAATGATACAGGTTTGAAGCCAAACAATATTAGAACTTACAGAGCTTTCTGCAAGGCTCGGAAGCCTTCAGACCACCATGATAACCTTTCCTTCGTCAGTCGGTTCAGCTCGCTAGTCCGCTCATCGTCCGTGGCGCCCAGGCTCATGTAAAATCTGGAACGTTATTATTAATACGCGTAAGTGTAGATAGATGACGAAGCTGTTGTTGTCTATTGTTGTTCGACTGACTTTGGTGCGTTTAGTCTCTTGATTGCCGTTTGGGTATTTATTTCTGTTGTTGTCTCTGACACGGTTCTACCGTGTAATAAATCAAATCAAACAACATGTAAATTTTGTGCAAAGAACATATATGAAACACCTCGAAAATCCGATTCTTTTAGGTGGGTCGTCTATTCCGAAAGAGTACCAGAAAATTTTCGCCTAAAACCAAAAAAAACATGACACGTGACAAAAGTTGGCTGCCTATTCCCGGGTTCGCGACGCGACGCGAGATAAAACAGAAATAACCAGCAAGAAACAAAAAGGAACAGACGAACAAAAAAATGGAAAAATGAAAAAAAAATTCTAGAAATTGGCGTCGAGTAGTTTGCTTGCCTGCCACACTCGCACCTCTCTATTTGACGGCATAACCTAACAGCGACTCCGACACTGGCAGCGGACTCCTACAGGAGAAAACGACGATCGCGGCCTCCTACAGGAGCTGTTTTGTCCTGTGGGAGACCGAACTAGAGCGAAGCGGTCTCCTACAGGACACGCTGCCGGATCGCTTCCACTGGGTCTCCTACAGGACAGAACAGCTCCGGTAGTTGTCCTGAAACGCGCACTATGAACCATTGATCGAACCCGCGCGGTGTACGATACGCGTGTGCATGGGGTGGAGAGCTGATTCGCCCATGCAGGTTCACAGAGGCGCCCCTCTCATTGATTGATTGGGGTGCTTAGGAGCCGAATTTCCTCCTTGATGATAAGTGAGGGAAGAATGTAATGGGGCTGAATGCCCTACACTAATTTTTGCTGTTGACAAAATTGTCAACGAAGAAGTGTGAAAATCATGCTTCGATTTAAATAAAAATTCGAAAACAAGGCGGTTTTGGATTGATTCCAGCAAACGTTATTTGAAATTCCCTCCAAGCTACCGTACAAGTTCCGGTCTCCTACAGGAGAATAATAGGACCCCTACAGGAGTATCACAGGACTCCTACAGGAGAAAACCAGGACTCCTGTTGCAGGGGAGACTAGGACTCCCAGCGGAGTCCCGTAGGACTCCGCTGCCAGTGTCGGAGGAGCCGCGCATCATTTTCTGGTCATTTGCTGTTCATTTGCGGCCGTGTTTGTTGCTTGCGGCTGTCTCCATACAATTGTTGCGAAATTTTCGGCCGCGGCTAACTTACATTTAATACTCAGCCTCAGAAATTTCGCCCGCGGCTTGCCAAAACAGCCGACTTGGGCCGCGCCTGCAGTCCTCTATATGTCTGAGAAGACGGGTTTACATACTAAATTAGCCGTGGAGCGCGGAAACTGCTGGGGCATGTTACGGCTGTGGAGAGCAGGGGTATGTGGGTGGATCTGCAGCCAGTTAACATAGGTCATTAGGGGTAAGTGCTAAACTTGTCAGATTTCGTACTCATGACACGTCATCGATCGATAATCAATATCATCGATTTTCGCTCTTATGCACGAAATGCGTCGAGGAGTGGTAATTGTTTATGGGTATTTAGATATCTCTTGGTTTGGGAATTTTATTCATCTATCCTTATCGATTAATACCAATCAATATTATTTTCTGACCGTGGCACATACTGCCGCAATGAGTGTAGATTGTTGAGGGTCTAACTAGGGAACCTCGCATGGTGTACCCCCGGATCAGAAAGCTGATAAATGTTTTCTAGTCAACTCTGGCACGCCCTCTTCGAATCTGAACTCGGATTTTACTACAGATATCTGCGAAAAAAAGTTATAGCCTGTCAAATTTCGTATTTCCCGCCTTCTCTTCTATGAAAAACGCGCATTAGGGTTTGCGAAATCCGAAAACGGACCTCATGCTTATGTTCAGCGCCCAAAACTACCTCACTGAGCAAGTGTTGAGTGAAAGCACATTTTCCAAACTTTGCACAGGCTGATAGCGTTTTGGACTTGTGCGGATTTCCGGTTGGGCGCTTATTTATACCTCTGAAAGCGTGATTTCGCTCAAACTCCTTCCAGGTGGGTTAATTGGTGCGCTGATCGCGAATCTGGGGTTTATTTGACGATTTTCCGACCTTTTCGATTTGATTCGTTAAAAGCTTCCCATCGGGGGGGGGGAATTTGATGACAAATCGCGACGTTTGCCGATTTCCGGAGTGCTACGATAGATATGGCTCAAATTCTTGCTCTGGGGGTTATATGCAAAGCTAAACACGAATCTGCAATCCGTTTATCGAACTTTGATAATTTACGGTAGGTTAGGGTGGGTACACGGTAGCTTGGTCAAAGTCTCAGATTTGTCTCAAATTTTTCTGTGGGTGTTATTTTGACGCCGAACACGAATTTGAGGTCCATTTTTTGATTTTCGACATTTTAGGGTAGGTAAAGTCAGTTAGAAGGCATTGTGCTTACGGTAACGTACAGTAACCATAATTCTAGCGACAAACAGACAGACCACAAACAGGCGCCCTGAATAACTCCCAGTTGAAAGTTTTGAGCCGAATACGAATTTTTTTAAACACCCTGAAAATTGGCTGATGGGTACCCTTACCTTTCCACGAAGCTTCAAAAACGCTTATAACTTCGTTCAGCGGTGTCCGTAGAAAATCCGATGTCAGATTCGGAGACAGCGGAGCAGAATCGACCAAAAAACATTCATCATCTTTTAAATGGTGGGGGCGGCCATGCGAGATTACCTTGCTTAGGAAATTGCTCTCGTCATGAAAAAGCGAATATTTGTGATCAATGGACTATTTATAACTTTTCACCTGTTGCGCAAAATGCAGCGATGAGTGGTGTTTTCTTATGGTTGTGCGTCACAAGTTTCAGAAGTTGCACTCATACGACGAAGTCGCCTGTTAGATGTTTCATCTTTCCAAGCTTGAAATCGTTGAGCAAAATTCATGTCAGAAAGCGAACCTTCGGGAAAAATATGTGAAATTTCTGAAAATTTAGCTTCCTGGCAAAAGTAACGATTTGGTAATGTCAAAAAGAAGATTCAAAAATGTCTTGAAATATCTTGAGAAATGATTTGGTGTAAAATAGCCTGAAGTAGTAAAAAAGCTAGGAATTGAAGTGAAATAACTAAAAATACGATTTGGCGTTCAATAATAAATAAACTAGCGATAAGTAAAGACAGAGTGAATAAACTAGCGATAAGTAAAGACAGAGTGATCAGATTTCACAACCTTCTTCGTTAAACTTATCAAAGCAAAATCAAGCGCGCTACGAAAACATTAAGCCATTTTCGAAATCTGTAATACGGGAACTAGCATAGGTCAAGCTAGGTGAACGCAACGCTCCATTCCATATCGCGCTTGATTTTGCTTTGATAAGTTTAACGAAGAAGGTTGTAAAATCTGATCACTCTGTCCTTACTGATCGCTAGTTTGTTTATTATTGACCGCCAAATCGTATTTTTAATTATTTCACTTCATTTCCTAGCTTTTTTACTACTTCAGGCTATTTTACGCCGAATCATTTCTTAAGATATTTCAAGACATTTTTGAAACTTCTTTTTGACATTACCAAATCGTTACTTTTGCCAGGAAGCTAAATTTTCAGAATCCCTTCTTTGTACCGGTTTTTTTCTCCAAGGTTCGCATAATTGGTTGGTGATTTTTTTGTAATTACTTGTACAACGCGCAAGATTCATTCTGTTTATTAATGTATACAAAAGTGAGCTTTCTCGCCTGGCTAGCCTTTTCGAAAACGAAAAACTCGCTGTACTAAATGGTTTTTAGCCAGCTTTTCAGGGACTGCAAAACCACTCCTTGGACAATAAGTGGAACTCTTGTTGGTCCGTTGTATTATTATAAGAGAGGTAAATGACTCTATGTGGTATTCTGTTTCAACGGTGAAATGTGATTCTGTACATAATTTACCCGCCAGTATCGTCCTTGCATAATTGCCTCAGCTGTTTTTTGCCATCAAATGTGGTGGTGGGGATCCCGTGCGTTGTTGCTACAGTTTTCGTACTTTCATCGCATTGCTCGCCCCATTTTCATTGTTCGCAGTGTCCTCCGCGCCACTCCGGGGCGTTCAGTTAGTGAACTTCACGTATTGGACAAACACTCTCCCCGTAAATCAACATTACCATAAATCGATACACCATTGTCTCCCTGCACATGTGTTAATCTCTTCTGTGATTAATCTGATCGAATAATCCACCTTTTTCATTGACTTGTTTGTTTTCCCTTTGATTTCCATCTTCAGAATGCTTTACAATCCCTGGTAACTTGACTGTTCCTTCTTTCTAAAGAAGAAACAGTATTATTATTTACGATTGTTATTATAGTCCTTGCCCGGGAATGCATTTTTTTAACTATTCAATCGCTTTTCGGATCTGACTAGGGCTTGCCGTAAATCTCGAGTAGGCTTTTACAAAACCGTGTTTTGATAGTTGTAGGTATGTGATACAGCATTGATGACCCGTTTTCCAAGTTCCCTAAATGCTTCAAAGCTTTGCAGGAGATTTTCAAAAGTGGGCATTTTCATAGCTTCGCGTAGTGAAAAGGGGTACACCAATGGCAATTTTTAGGGTGCTCAAAAATGTCTCCGATTTAGCTGAAAACTTTGTTCTGGGGGTTGTTTTGGGTGCTGATCATAAATCTGATGCCCATTTGTCAATATTTCAAAACAAACGTCTGATTTGGTCGATCCTATGCAAGTATGACATCAGCATAGGGGAATGTCCGCAGGGCATTTTCATAAAGAAGAAACAGTATTATTATTTACGATTGTTATTATAGTCCTTGCCCGGGAATGCATTTTTTTAACTATTCAATCGCTTTTCGGATCTGACTAGGGCTTGCCGTAAATCTCGAGTAGGCTTTTACAAAACCGTGTTTTGATAGTTGTAGGTATGTGATACAGCATTGATGACCCGTTTTCCAAGCTCCCTAAATGCTTCAAAGCTTTGCAGGAGATTTTCAAAAGTGGGCATTTTCATAGCTTTGCATAGTGAAAAGGGGTACACCAATGGCAATTTTTAGGGTGCTCAAAAATGTCTCCGATTTAGCTGAAAACTTTTTTCTGGGGGTTGTTTTGGGTGCTGATCATAAATCTGATGCCCATTTGTCAATATTTCAAAAAAAAACGTCTGATTTGGTCGATCCTATGCAAGTATGACATCAGCATAGGGGAATGTCCGCAGCGCAATGAGGCAAGGGAACATCTAGCCCGCCGACCGAGTTCCATCTCGGTGTTGCTGACTTCAGGTGGTGCGATTCCCAATTTGGGGTTGACAGCCACCTTACTCAAGTGATCCCTAACGAATCGGGTGTGTTCCGCACGTAAAAGACGAAAAAGATCCAATTGGAATTCTGTCCATCTTTGTATATTGACTTTTTCGGGAGACATCCACAAAAGGCCTGATATATATCTCTGCCACACAGGATTAATAATTCTTCTTAGTGGGTGATCAGGCTGCTTGACGATATTATTAACCAGTTACTGCGCTTGTAGTTGACAGTGCTCCTTAACAGGCAGGATACGGGCTTCAGCATGAAGATGCTCCACTGAAGTGCTTTTAGCATATTCTGTGGCGACCCGAAGTGCAGCATTTTGAACTCGCTGCAACTTTGTCCACGAAGTATCCGATATTATGTGTTGCCATACCGGTACTGCATACTCCAGCGCCGGCTGCAAGATTGCCTTGTACGTGGTCAGGATCGTCTCCTTACTGCTTCCTCACGACGTACCGCCCAGGGATCGTAAGACGTTGAGCTTAGCTCTCACTGTAGCCTGTTTCTGCTCAGTGTTTTTATGGAACTTCAGCGAAGGATCCAATACTAGACCGAGCAGCTTCGGGAAACGTGCGGCAGGCAGACGAGCGTCTTCCCAGTTCACAACTGGGTGAGCACAGTGTTCCTCAGGGTCAGTGGAGAAAACTGATACAGATGATTTAGCGACAGATATAGTGAGCATCATGTCATCGAGAAAGCTCTTCCGGGCGATGAGGTAGCTTTTGATTTTGCGTGCAGCTACATTAATGTCTCTGTCCCGGCACAAGATGGTGATGTCATCCGCGTACGCAACGACTTTGATGTCACTTGGGGGGGGGACGGGCAAATCTTCAAGGTAAAGACTGAACAGAGCAGGCGATATAACTCGTAGAGGGACACCGGCAGCGATCGGGATACTATTAGAGACATGTCCCCGGAACAGCACTTTTGCTCGGCGCCCTTTGATGAGTGCGGTCATCCATCGCTTCTGCCAAGGCGGGATTGTGGACCTCAATAGCTTCTCAGACAGTATGCCCAAGTTGACCGAAACAAAAGCTTTCGTGAGGTCCAGGGCTACTCCAACAATGCGTTGAGGTTTTTTTTTGGCGTTGAAGCCGTCCAAGACATAGCTCACAATCTCCAGCAGTGCCGTGGTGGTAGAATGTAATTTGCGGAATCCATGTTGGTGCTGCTGTTTGTTGTTATGCTCTGCCAGCTCCTTGACGACCAGTTTCTCAGCGACCTTGACGATTTGTGATAAAAGACTTATTGGCCTGTATCCCTTAGCCGTGGAGGTCGATTTACGTGGCTTGGGCAACGGGATGACGCTTGCCATTTTCCAGTCTTGTGGTTGGATGCACGTGCGAAATGAAGTGTTGATGACGTCAGCCAGGATTGGCATAATCTTACTCGGCAGTTTCTTCAATACCGCTGGACTAATGCCATCCGGCCCTATAGCCTTCGAGTTGCACATCTCTTTGACCACCTTTTCAATCTGCGCGGGCGTCAGAGCGTCTGCTTCATTCATGAGTGGCAACTTACAGAGCTCTCTTACAGTCACTCGGTTCTGTTTCCCTCTTTTAGCCTAAGTTATTAACAAATTCTTTCCGAGAGCAGTCGCAGCCTCCTTTCCCGATTTGAAAACTCCATTCTCAAACTCGATCGTGGAATAGCTGGTGGAGGTGCTCTTGTCCGAGATATTCTTTAGAACTTTCCAAGTTGATGCTCCGTCTCTCTTGAAATTCATCTTCTCGGTGAATTTCTCCCAACTTTCCTTCCTGTGCTTGTCCAGATCTAATAAAAAATAAAATCTCGCTATCCAGCTCAGCAATGGTCGGATCCAGATGATCTGCGACTCTCTTTGCATCTCTTGACCTTATCTTCCCCAAGATATTGCTGGTGACATTGGGAAAAAGGTCTTAACTCGGCCCTCCCGAATGGCTGCTTTCATGGCCTTGCGAATCGCGTCGGTCAAGTGACGTTCTTTCTGGTGCACGTTTCCGTTCCATGGGTAGTCGGCCACATGGCGAAGTGCCACTTCCTTCAACAAGCGTCAGTCTGCAAAACAATGATTAAGATAAGACTTTTGGCGGATACCTGAATAAGGAGCAAGAAAATTAGAGAGATCGACATGGACAAAGACGGGGATACGATTACTGGACAGAGTTGTAGCGGTCGACCAAGAGCAGGCGCTAGAAAGATTAGAAGATACAAGAGAGATGTCTGGACTAGCCGGGAGACGAGTGGGCTGATCATCGATGAGAATGACCAGATCGCACTCCTCCGCCCATTCTTCGACGTCTTTTCCTGTAGCGTCAGTGTCAAGCGACGAGCAGAATGTGTGAGCATTGAAATCGCCTGCGAAGACAACAGAGGATGAAAGGGAGCAGTCGTACAGCTGCTTTAGTGAAGGAGTGGGGTCATAAGATTGGGGACAGGACGTGGTAGGAGGGATATATAGTTAAGTCCCGCAATCGCGTTCACTCCTCGTTATCACAATCGTAGAAGCGAAGCGGTTGTTTTAAAAAAATTCGACTACGAGAAGCAAGAAATCATTCGCAAAACAACCGCTTCGTTGCGGACTGAACGCGACTGCGGAACTAGATCATAGATTTTAAAAAGAGATATAGGTGTTTTAAGAGGGAAGTGGATAGGTAGGTAGTCAAGAGTACCGTCCGAGGGGGTGTTTGGTATGATATGAGAGGTTAGATTTGGTAATACGAAGGTAGAAACTCCTCCGCCGAGAGATGACCGTGGAACATGATAAACAGTGTAGCCAGGAATGTTAGGGTGACGAGCGGTAGTAGAAGGAGAAAGCTTGGTTTCCTGAACCATAATGACAGCAGGATGATGAGTGCTTGCGAAAGGAGAATTCAGCTAGCTTGGCTCGAAGGCCGTTGAGGTTAATATGTACAATAAAGAGGGGGGCGGTCGGAGAATGAGGAATCAGAGTTGCTGGGGGGCAGAGCACAGAACCTAGCGGAAGGAAGGATCGTGATGCCTTACAGAACTGAGGCCCGAACAGCTGAGATGCACCCACCTCTGGCATCCAAAGCATTGGGCACTTTTTCCGTTCCAGGTGACATCGTTGCTGCACGTGGCGCATCGGTATTTCTGAGCGGGTCCTGGGTTCCTCTCGACGCCGGTCTTTTGTAGCAGAATCTTTAGGAGAGCTGCGACCAGCCAGCACCTCTCCCATGACAAAACCTCTTCGCGGAGGGTTTGACGTCGGTTTGCACGAAGGTGGTCTTCTTTCTTCCACACTGCCGCGGCACGAACGTACGAAATCTCAGCAGCCTCAGACCACCGGTGTTGGCATCCACACCACGCGCCGTACCCTGATGCGGGCGCACTTGAGCGCACTACGGGCGGCGCACTCCGGTCGCAACGGGGGATTTTCCATCTCAGAGGGCATTGTATTACGTGCGTATCGACCGGGACCACTACGGATGGGACAGGACGGACAATGCGGGTGCAGTCAGGACACACTGGGAGGATTTTCGACCTGAGTGAACAATGTATCATCTGCGTATCGATTGGGGCGATCGGATCGGCCAACTATGACGGGGCCTAAATCTCCAATTTATTTCACGCCCCTTCCGTAGTCCAGGGGGACAGTAACCGCTTCGCACTGATACCTACCCTCTGAACCGAATGTGCTTTTGGATATGTCTGTGTCGGTCAGGCTCCTCCTATGGTCATTCACAGTTTTTCATGGAAATCTCTGCCTTAAAAGCGTTTCAGAATAATCGATGATAACAAATCCGGAATTGTAATCAACTTCCGACTATTGTCCATTATCCGCATGTGCGAGTCTTTCTCAATTTTGAATTGGTGCTATTATTGTTACAGAGGATGAGCACATCTCATCGATTTATGACATCCGAGGGTCTCATGCCATCCACTATATTTGATAAAGGTATGCGACATTCCCCCTCCTCTTCACGTTTCTTTTTCATTTATTCATTTTCTTACTAGCCTTAAAGACATTGTTCACGATCATCTTTAAATTCGAGATTATTTATAAGCTAAGAAGATTGTTAGGCCCTCAGTAAGGCCGAACTGATAAAAAAACTGGGAAAATGTACCAGAATTACACGAAATCTTGTACTCTCACTCCGCTCTCGTACTCTGACAAGGGATGGTTGCACGCATAAGATGGGGTTTCGAGATGCCACTTTAGTATGTTCTGGGGGGAGGGCAGTGCTCCAATATTCCATGCTCGGGATCGGCTAAATGCCTCAGAGAGTCACAGGAGATTTTCGAAAGTGGGCATTTCCATAGCTTTGCCAATAGAAAAGTGGTACACGAATGGCAATTTCAGGGAGGTAAAATTGTCTCTGTTTGAGCCTATAACTTGATTCTGGTGGTTGTTTTGGGTGCTGATTAAGAATCTGAGGCCCATTTGTCAATATTTGAAAAGCTTCATCTGATTTGGTCTGAAGCTTCGAGATGGGGAAAATTTGCTGCCCAAACGCGACTTCTGACGATTTCGAGAATGCTACGATCAAACCGCCTCAGAACTGTACATAGTTACCCACATGCACGCTGTAGGGCTTGAAGTGTTGGCGGCCACGCCCCTTCCGCGCCGATCGGTCCGCCACCCACCCCGCCTCCCGAGATTCTTAATTGAATCTCTGAGTCGGAGCAGACGGTCCTTTCTCGACTTTGTTCCTCGCTACTCAAATTAGGTGTCCGATAAAGATGAAATGTTATGAAATAGAGGTCATTCGGGCTGCCTAACACTAATTTGCAACCCGTTTATCGATTTTCGATAAATTAAGGTGGAGTATACGGTAGCTCGATCAAAGTCTCAGATATTGACTCAAAATTTCACTGTGGGTGTTATTTGGGACGCTGAACACGAATTTGAGGCCTATTTTCGATTTTCGAAATTTCAAGGTAGGTATCGCCAGCTAAAGGCATTATGTCTACCACCCCAGATTCGGGTTCAGCGCCTGAACGCCCCAAAAGTTCCCTGATGGGTACACTTACCTTTTTGAAGCAACAAAAATGCTGTTTTTAGAATCCCCTCAGCCACTTTGCGAATTTCAAGTATGAGTCATTTACATAGTCTCACAGACCTACAGCAACGACAACATGATTTTCCGAATTGCCACTGGAAGGTAAAAAGTCTCTCTTGTCAGTGGATCTGTTTGTTGTGGCAATGAAATATTTTGTGAACCCGTGCTTTAAAATTCTCTATTGCTCCGTTCTTTCCTCTGAACCCTAACTAATACTGTTTTGCGCAAAATTATTCTTCTATTTTTGGTTGATCCCATTTTTATCGGTCAAAACTAAGGAGAACGTGTTCATACACCGGACAACTAGTCCAGGCCAGATGATAATGTCACTGAGATGGGGCGTTTTGATGCGTTTTCCGCCATTTCTTCGTAATTTTGGTAACACTTGGTGACTAACACGTTCTAAATTTTAACCTCGGAAATGGAAATCTTGGTGAACACTGCCTTGAATAGTCACCCATCGCAGCCCCCGCACTGCTTCAGCTCATCCCAATGAGTTCGTAGTCATTACCTTGGTTGACGTCGTTATACCTGTGAGCCGTGATGAACTTTGGGGAAGATTGTCAAGAAACTGTGTTGTGACGCTGAACTTTGACTTTCGAGCGATAAAAAGCTTTATTGATAAACACAGGGTGAGTAGCTGACATGAAGAGCCCGTAGCTCTTTTTTCTTAGGTACTACTTCCCACACAGGGAGTAAGAGCTACGCGCCACGATTTGCAGGTCGTATTGATAGAAACTGAATGTTTTCTGTGCATATACATAAAACCTAACTTGCTCGGATGAGTTCGAGTGGAGCTAGCAACGGAGCGGTCGGTCATGGCAAAATATAACACTGATGAAGAGATTTGACATGTTAAGCGAGATAAGCCTTGCTTCGACCGGCTCGAAATGAGCGAGCTAGGCTATATGTGAAAGTAACCTACCCTAACATTCTGAAAATCGATAATCGGACGATCCGTGTTCGTCGTCCCAAATATACCCTGAATACAAAGTTAGAGCCAAATCTATCCTAGCATTCTTGAAATCGTCAGAACTGGCGTTTTGCACTCAAAATTCTCACCCGATGGGAAGCCTCAACGAATTATGTCGAAAAGGTAGGAAAATCGACAAATGAACCTCAGATTCATGATGTGCACTCTAAAAACCGTCATGAAGAAATTCAGAGTCAGAACTGAGACAATTTTCTTGTATGCTTTCAGTATCACCTGATTGATATAAAAGAACCTCAACAAACAAGAGGAAGTAGGAGGAAACGTCTATAACACTGTTCAGAGAGCTGCTGCGCAGCTACAGAAAATTCAAATTGTACGTCAGAAAAAGTTTTTGGCAACATACAGTCGGCACGGATCACACCTATACCTTGTGTTCCCTTTGGTGCGTTGGCCCAAATTCGGTGCACGTATCCTCGGTCTCGCAGTCAAATTTATCTCCGTTCATCGTGTGGGTATTCTGCTTCTCCTTCTCTCCACACTTTCCCGCTTTCTCTACCCTCGCTCCTTGCTGCCGCGTGAAGGAACAGAGTAAATTTGACTCGAAACAGAGGATATGTTATGACATGCGCACCGAGTTTGCGCCAACGAGCAATAAGGAACGCAAAGCATAAGTGTGATCTGTGCATCTCATTTTGAAAAGCCACGCTTCCCTAGTATCCTTCCCTTGTTAGTGAATTTGACCCCGAAATAAATGGAATGTGTATTTCTGATTGATGAAGTGATAAAAAATGAAAATACTCAGCAGTTTGCTCATAATAGTGTTTTCGCAGTACTCAAACTGATGCATCAAGGAGGCTGGTTTAGGTGGTAGAGCAGTGCTGCGGGCGTAGATGTCATAAAGATTCGCAAAATTATGGATTAGGGCCGGTACTCGCAATCCTGGAAAGGGTCATGAGTCAGCAGACTCCATCCCTTCCCAATGGACACCTAACTCCCCTCAATTCCTGCCAAAGTCGGTCCATATCCTTACAAATGACATTTCGGGGTTTGCAACTCCTGCAATTTTGGGGAACGGATAGGCACCGGCGATGCTTGGAATCACCCGCACCTCCTTGTATCTGCATGTCGTGTGTAACTGCCGTCCTAAATCTTCCGCATTCTCTTGAAATCGTGTTTTCCTACCTTATTCAGGACTGAATTACCTTGCGCAAACTTGAATTTGTCAAAACATGATGTGGTTGAGCTGCTTACAAGTTAGCGTCGAATGAATGCTCACTAGCAAGTACTCTTCACTCGGAGCACCAAACAGTAGGTCGCGAGAAGGTACTTATCCATAGTGTAATGGAGTTCAACTTCAGGGGATGCTGATATGGAGGTAGCTGAAGAAGTGGAAGAAGTGAGAAAATTGTTGTACGAGATGATCAAGAAAAATTTCCCGATGGGTGTCTCATCCTCTCACCTCGCCCAAAAATATCACGAGGAGTGAGTTTAACACGTAACTTTTCAAACATTAGACTTTGTTGGACTATTTTGCAGTCGCTATCGTATTAAGGTATGTCTCGAAAGGACTCGGACGCGAATTACCCGAAGACTGGTTGGTGCAGGTTGCCGAAGCGGAAGAGTTTGAAGCACAAACGCGAGGGCCACTCACAATTCTTTTTGTCCGATTGTCCAACACTACGTCATTCAAGCGACCGCCAATTCCAAACACCGAAGTGAAAAGTTAGTGTCGAACGGTATTCAATTACTCAGGCAAAAGATGGACTGCAGGCGCTGTCGAAATTGGCTCTTTTGGTAAGCCGTCGACCAATTTCGGAGACTGACTGAGTGTTAAGTGTAAGTCAGCAGCAGCCGAATTCTAGCGACGAGACCAATCGAGAGAGCCGCGGGCAAGGAGTGGGCCGCAAAAGCTCAGCTCATTTAGCGCGGCTGTGAAGTATTGAATTAGCAATGCGCCTACAAAAAATTCGATGCTCTCCTTCTCCTTCTTCTTTGCAGCCACTGAGAGGGTTTTGTCACAAGTTGAGAAACTGGGCGACCAGCGCTGGATTCGTCCACAAGTCTATTGTACTGAGCGTTGTTGGTTTCGTCGGACAATCAAATAGGTGGTTAGTGTCGTGGCCTTGGTCTCCACAGTCCGGGCACACGTCTGGCTGGCTATTGTCGATCCTGTGCAGGTAAGACATAAGCAATGGAGAATGTTCGCAGCGCAACGAAGCGAGGATACACCTGGCGCGCCTACCGAGCTCGGACTCGGTATCACATACCCTGGGCGGCACATCACCGAGAATAGGGTTGACGGCCGCTTTGGTGAGATGATCCTTCACGAACCGGGTGTGCTCCGCTCGTAAGAGACAAGCCGTTCTTGATTCGAGTCGGTCCATCTCTGTACATTCACTTTGTTCGGAGCATCGGCAAATGGCACTCTGATCAATCTCTCTCTTACGGAATTTAATAGTCTTCTCGACGGATGATTAGGCTGCTTAAAGGCAAGGTCCGGTCAAATTTTGACACTACCCAAATTTGGGTTAAATAGATTGGGCTGGCCTAGCTGAACATCGTTTGGACGTTTCACGGACTCTGAGTCTTCAGTTCTGGAGAAAGCAGCCTCAAAGTCAGGGATTGCGGTATTCGCAGCATGATAATCATGGCTGGAATGACCGATAATTACACAGCAATTTTGAAGAATGCGTGGACAACCGCTAAAATATGGACGGTGGCCATACTTTTCTGACTTTTCTGGATTATCGGCTAACGAAAGTGGCTGGAATAACTTGAAGAAGACCGGTTTTTACGCAGTTTTGCATGTTCCCTGGGACTACCTGTAGCAGGAGCACCGATTCAGCGGGAAATCTCAAAATCGAAATTTTACCTGGACCCTGCCTTTAAGGACATTAATGAACATCTGCTGAGCCTGGAGCTGGCAATGCTCTTTCACTGGCAAGATGCGGGCATCGGCGTGCAGGTGCTCAATCGGAGGGCTATTTGCACATCCGGTGGCGATTCGAAGTGCAGCATTCTGAACTCGCTGCATCTTAGTCCAGGAACTGTCCGACACGGTGTGCTGCCAGACAGGTGCAGCATATTCCAATGCAGTCTGCAGAATGGCTCGATATGTCGTCAAGATTGTCTCTCTGCTGCAACCGCAGGACATTCCCCCCAAAGCTCTCATAACGTTGAGCTTCGCCTTCACGAATGTTTGCTTCTATTCGGCATTTTTGTGAAACTTCAGCGATGGGTCCAAAACGAGGCCCAGCAGTTTGGGAAATTTTGCTGTAGGCAAAAGTTCACCATCCCACCTGACAACAGGTTGGGCGCTGTGTTCCTTTGGGTCAGATGTGAAAACCGAAACAGAAGATTTTGCCGCGGAAACTGCGAGCATCATACTATCGAGAAAGATTTTAAGCTCGAACAGATAGTCGGTGATTTTGTTCGCGGCTACCTGTATGTCGCGGTTTCGGTACATGATGGTGACATCGTCGGCATACGCAACAATTTTATATTTTCAGGAGGCTCGGGTAGGTCTTCAATGTACAGGCTGAAGAGGGCAGGTGACAGAACTCCACCCTGCGGGACACTGGCTGCTATAGGTATACTATCGGAGACGTGATTCTGGAACAGCACTTTGGTCCGACGGCCCTTCGTAAACGCTGCAATCAACGCTTCTGCCACGGTTGTAGGGAGGACTGCAATAGTTTCTCGGACAGAAGTTTCAGGTTAACAGAATCAAAAGCCTTGGTCAGATCGAGGGCGACGGCCAGGGTTCTGAGAGGCTTCCTGGCGTTGAACCCATCGACTGCATAGCTTACAATCTCCACTAGGGCAGTGGTGGCGGAGTGGAGCTTCCTAAACCCATCTTGATGTTGTTGTGTGTCCCTTATTCTGCTCTGCCTTTTCGGCTATCTTCGCGATAGGTGATAGCAGGCTAATAGGGCGATAGCCCTTTGCCGTGCTTTGCGATTTGCCTGGCTTAGGCAGGGGTATCACATTGGCCGTCTTCCATGCTTGGGGTAGGGTGCAGGTACGGAAAGAAGTATTTATGACATCTGTGATCAGTGGTAGAAGTTCCATTGGAAGCTTCTTCAGAATGGCTGCTGAGACACCATCAGGTCCCAGAGCCTTCGAATTCCGCATTTCCTTGATAGCCTTCTCCACTTGAGCAGGAGTTAAGGCCTCAGTAGCGTTCATCAGCGGCAGACGGCTTAGTTCTCTTTTAGTGACTCTGTTTTTTACGCCACGCTTGGTACGCGTGATGAAGAAATTTTTGCCAAGAGCATATGCGGCAGCCTTTCCTGATTTGAAGACGCTGTTATCGAACTTTATGGTAGAGTTCGAGGAGGGGGCGTACTTTCCAGATATCTTCCTCAATACTTTCCACGCAGTTGTTCCGTCGATTTTAAAATTCAACCTTTCAGTGAACTTCTCCCAACTGTCTTTCTTGTGCTTGTCCAGGTCTCTTTTTATCTCATCATCCAGCTTGGCCACTTCAGGATCAAATGATTCTCAGCTCTCTTTTCGTCTCTTAACCTGATTTTTGTAGTATCTCCCTGATTACATTAGGGTAGAAACTTTTCCCCCGTCCTTCAGGCATAGCCGCTTTGTAGCCTTCCGGATGGCGTCAGATATGGGTAATCAGCTGCCTGGCGGAGCGCAACCTCTCTGAACAAGGCCCATTCAGGAAGGCCTAAATTGAAATAAGAACGTTGACGAATACCAGCATAAAGGGCAAGAAAGTATGAGAGATCAATATGGAGAAAAGACGGGATGTGGTCGCTGGAAAGAGTTGTGGAAGTGGAACATGTGCAAGAATTAGAAAGATTGGATGAAAGGAGGGAGATATCCGGGCTAGAAGGTCGGCCGTTGGCAGGGAGACGAGTGGGCTGATCATTGTTGAGGATAACCAGATCATACTCCTCAGCTCATTCCTCGACGTCCTCCCCTCTGGCGTCAGACTCAAGCGCAGAACAGAACGTGTGAGCGTTGAAGTCACCTGCAAAGACAGCTGATGGGGACAGAGAGCAGTCATGCAACTGCTTAAGAAGAGGAATGGGGTTGAGGGGGGGGGGACAAGAAGTGGAGGGAGGGATGAAAATATTGAAGAGAGATGAAGGGGTTTTGAGAGGGAGGTGAACAGGAACGCACTTGAGAGTACCGTTCTTGGGAACATTTGGAATCATATGAGAAGGTAAGTTGGAAAGTACAAATGTAGAAACTCCGCCTCCAAGAGCTGTCCTTGGGATGTGATAGGCAGTATAGCCAGGAATGTTTGGTTGAGGATAAGTAGTAGAGGGATAAAGTCTGGTTTCTTGAACCATAATAACATCCGGATGATGAGTACGTGCGAAGAGTGAGTGTACAGACAATTTGGTACGAAGGCCGTTAAGATTTATATGTAGAATAAAGAGGGGGCGGTTGGTGAATGAGGAATCTCAGAGTTGCTGGGGGCGGAGCACAGAACACAACGGAAGGATGAGTCGTGATGCCCCTAGAACCTAGACCTGATCAGGAGAATTGCACCCACCTTTGGCATCCAGAGCAGCTCCCGAGATGTCGTACGTTCGTGCCGTGGCAGTGTGGAGGGAAACAACATCACTTTCGTGCAAACCGACATCACTTTCTCTACCGTGTGGGCTTTTGTCATGGGAGAGTCGCTGGCTGGCCCCAGCTCTCCTGAAGATTCTACTACAAAGGGCTGGCGTCGAGAGGAATCCTGGACCTGTGCAGAAGTATAAATGTGCCACCTGCAGCAAGAAAGTCACCTGGAGATGGAACAAGCGTCCAATGCTTTGGATGCCAAAGGTCGGTGCACTTCTCCTGTTCAGGTCTTAGTTCTGTGAGGGCATCACAACTCATCCTTCCGTTGTGTTCTGTGCTCCGCCCCAGCAACTCTGATTGCTCATTCACCAACCACCCCCTTTCTATTGTACATATAAATCCTAACGGCCTTCGTACCAAATTGTCTGAACTCTCACTCTTCGCACGTACTCATCATCCGGATGTTATTGTGGTTCAAGAAACCAAACTCTCTCCCTCTACCACTTATCCCAACCAAACATTCCAGGTTACACTGCCTATCGCATCCCAAGGACAGCTCTTGGAGGCGGAGTTTCTACGTTTGTGCTTTCTAACCTACCTTCTCATCTAATTCAAATGCTCTAAGGACGGTACTCTCAGTGCGTTCCCGTTCATCTCCCTCTTAAAACTCCATTATCTCTATTTAATATTTACATCCCTCCCTCCACTTCTTGTCCCCCAACCTACAACCCCATACACTCTTCTTAAGCAGTTGCATGACTGCTCTCTCTCTCCCCATCGGCTGTCTTTGCAGGTGACTTCAATGCTCACACGTTCTGTTCTGCGCTTGAGTCCGACGCCAGAGGGAAGACGTCGAGGAATGGAAGCTGAGGAGTGTGATCTGGTTATTCTCAACAATGATCAGCCTACTCGTCTCCCTCTACGGCCGACCTTCTAGCCCGGACATCTCCCTCGTTTCATCCAATCTTTCTGGTGCTTGCATGGTCCACTTCCACTACTCTTTCCAGCGACCACATTCCCGTCTTTCTCCATATTGATCTCTCAAACTCTCTTGCCTTTATGCTGGTATTCGTCAATCTTACTTATCTCAATTTAGGCCTTTGCTAACTGGGTCCTGTTCAGAGAGGTTGCGCTCCGCCAGGCAGCTGATTATCCATGGAATGGGGATGTTCATCAGAAAGAGCGTCACATATCTGACGCCATCCGGAAGGCTACAAAAGCGGCCATACCTGAAGGACGTGTGAAAAGTTTCTACCCTAATGTCACCAGGGAGATTCTACATAAGATCAGGACAAGAGATGAAAAGAGAGCTGAGAATCATTTGGACCCTGAGGTGGCCAAGCTGGATGAAGAGATAAGAAAGGATCTGTACAAGCACAAGAAAGACAGATGGGAGAAGTTCACTGAAAGGTTGAATTTTAAAGCCGACGGAATAACTGCGTGGAAAGCATTGAGGAAAATATCTGGAAAGTGCGCCCCCTCCTCGAACTCTGCCATAGAGTTCTATAACAGCGTCTTCAAATCAGGAAAGGGTGCCGCATATGCTCTTGGCAAAAATTTCTTTATCACACGTACCAAGCGAGGCGTACAAAACAGAGTCACGGTAAGAGAACTAAGCCGTGTGCCGCTGATGAACGCCACTGAGGCCTTTACTCCTGCTCGAGAATGGAAGAAGGCTATCAAGGAAATGCGAAACTCGAAGGCTCTCGGACCTGATGGTATCTCAGCAGCCATCTTGAAAAAGCTTCCCACGGAACTTCTAGCGATGATCGCAGATATCATAAACACTTTCCGAACCTGCACTCTACCCCAAGCACGGAAGACCGCCAATAATGATACCCCTGCCTAAGCCAGGCAAATCGCAAAGCACGGCGAAGGGCTATCGCCCTATTAACCTGTGATCAGCGATCGCGAAGTAGCCGAAAAGCTAATCATAAGGGACGCGCGGAGCAGAATGAGGCGCAGCAACATCAACATGGGTTTAGAAAGCTTCACTCCACCACCACTGCCCTTCTGGAGATTGTCAGCTATGCGGTCGATGGGTTCAATTTCAGAAAGCCTTTTGGAACAGTGGTCGTTGCCCTCGATCTAACCAAAGCATTTGATTCTGTTAACCTAGGACTTTGTCCGAGAAACTATTGAAGTCCTCGCTACAACCGTGGCAGAAGCGTTGGATCGCAGCGTTTACGAAAGGTCGTCGGGCCAAAGTGCTAGTCCAGAATCACGTCTCAATATAGTATACCTGTAGCAGCCGGTGTGCCGCAGGGTGGAGTTTGTCGCCTGCCCTCTTCAGCCTGTATATTGAAGACCTACCTGAAGCCTCCTGAAGATATAAAAATTGTTGCGTATGCCGACGATATCACCATCATGTGCCATAATCGTGACATACAGGAAGCCGCAAACAAGATCAGCGACTATCTCGTAGAGCTTGAAAACTTTCTCGATAGCATGATGCTCACAGTTTCCGCGGCGAAGTCTTCTGTTTCGGTATTCACATCTGACCCAAAGAGAACACAGCGCCCAACCTGTTGTCAGGTGTGATGGTGACCTCTTGCCCACAGCGCAATTTCCTAAATTGCTGGGCCTCGTTTTGGACCCATCGCTGAAGTTTCACAAAAATGCTGAACAGAAGCAGGCAATTATCAAGGCACAGCTTGTGTGTTGAGTGCTCCAGGAGGAACGTCTTGGAGTGGCAGCGGAGAGACAATCTTGACGACATATCGAGCTATTCTGCAGCCTGCATTGGAGTATCTGCACCTGTCTGGCAGCACAGGACAGTTCCTGGACCAAGATGCAGCGAATTCAGAATGCTGCGCTTCGAATAGCCACTAGATGTGCAAAAAGCTCACCGATTGAGCACCTTCACGCCGAGGCCCATATCTTGCCAGTGAAAGAGCATTGTCAGCTCCAGGCTCAGCAGATGTTTATTAATGTCCTTAAGCAACCTAATCATCCGTCGAGAAGACTATTAGGCCTGTAAGGAGAGATCGATCAGAGTGCCGTTTGCCGATGCTCCGAACAAAGTGAATGTACAGAGATGGACCGACTCGAGTCAGAACGGCTTCGTCTCTTACGCGCGGAGCATACCCGGTTCGTGAAGGATCATCTCGCCAAGCGGCCGTCAACCCTATTCTCGGTGATGTGCCGCCCATGGTATGTGATACCCAGTCCGAGCTCGTTAGGCGCGCCAGGTGTATCTCGCTTCGTTGCGCTGCGAGCATTCTCCATTGCTCATGTCTTACCTGCACAGGATCGACAATAGCCAGCCTGACGTGTGCCCGGACTGTGAAAACCAAGGCCACGACACTAAATATCTATTTGATTGTCCGAAGAAGCCAGCAACGCTCAGTACAATAGACTTGTGGACGAATCAGCGCTGGTCGCCCAGTTTCTCAACTTGTGACGAAACCCCTCTCAGTGGCTGCAGAAGAAGAAGCATTCAGAGCATTGGACGCTGGTTCCATTCCAAGTGACATCTCTCCCGCATGTGGCACATGGGTACTTCTTCTTCTGCGCAGGTCAGGATTCCTCTCGACGCTGGGCCTTTGTAGTAGAATCTTCCAGGAGGCTGAGGCCAGCCAGCAACTCTCCCATGACAAAAACCCTCTCGGTGGAGGGGAGTGATGTCGGCTTGCACGAAGGTGATGTTGTTTCCTCCACATTGCCACGGCCTGAACGTACGATACATCTCGGCAGCAAAATTCGATGCTCGCCAAATGTTGCGAACAGAGCACCCATGTTGAACAGTTGAATGGTGTAAACCATGAACGCTATCAAATGGTAGGGGGTGGTGTGGACTCAGAGAATTATGTGCGGAAAAAGTTTTTGGAAACAAAACCACAAAAAAATTCGACAGAAAACGGAAAAAAATCTTCAAAAATGGGGGCAGATGAAAACGGAAAATTTTTCAAAATTCAGTAAATAGTGTTCAGCGCACAGTATATGAGATTCTTTTACAGCATTAAACTTCTTACACATTTTTCCGTGATAAAGGATGCTTATTTTGCCTAATATTCCGAAAGTCAACGATTGACCGGAGGAAGGATTTTGAGACTTCCGAGAAGAGGCAGATCATAAGTGCAAACATGTCCCTTTAAACTTCTTTTTCCTGAGACAATAACACCCGATTACTTGATTAGAAGCTCAATATGTGCAAAGAGTACATAGATTTAGTCGTACCAAATCTAGTACCAATTCGGGGACTCCGTAGGGAAAGTAGATCTGGTTGACTCGATCGAACCCTACCGTGTCCGAGCGAACAGCAGCGCCTGCCACTACACCACCCCAGCTCGGGTAACCACCATGGCGATATAGACGGAGTTGACCATAAGATAATCTTCAGAGAAGTGCGGGTGAGAGTTTAACCACCATAGCTATATAGAACGGAAGTTGACCATAGATAACTTCCAGAGAATTGGCGGGTGAGGTTTCATAACCAATGGATTTTGACCGTCTATGAGTTCTGCCACTTGTCTTTGGAAGTAAATCTTCGCCACAAGTCGATGCCTCTCATTTGGTTTTCCTGCTCCTGCCAAATTTCGCCTATTTTTACAGAAAACAGAAAAAATGGGCAGAAAGCCGAAAATTCCCGTATACACATATGGGGGACCATGGGGCGGAAATCAACTTCAGCTCGTGTCCGGACTCTTCTGCTGGAACACAATGTTCCAGAACACTCTTCTTGGTTGGCAGTAAAAAAGACAAGAGCGAGTGATCTCATACTGTATTTTTGGGTTCATCCTTGTAGGATATACAAGGGACTTCAAAACTTCTGGAAGAACCCGTAGCCATGCAGGTCTGTGAAAAATTGGATTAGACGTCCGTGTCTCCTTCTGCGAGATTCTCACGCTCAGAAAAGCTGTTCTCCACTGACTGTGTTCTGCATCAAACTAAAGCGAGCCGAGCACAATCAACCGAGGTATTAGGCTTCGCCGTTTCTTCCTGCCGCTCACTGCAGTCTTTCTTCTGTGTGACTAAGTACTTTGCGTATTACCCTACCGCTTCCTATTCAGTCGTTAGCGCTGGAACAATATCCGTTGATGCTGAACTCATGAAGTTGAGAAAGGACCGATACCCGTGCCAGCAACGTAATGCAGGAAACTGTGAGTTTTTACTTGTACACGTTTTGAAATCTCTCAAAAAATTGAGGAAGTGTGGGAGGGAAAAAGATTTAGCAGCACTAGCAGAATCATGTTGACATTCAGCACTGAAACGCGCAGTCAGCGCATCTTGATTCGTAACGTATATAATTTGGGGAGCATTACGAACTTTAGGGTTGTGAGAAGATTACGGCTGTCCGTTCACGCCAGGGAGTAAGGCGTGCCAAAGGTGAAAGTGTCCGCTTGAAAGGCGCACCAGGCCTCCACCCCTTCCAGCATTGGAAAATTCATTGCTACCCCTCCCCTCTTCCAAACTGCTCGTAAAGTGTAACTCTCATATGAGCGCAAAATTAGTGTGTGATTCCATTTAGTTCTGCTGTTGCTTAATTTGGGAAATGCACAAATTATAAACAATTAGAAAGGTGAAAATTTTGCAAAACACTTGGCTCCGGACGAGATTGAACCAGCATATTCTTTCTTGAGGAGCGCGTTATCGCACTGCAACACACAGAAGGAACCTACCTAGTGTAGCGCTCTTTGGCTTGGCAGATGCATACAAGAAATTTTGCAAGGTACATTTTTCAGATATACGGATATCCATATTTTAAATTTAGGTTTCCTAATTCCGAGACTCCACTAGTTTTCAGAGCAGCATGAAAGAAGGCTCTTCCCACTTAAATGAAGCGCTCTTCCATATGGAAGAATAAGATTTCAAGTTTCCTCCCTTCGCGTTCGGCGTCATCATCTCCTCACGGGTGTGAGAGCTGAGGACATCACGGGATTCAGAGGGGGGTCGGAATCCAAAGGATTGACATGCATCACACCCTCGCGCAATAGCTCTGGCGCTATAGTTTTTCTAGGTTCCTTTGTTTCTTTTTTCGCTTTTATTTCTACGCACCTTTTGGTTATAGTTGAGACGGTGTATTTTTAATGTGTGTGTGTGTCTGTGTGTGTGTGTGTGTGTGGGTGTGTGTATGTGTGTGTGTGTGTGCGTGTATGTGTGTGTGTGTGGGTGTGTGTGTGTGTGTGTGTCTGTGTGTGTGTGTGCGTGTATCTGTCCGTGTGTGTGTGTGTGTGTGGGTGTGTGTGTATGTGTGTGGGTGTGTGTGTGTGGTGCACGTGTTTGCGCGCGTGTGTGCGTGTGTGTGAATGTATGTGTGTGTATGTGTGGGTGTGTGTGTATGTGTGCTGCGTATGTTTGTGTGTGGGTGTGTGTATTATACATTCCATCCGGACGGGAGTCGGTTTCGGATATCCGGGCCGGATAATCCGATCGGATAATTATCCGAAATCCGATCCGACGTCAAAGTGGCATGATTTCGGATTGATCCGAAATCCGATCCAGACGAAAAACACGATATCCGAATTATTCCGATATCCGGAAAAGTGAAAATCGAAGGATCCGATCAGAAAACCGGATAATCGGATAAAAACGGATAATCGATCGGATAAAAATCGGATTTTTTCGGATAAAAATCGGATAATTATCGGATAAATATCGGATAATTTCGCATGAAAAACGGATAGAATTGCGCCCGCCGTAACGAGCCAGCTCGAACGCGGTCGCGTAAGAGGTCGCGCGAATTCGCAGTAGAGGCGCGCTATTGACGGTTGCGGAATCGCTGATTAAGCATGTGTGAGGATTGGATTTTGACACTTCACTACATGCATATTGAACAAATACAAATATTTTATGATGAAGGGGACATAAAATCACAAAATAACTTTGCATAACATGTGATAGGGGTATTTCGTGAAGTGGAGAGGCGCTTATTTCGTTTTTGCAAGTCCTTAGGCCGCCAAATCAGGAGATGGTCTACTGAGTCCCACCCGGTCGATACGCACCGAAATAGTGACAGTCGGGTGCAGAAAAATCAACCCACACTGAGTCCGAATGCGACCGACTCATTGCAACCGTAATCCACCCAGTCGATACGGGTGTTTCACGTTCGCACACGGGCAGATCCATTGCACCAACTCACACACTCGCGCTGGGCTCGGTGGCCGGTTGAGGGAGTTGAACAGGTAGCGTGCTGCCGCTCGGGAAACGAAAAAGGGGCGGGCTAAGCCGGAAAACTCCCCATTCATTGCCGAAAACTCCGCGTGCAGGTCGAGAGGCGGCACTTGCGATTCAACCTGCCACCTACATCCCGCCAGAGCGCGTCGATATTCCGAACAATGTCGGCCATGACAAGCACAAACACCTCACATCCAAGCGCAGCGTAAACATTAATGGGCTGCTGTTTCCACGCTCTACACGAGAGAGTATCAGGGAAAAACAGTGCAGACACTGCAACACACATTGAACCGAAAACTCCGCCACTTATGAGACATTACCACGAAAACTTCGGCAGTTATGAGTCGCGGCGAAACCTCCGCCGATCAGCCAGATCCGATCAATTTCATTGCAAGAGGGTGTTTCAACCTGCCACCGACCCCCGCGATTGCTTGAGAAGGTCAGTTTTTCTGCCCGGACTTAGCCGGACTCGGTCGGTTTTCGACCAAGTCTGACAGGGAAGACTATGAATGCAGGAAAAAAACTTGCAATTTGCGGTATTAATTCAATTTGTTTCAATCTGCGATACATTATTTGCCATCAAAAGCCATCCACACTAAGTGTAAAGGGAAGTGTAAGCGTTTCCAGATTTTATATGATTCTACGAAAATAAATTGTGCTCCTGATGATGGCACACAAATGATTTTGAGCTCTCAGGAAGACAAAAAAGTGTTGTATTTGCAAATTTCTGGACAGGTTTGGAGGAATGTCTTTTGTTCGGACGCTTTATTGCCACGCGAATCTGCTTGATCATAACTCGGGTGACGTTCTGCAGTTGGACTCAGTCACGCTGATGGTTTGTTCGGCAGGGTAAAAGGCTTGTCGGTGCGACAGCAGAGAACAAAAAACGGGAGGAGTCGAGGTGTTGGTTATACCGCAGATAAAGAAAGTTGTACACGGAGACGGTTATTTGGCGGTGGAAAACGGGTTGACGGTGCAACGGCGAGGACGCGCTCTACCGTGAAATATGTGGCACGTTCCGCAGCCCGTAGTTTTGTGTTAAAATTGATTGATGTTGTGTCCTTCAGTTATGGTAGAAGACAACAGAGGAAGTGTGCAGAAACAACTAGCCTTGCTTCGGTTTCGCACTTGTCCCTACCCATTTTCCGTGTCGTAATCAAACGACTTGAATTCAGGAGGGTAGGAAGCCCTCGGATAGTGTACTCATGATGCGGAGGCACGGGAAAATGCGCGTGGCTATGTACGGTGCACGGTGGCCCCCTTGCTGCGACAGCGTTAATTCTGCAGGGATCATATAATTTTCAAGCTCAATGTTTGCCCAGAAGGGGAAGTTCGTAACGAATTCAGTTTTTTTCCAAAGGTTCGTTTAACGAGGTAAGGGGTCGTAGCCCTACCGAGATTGGTCGCAACGCCCCGCTAAACCATGATTCTGTAGCGGGTCTTTTTGGTCAGTTATGTGCTCTCACCGGTTGCAGGAGGGCGAAGTTTCTCACCCGTGCGAGCCGCGTCGTTGTTGGCGAGCGTCGCGCGCGATGAGTTGCGCGCGGCGACGCGACATCCCTGCTTCAGGGGTGAAACCAAGTAAACTGACATGCCCAGGGGCATAATTTGCTTTCCTGCGTTCATTTCTCGTCACAGATGATGGCCATTTACTCCTTTAAAGCGCTGAAGACTACTCACAAACGGTGGGGTTTTCAGTGTTCGCCGAGAACGCGACACACACCGGACCGCGACGCGTATGCTCGTGGCTACAGAATGTATTTGCTTTAAATACACGGGGTTGAATCCTGGTACTACTAAAAAAATTTCTTATCCGTTTTTTCATCCAGATTAGCCGGTGAATCCGATTTTATCCGATCGGATATCCGATATCCGATCCGATCAAAAATTCTGGTTTCGGATGGGATCCGTTATCCGAAATTCTCGTTTGGGACGGTATCCGATTTATCCGATGAGTCGGTTTTTGAAATCGGCAATATCCGAAAAATCCGATCCGACGCCATTT